>BMAU01001028.1:0-600000 GCA_019973935.1 Trichonephila clavipes
AAGTTACGTATTGCTACAAGAGTTTTGTAGTTTGTTCATTCATTTTCAGGAGAAAACTTTACAAGCATTTTTCGGAGAAAGAAATTAATTAAAAATTATAAATAAAATAGGGAAACTGAGGTAATATTCCATAAAAAAAGAATAGCTAGGATTTTATAAGTCAATATATTTCTTTTAAAAGGCTTCAAGTAGTTAAACAATGTTCAATATTTCCCTTAATTGATTATACAAATTCCTAATATAATATTGGGAGGAATAATATTCCGTGTTTTTATTGTTTTTCTGAGACCTATAAAACTGAAGTTAAATAAAGGAAAAAGTTTCTCAAAAAAATTATTTCCTTTAAAATACCAAAAATTATTTATTATTTCAGCAGTACTTATAAGGCTTAAAAATAAATTTTGTATTAACCCTCAGCAAATTTTCGAGGAAAATATTTTCATAATGTTGTACTCGTGCGCAAGACTGTAGAAGATGGTTGTTGAACTCGCGGCCCACGGGCCGCATGCGACCCGATCAATATATTGGGTAAAATAATAAATACTAAAATATAAAAACTTATCCCGAAACAGGAAAGATAGTAGTAGAGAAGAGATGTCAAGTGTCAGGACGTACATATTACATTTTTCTTGTTTTTTTATATATGTTTATTATAATACATTACAAACCTATTTTTGTGCCGTAGATAGGGACCACATAAAAATAAACGCACAAAAAATATTCAAAAATTTCATAAATTCTTACATATAACAAACCAATTCGTGGAAATACTACAGAAAGAAAAAATTTGCGGTGAATAGGGACCACATAAAAAAAATTGCGTTTATAAAATATGCAAATTATTTACGAAATTTAAGTAAGTGTACTTCCCCATAACAAAATAAATAATTAAATATTACACATGGAAATGTTTTAAAAACATACAGTTTCTCATTGTATACACGGATAAGTTTTCAAAATGCACAGCCACAATTCATTGCTTCTCATCGTAATCCAAAGCCCTGTAATGAACAAGTTCAAAATCGCTTTCGTCACTTGAAGGTACAATTTCAATCGATTTTTTTTGGCAACATAAAGTAAGAGATAAATTTTTTAGGCGAAGTTCGGGTGGTCAGTTGCTTGTAAATATCACGATAACCAGATCTACATGATTGAAACCCTTTTTGGAATTTTATACTCCTTTCTTAATTGTTATTTGTTTCAAGAAAATACTTTTCCAATTTGTTGGAAAGCTGGATCCCTGTATATTTTTATCCACTCTCAAAGAATCCAGTTCTTGTCAGTCTTCATAATCTATCAAATTATTGATTAGTCACTGTCATTGAAAGTTTCGTCTTCAATCAAGCGCGGGCTGCTGGAGCGTTGAGAGAAAGCAACTGGATGCGCATTGTCGGGAGACTGTTTATAACAAATGAACAGAGCGTCTTGAAATGTCTACATTTCAGTGGCGAAACGTACATCCCCGCATCACGGAGGGGGAAAAACTCTAGGGGCACAAGGCCTGACTAACGCTAAATATGTATTTACCCAATTTACAAAATATTAAAGGCAAACCCTGACTTTCAGGGTAGGGGGGGGGTCCTAACATTCTCCGTTACACCACTGGTAAATAGATAGAAAACATTACAGTGGCACCAAAGATATTGAAATTCATACACCGTATAAAAAAAGATCGCAAAATAAATCCCATAAAAAAAGACCGCACAAAAATAGGTTCTACTGTATTCGAAATATAAACCTACTTTTCTATGAATTTTGTTTCTCTTTGAGGACTACCCTAAGATAAACCTTGTTTATCTCTCCTAAGTCAACCTTTGAGTTTGACACCCTTGCTGTAGAATATATAGCTAAAATTCATATATATTTTAGAACATTACTACAGATTAGCATTGCATTTTATTGGAATTTTTCGCAGGACACATGAAAAATATAATATGACTTAAAGTTTATTATTATTTCAGACATATTTTGGTCTGTCTCTCTCTCAATACCTCTTCAAAAATTAAAATAGCTTCCAAATGTTTTGGCCTAGAAATGTGCCTTGTAAAGATTGCGAAATTTTTTTAAAAATCCATTTTTTTTTTCTTATTTTCTTAATTTACTAATATATTACACTATTAACAAAATTAAAAAAAATTCATTTTTAACCAGGAAAGAATGGCTAAACGTTTTTTCTAATTGAAATCCCTTTGAAAGACACTTCAGTGAATTGAAAATGAAAATAACAAAGCTACAAATAAGATAAACTAAAACTCTCTTTTTTTCACCTTTAAGTCTTGATTTCATTATAGGTTGACAACACTGAGTGGGTGGACGTTCCATTTAAGGAAAATATTTAATGCACATAATTCGGTGATTCCTGTTAAAAGACTAAAAGAAATCGTTTGAACGTTTTTGTACTTTTTAGACCATTTGAAAATTATTACTCGCCCAAAAATTATTGTAAGATATAAAAACTCGAAAGCAAGCACACAAGTTTAAAACTACAGAATATCGTAAAATATTTCATATTTATTTATAACATTATACTAACATTTTTCATAATAGAAATGCAGGTTAGTATATAATAAAACATTAATTTTTGTAAAATAAAAACTATGAATAGTAAAATTTAATCTTTATAGGTTTTTATGAGAAATAATCAAAATATTTAGCCTTTTATAAAGATAGTAGTAGCATTTTTATTTATAGTTTCAAATATCGATTCTGCAAAATGAATAATTTCTTCAAATCATTTTCACTGCTCAAAAAAAAATGTTTCTATAACTTATTGCAAAAAATTTTAGAAAACAAATAAATTTTTCACATAAGTTGTAGATTAAACTAGTTTAAAACTCAATGTAATGCCTAAGATATAACTTCACAATGCCTACTTCTTGAAAAACTTTCATCAAGTCTTTATCTGTTCAGTATTTTGAAAGAAAAAAAAGACTTGATCCATTTTGATGAATAATATTTGAAGGATATTGCCATGGCATTTCTTTTTAAATGTTTGCTTTAAATGTTTAAAGTCTTCATGACGATAATCAAAGTGAAAAAGAGAGTATAAATGGTAAATTTTAATGTAATTTTTTCACAAACCTTGCCTTTTGGAAATGAAAAAATAAATAGTAATATATCGAAACTCACAACTTCTTTACTAAGTACGTACGCATAAATATAATCTACGCTAAAGTAACTTCATACATCTTTTGACTACATTAATGACTACAAATACATTAATGCTTGCATGCTCCTATTCAACATGAAATGGCGAAAAACGAATTTTGAGTTCTAGTATAAAGCAAAATAACCTGCAACTGAATATTAAAAAGAAAAAAGAAATATACTTTGGGAAATAGACTATAAATCCATTTTCCATTGTTAGTGAAAGTTATCCATCTAAGAACAAAAGATGGTAATGGGCAAACATAAAACTGTCCTTTTCTGAATAGAAACATCGCAAAGGGAATTTTTGCGAAGCATTAGAGAGAGAAACTTTTTAACACGCTTTTATAAATTTCACTTGTGTGTTACTCGATTGTGGAATCTTTGAACTCGATTTTTACCTACTTTAAAAGGTCAGATTAATGCTAAATTTTGCACAATTGTCAAGAATCGAAGACAATATAATGGTTTCATAATTTTGTTTCATTCACCTTATCAGGATAATTAAGAATACGATTTATAGATTTGGCGACTAATTCCATATACCACTTCCAGATTTGGTAACTTATTGCATAAACCATTTTCAGATTTTGCGACTAATTCCATATGCCATTTCCAGATTTGGCGACTAATTCCAAATTTAGCGACTAAAAGGTTAAGGTGCAAATAGGCTTGTGGTTAATACAAATAAAACAAAAAAAGTGTTCTTTTGTGAAAAAGGGTAGGAAATAAAAAAAGACTCGTGCATGTGAATAAAAATAATTTATGTTCTAACTACTAAATATTTTTATTATTTTTATAAAGCTATACGTTTAGAAGTGATGGTACGAATTAACATTATAGCAATACGTTTAAAAGGTGATAATACGATTGACATTTAACATTTCTTCTTCTCACACTTTTATTAGTTAGACCTGTATCTATGAAGACGGAATCTTTGAAATATAACGATATGGGACTCACATCCGTTGCCCTGTTAACGGAGAGAATAAATACCCGTCAGACTCGTTAATTAATATCCATTCAAGTTCAAGACTAATTCTCGAAGCCACGTAATTCTGGCTCCAAATATTTAACTCAAGGATAAATTCAACAAAGGATAAATGATAGTTTTAAAACTAAAAAAACAGGCTTTTATTGTAGATCAACCTAAAAAAATGAAAAATAAATTATAGTTTTAAAAAAAACTAAAAAACACGCTTTTATAGAGTGTGTGAATCGAACTAAAAAGTAAAAAAATAATTCTTAATATAAGAATAAAATGATTAACGAGAACATTATAATGTCATTGTGGTAAAAGCGTGAGGTGTGCTTTGTACTACATTTTTATACTAACTCAGCATTTCGGAATAGAACTAGTAAGAAATTATAACAATTAATATAGAGCACCCCACGCTTGTATCCTAATGACATTAATTTTCTCGTTAAGATGCCTGAGTAATGCAAAAACGTCAATTTTGATGAAAATGACGAATTTCTTTTACTTTAAATTTTATATAGTTGAATTTTCTGCTTTCTAAAAATACCTTACTTTTGTTTGTACTTCAATTATTTACGAAGTTATAGCAGTTTTTATGTCAAGAGAGAGCAGCAAAAACGAACTGGAAGTGTTTGCATTTTAATACTTTTTTTTACACTTTTTTGGTGTTTATCGAATTTATTTCAAAATATATTAACTCAAGTAAAGTAATGACAGGACATGGTGATATTTTTTTAAAAATAATTTGTTACTTTTAAGTGAAATTTGGCAAATAAATTCGTAAAATTTTTGTCATTTTCCGATTTTCTTATGCTCTTACTTCTCGATATTTTGTTTCATATTTAACTTTATTTTGTATATTTGATAGAAAACTCTGTTCTTAAAGCCAGATATTAATTAATTATGCTTCAAGCAAGGTCTGGGAGGTCTAAGGAATTTGCTTCATCATTGGTGCTAGCAGTAATGTGAATGTTGACACAGAGCTAATCCCAATAATACTTAGTCAACTCGTGACAAAAAGTTGAAATCTATTCATAAATGTTTCGAAATTTACTCAGAAAGCCTTTTTCAGTAACATTTTATGGAGTATTTTAATTAAAGATACAATTATTAAACTTGAGTTATTTCGCTTAAGTGCATTATTAAAGTTAAATTCTTTTAATTTTTGATATACAGGTATATTATCATTATATATATATATATATAATTAGAAATGCAAATACTTCCCTTCCTAAGATCTTGTACATGGATTTGTAAAATTTGATCTGGAACGCTTTTTAACTTCTGTGGGACACCCCTTAGAATATAGAAAATTATCGAGGGGAAAAAAAGCTGCATAGAAAACCAAATTACTAAAG
Source organism: Trichonephila clavipes (assembly GCA_019973935.1). NCBI lineage: Eukaryota > Metazoa > Arthropoda > Arachnida > Araneae > Nephilidae > Trichonephila > Trichonephila clavipes. The sequence goes on from BMAU01001028.1 coordinate 5,485, forward strand.
ATGAAAAAAAGTCAAAGTGTATTCATATGGAGGTTTTAAAACTGTTCTTTATATGCTTTTCATTATAATTTTTTATAACCTTTGTGATAAGCAATATTTTTTAAAACAAATTTTCGGGAATATTTACTGACAAAATAACACACATTAATATATATTTTATATTACATATTTCTTAAGCTCTAAAATACTTAGTGGAAATATATATACCTGTTTTTCCATATAAAAAATATTATTTTTTAATGTAATTAAGATTTTTCTAGAGTGCTTTTTATATCTCTAATTTGCATTTAAAAAAAACTATGCATTAAGACGTTAAGAAAAGCTTTTTTGACTCTATAAAATTGGTAACAAAATTAAAAAAAAGAATTTGTGTGTGTGTGAAACAAATATATAATACTGATATGGGCTTATAAAACGTTTATTCTTTTGATATAAAGAGGTTTTAGGTTGTTTTAACTGTATAATTTTTTAAGATTTAGATTTTAAATCTTTCAATGCGTTTTTCTGCGAGACAGATATTTCCATATTTTATCGCATGGCAAACATGATTACCTTTTTTATAATTGGTTTTCTTTATAATAAATGCAAAATTTTTGAAAAATTTTCCTTTCGTGCCTTTTTTGACCCCTAATTTTGTGATAAATTGAAATTATTCAAAAATGATAGAGCAAAACATAGGTAAACGCTTTCTGAATAAAATTCAAAGAGCTTTTTTTATCTTATGCATTAGAATTTATTTTACAGTGTTTTCCGCGATGTGCAAAAAATGCCTAATTTTAATCTAAAATTGTCCATTTTCTTACAAAAATATATTGAAAATTTTTTTCTTTGTTATTTTTATAAGTTTTCAGTTATAATCAAACAAAAAATGAGTTTAAAAATGAACTTTCAGCATTATTTCGAAGAAATGTTCCCGCGACTAGTCAGACACCTTAATCATTTTATTTTTATATTAAGAATTATTTTTTTACTTTTTAGTTTAATTCACACACACACTATAAAAGCGCATTTTTTAGTTTTTTTAAAAACTATAATTTATTTCAAAAATAATTCCCGACACTTATTCACTCACTGATAACTAGATCATCAGAACTATTTGAAGAACAAACTAGAAATTTGGGAGGCACCTTTCTTTTGTTGAGAAGAGAACCACTAAAAATGACTTTAGCTAATTCAAGTTTAAGAGGTAAGAATTGTGGGGGCGTAAGAAATTAATGTATTTTTGCTTTATAACTATAAATTCTCTCCTTTTTAAATCAAGAGGAGAGACTATAAGAATGTTTTTCTGTACAATCGAATGTTTCACGACAGAAATTAGATCTAGGTAAAATCGATACCTAGTCATGAAATACCCAGCGAAATGAGCGATAATGACTAGTTACATATAGGGTCTGATTAAAACCTTGGGTATCAGATTGCGCTTTCTAGCTCACGGAAAATCCCAGATTTCTGGGGATACTCACCTTGACGTTACAGCTCAGATTTCATTTTTTTTTTTTCGACGCCGACTAAGACGCACGTTTGTTCGTGTTTCGTTTCGCTTTCAAAAGTTTGTATAACTATTTTTGTTGTTTGTTTTTACTTTTTCTTGCCAATATGGCATCGTCGTTGGAATTTAACGAAAGTGATACTGAAACCGAATATTTGCCGGAAACCGATGATTACAACAGCCATTCTGATACGGATCTATCTATTTGTGTTGAAGAAATGGAACAAAAATGACAATACACTTATGTAACGGATGTGAAAAAACTGTTTGTTCAAGGAACATTTCGAGCAATTTCGCAAAGACTTATAATTTTAATTCTATAATCTTCCTATTCTTTTATATTATTGTAACCCAGACATTTTGTAACATAATTTTTGTAATTCCCAATAAAATAATGTAATTAACAATCCCAATAAAAGAAAAAAAATCTACCCTATTATGTTTCCTGTGCTAGTTAAACTGGCTGTATACCTAAATAAACCATGCATTCAGATGAGGTTACAATAGAGGATTTTACCCTAGACATAGCATGCATCCAATAATGGTTACATGGTACGCGAGGGGTTAAGATTCTACTCTTAAGGTTAGAAGTCAATACCTAAGCCATTCTCTCATCAGGGCTATTAATTGGCAAAGGATCATCTCAGCTCACTTAGCTTTGTGAATAATCCAACATAAGAATACCAAATACTGTTCAATTTGAAACGCCATTCTTCTTTCCTAACACGGCACATTATCTACAAAGTGCCTCAAGAATGATATGAATCCGCTGTGACGAAGCGAGTGCTTATACATAAGCATTAAACTTCCTGGTATACGTTTAATTTATATATCTCAAATGAGAAGAAATTTATGATTTGTTATACAACACGACAATGATATATTTTTGTTTGAAATTTTAAGTGTATTGTTTAAATTATTTTCACGTATTTATATATTAATTTTTTCTTCTGATCATTTCTTTTCATATACTTTTATATTTATTTAGAAAATATCCCATTTTGAATGTTTATAAATACTTATATATTATTCGTAATGGATTCTCTTCGCTTTTTCTAAGTACACTGGCCTCAAAAGGGTACAACCGGGTTTTTCTTTCAATGAATGAATGAATTAGAAACAAAAAATTTGAGGATATGTGCATTAAATAGTTTTTATTGAATGCGTCATAGAAACGGTATAAGTGTATTGCAAAAACGATTTAGAACAAAAAAGCAATCTCTGCGGAAAAGTCCATTCTTAAAATGGATTCACAGTGTTAGGTAAAAGTTAAAAACAATACAAAAATATTGAATGTGTTAGAATGCATTGGCGGCATCGATTTATGCTGTTTATTAAGTTGCTACACCGGAAAGAGTGACCAGACACAGGTAAGCCTTGTTTCAGCTCATGTAACGACCTTGGAGGAGGATTTAGCATCACTATCAAGATAGTCCCAAAGATGTTCTAGATTCAGGTCTGGAGATCGAGCTGGCCATTCCATTCGTCCGTGCCTCCAGATACTTCAACAATATTGATTATTATCATCCATTAGAATGAATTCGTTACCAATCCCATGGGCGGACATATGGATAGGGTCTCATCCCGATATCTAAGACCAGTTACGGTTCCTTGAATCAAATAAAAGTACAGTGAAGTACGTTTAACCTGCCCAAAAGGATTCTTAAGACGAAATACTGGTCTTTAACACGATTGATAATATCTAGTGCGTTGTTCCCAGATCAAACGCCCTGTGTACTCTCCATTGTAAATCTGGACTCGTCTGTGAAAGCACAGAAGCCCATTGTTGCTGCGTCCAAGAAACATGTTCTCTTGCCCACGCAAAGCGGTTCCTTCGCTGTCGTCCGTTGAGGGAATCACACAACTGGTCTTCTTGCATAAGACCTGCAAGACGATTTCGCACCGTAGTAGCGTTTCACTTCTGAAAATGAGCAATTCTTCTTCCTGATGCTTGAAAGTGGTCTGCAACGAAAAAGCTGCGGCACAGTGTAGTTCTTCTCTTCGTGCCGAAAGAGCTGAAAACGGTCTTCTGCAGGTGTTGTAGCTCGTGGTGGAGGTCTTCTGGACACAGAAACATTTTGGGTGACAACACTGAGACACATTGAGACGTCTAGCAGCATCAGCCTGTGACAATATTTATTCAACTGCCCGCCACCTTTGGGTAAACGATGCAGAATAAGTCTTGACTATTGTCACCGAAACTGCCAACAACTGAAAATAACTACAAAAAGTAACTTGATATTTGCATATTTTCTCTCACTCATAAAATGTTCTTTTATAAAATTTCGTTTTTTTAATGTTTTTAGTTCGTTATTATCATTCATGTAAACTATGCATTTTATTTTACTGCCATTTTTTATTTGCTTGGCATGTTGTACCTTACTTTTTGAGGCCAGTGTAATTCTCAAAGGGAAACTCTTTCAACGTTTTCATTTGAAATCTCTTTTTAAAAGCGTGACGGGCGCGCGTTAGTTTTTTTTTTTTTTTAAAGTAAATTTAGATTCGCAGAGGAAGTTAATAGTAAAATATTGAATGTGTTAGTCTGAATTATATTTATGAAAGCTACCTTGAAGAGTGCCAACGTATCTTGTCAGAAGACTCGTAGTCTTATTATCACTATCAGATCTACAACGTTAAAGTGCGTCTATGTCCGGCATAAAGTTAAGTAATATTGATTATTATTAATTAGAACTAACCCACTCCCATTCACTAGTTACAACCGTATTAGATTTTGAATCAAATAAAAGTACAGTGAAGTACGTTTAACGTGAAAGATCTTAAGACGAAATACCGGTTAACACGAATAATACAACGGTTCCGACAAACTAATTTGTGAACTTTCATGGTAAACGCGAAACAAAAATCGCTTCACACGAAAAGGTTTCACTTCTGAAAATGAGCAATATACGAAAAATACAAGCCGGATTGGACTGTCGTGTTGTATTATTGGAAAAATCCATTACTGTAGATCCGGGGTAGGCATTACGTCGATCACGATCGACCGGTGGACCACCAAAACATTTTGGGGTGACCACCTGAGGATTTTAGCGGCTCGCTATTACGGGAAATATATTCAAGATTGGCTGAAGTATGCAGAATAAGTCTTCTACTGACTATAACTACAAAAATTAACTTAAGATAAAAATGTTTTATTTTTTTTATGTATTTAGAATTGTTTCATAATAAATGCATCATTTGATATTATTATATTTGTGGCTGTTATTATTAAGTTTGTATCTAACGTTTTACTTCAAACGCGGTTTTAAAAGTGTTAGTTTTTTTTTATTTTAGCTCTGTGTGTAGGTAAGTACATATTCCGTACTTATTATTACAATATTTTGGACCGTTTCCTACCTCACTACACCTACAACGTTGGGCATTGGAGTACACAAGAATTTTTCAAGGGAGGGGGGATCAAAAGTCTTCCATTTTCATATCATACCCCAATACGCAACCAAACATTTTTTTCTTTTTGATTTTATAAATTGTCGGGAACACCAAAATACAATTAAAAATAAATTAAAGAATAAATAATCAGCATTAATTAATAAACACATTATTAAAAACAAATACTTAATTAAATTTTACGTACTACTAGCGGACCCGACAGACGTTGTCCAGTACATACATCTTGAATTAAAAAATGCCAAATTTTTATGAATAAGCTTTAACAATCTGAACCGTTTTGATGAAAATTTGTATTAAAAAGTTATTACAATATCTAACGTCATTACATATACGGTTATCACAATTGGATCAATCGATAATATCCAGAAATGGTTTTAAATAATAAAATAAAATATAAGCAACGTTAAGCCAAACTACATTGATTTTTTTAAGCTGAAAAAAAAACGACACAATCAAACAAACATCTAGAAATGGTTTGAAATAATCAAGTAAAATATAAGCAAAACAAAAGGGATTGCTGCCAAATCCCTTTCCTGAAAAAAAATGGGAAAATCACTTAAAAATTTAATCTTAAAAAAAATCTAAAGCGAATATCGAAAAAAACTCTTCATAGTGCACATCATTAGGAAATATAGTAATTATGCGAAGATTTATATTTCTGAGTTGCTTAGAAGTGAAAAACACACAAAAACTGTTTCTCTTATTAGTATAGAGATTTCCGATAAGAAATAATTTTAAACAAAAAAAAAAGTTTAATAATATGTGTAATCAATTAGCTACACAAATAGATTTATAGGTTAGGATAATTGTTAATCAACGCACGTGTAATTAATATATTTTTAACTAATTGCAATATTGAACCGAATTGTGAATGTAAACCATTCTCGAATCCAGTAGAACAGACACAAAAAATTTCATCAAAATCGGTCCACCTGTTTAGGAGGAGCTTAGTCACATACACACGCACAGAAGATTTTTATATATGAAGATATACATGGGATTATAATCAATCGGGAAAAAAATCAATGGCTATAAGGGAGAGTCGGGGTCCAGGGACTCTCCCCCTCCCTCCTGTGTGCCACTGACACTGGATTGACCGCCACACCTTGACAAAATTAGAAGTAGCCCGTACCCTAGAAAAGTCTGCCCACCCCTGCTGTAGATGATAATAATGTGTTTACACAATTATGACAACAAAGACATTTTGGAAATTATTCAGAGCTCTTGCCATCCACCTCTTCAATAACTTTTAAGAGCCTCAGCCACCCATTCCTATATCTAATGCAGTACTTTCCACCACCAGTAATATGTTCACCCCTATTAAATCCTCGTCCGTCATATCCGCTTCCACCGCCAACTCTGGTATTCAACCCCCATCTGAATCTACTATAGCACAAACTGCAAAAGCTCGTGTAAAGAAATAGATATACAAGACGTTGGCTGTCCGCGACCAGACACAGGAAGTGACATTTTTTAATCCTTCTTATCATACTTCGAGGGGTAAATCCCCACCAAAATCTATTTACTTTTATCTTAAAAACTCTCTTTTATATACACTACAGGGTGTTATAAAGTGTTTTTTTAACGAAATACTTTTATATATACATTATTTGTGGGTATAATATTTTAATATTTTGTGTGAATGTATTTTTAAATTTGTATTGTATATAAAACAATTGCTTGGCTCAGTATAACCGAAATCGGGTCTTGCGCAATAAACCCTAAAATCACTCACTTTTGTTATTTTAAGTATCCTAAGTTCGTCAAAACATAGAATGCCATGAAACACGGTGAAAGAATTTAATGACGTATTTCATAAAACTCCTGCTAGTGTAATTTGTGAACATAGAATTTTTTTGAACTTGTAATGGTTGATGTTCATACAGTTTTTTCAAATATTAACTATTCAATTAAATTTTACTTTTTCATTTTATATTTATTCTGCGTTACTTATGATAAAGTTAAAACTAGCTGCAACAGATGGCGTTAGTACGTTTTTCTAATGATATAGGAAGTTGTATTACTTGTTTTAGAGCAACTTAAATCGTTGACCAGTAATGCAATACAAATACTTTTTGGTGTGATTAATATATGTGCTTGAAAATCAACCTCTTCAATCCTATATTATTGGAAAAAAAAACCACTTGATTAAGAAACATAATGGTCATCGCACTCTCTCAGCTGCTTTAAAACACAAAATAAAGACAGAAAATCAATTCAGTGTCATGAAAGAGATTGGCTGAAATTCCACAATTACATTTCAATGACTTTCTCAATGATAATATTTAAGTAAAACCAATTACAGACAGTTTTTATATACATTTTGTGATCTTTAAATCACAGAAGCTCCATATATTTGTGGTCTTAACGGATTTGTGCATCAGTATCTCAAATGTATAGTAAAAATTATAATAAGTAAAAAAACTGCATTAAATAAAATACCTAAGATACTCGTATATAATTGAAATCTGTTATCCGTTCACTTTAAAAGTCTGTTTGACTCTACAAATTCAATATTTTTATGTTTCTTATATTGTACTGCTAATCTGATATCCATTCAACAACTTAGTCCGTTAATTTTCGTTTTCTTCAGTTTTTCTGCGAAATATGTTGAAAAGAAATCGTAAAAAAATTATATTGACAATTAGTAACAATTTAAAATTGTTAGCCGTTTCAAGCTACGTCGATGAATTTTTTCTCAAATGAATGTATGATACAGTCGAACCTCTGTATAACGAACCTCTATTTTGCGAATTTTTCTATATAGCGAACTTTTTCCTCGAACCTTGAACATTTCTTGATTTTCTTCGTAAAATAACCTCTCTATAGCGAAGTGCATTTTCTATATAACGAACTTTTTCTTTTATGATTCAATTTTTGTTCTTTTTTTTAAAGTGTTTCTGAAAAAATTTCAAGTTATTCTCTCTTTAACACATTTTATGGTGGTCATAAATCTTGAACTGGTTTTATTAGATTCTAACTCACCGAGAGCAATAGAGTTTTGGACGTTTCATCCAAGAAGTGCAAACGTTAACCTCCATTACCCAGTTTACTAGAAACATCTTCGATATCCCCTTTCACCCCCAGGGGAGTTGCCCCGTGTCCCCATGTTCTAATTATAAAATAATATATGTTTAATACTACTTGTATGCTTTAAATTATAAACGTCTTTAAAATCCATTAATTTTAGTATAAAATTACTTTCTTAGTATAGAAAATACTGTGAATTCTTCGATATTCTTTTTTCTTGTTTTCTTTTCGGTTTTTCTTTCTTTTTTTTGAAGGGTAAGATACATAAAATAAACATACACTAATAAAAAAAAAGGTGTGAATAATTACTTTTTTAATATATAGTGTTTATGAATTTAAAATTTGTTTTATGTGGTTTATAAAGTACACTCTGTCGCAAAAAAATATATGCACCCAGAAGAAATTGAGCTACATTCACGAAATTTGGTATGCATGTAGTGTATATGAAAATAAACAAATGATTAAAAATTCAGAACAAAATATCATTTTATTAAGCGGTTACAGCTTGCAAAAGGTTAAAAATCAGTAAGTAGTAAAGCCACCTCTGGCAGCTATACAAGCCGAAATTCGGCGTGGCATCGAATCAATTAGATCACTTATGACCCCCTGTGGAAGATCCTGCCATAGTCTTTGCATCTGCGCAGTTAATTCTCTTGTATCTCGGGACGGCTGCAGTTGACTTCCCAGCGCGTCCAGACATGCTCTATTGGCGAAAGATCTGGTGTCCTGGCAGGCCATGGTAGAACGTCATATCCTTGAAGACATTGTTGGGAGAGTCGCGCAGTATGTGGACGAGCATTATCCTGTTGATAAATGGCACCTGGGTGACTTGATAGCATGGGTAGCACAATCGGCGTTAAAATATCGTCCACGTATCTGCGAGCTGTCAAAGTGCCTTGAAGGACCACTAAAGATGATCGTGTGTCCCAAGAAATTGCTCCCCACACTATCACACCTTGTGAAATTGCTGTATGCCGCTCGACAATAAATGCCGGATCGGACCGCTGGCCGGTGCGCCTCCAGACACGTGTGCGGTGGTCATCAGCACTGAGACTGAATCGGGATTCATCACTGAAGATGACACGTCTCCAGTCTGTCACACTCCAAGTTGCCCGAGGTCGGCAAAAATCCAGTCGACACTGCCTATGATGTGGGGTCAGTGGTAAGCGTCTTAGCGGACGTCGGCTCCTCAAGTCAACTTCGGTCAGTCGTCTCCTTATGGTTTCTCTTGATGGCACTGGATGTCTGGAAGGAGGTAAGTGGCGTTGAATCGATGCTAGCGACGTTGTTGGTGCCGAAGTGGCCACTCTTCTGATTGCACGATCCTCGCGATCATTTGTGTTCCTGGGACGTCCTGACCCTCCGCGATGGTACACTCTACCTTCTGTGATCCACTGTTGCCAACACCGAGCAACTACCATATCGCTCCGACCGAGGTGGCGGCCGATACGTCTATTCGACCAACCTGCTTCTCTGAGGCCTATTATACGGCCCCTATCAAAGTCCGTCAGCTGCTCGTACTGCCGCCGGTTACGTCTTAGAGGCATCCTAAGTCTCAATATCGTCTATCAAAGTCATCAGATTCGTTTGGATAGCCGTACGGCGCTCGTACTCATGCTTTTAAACTCTCCCAGTTGCGCAACTAATATGCGCATAGCACACTTAGCCTTGTCTCATTGGCTTCGAAATTTTAATCATTTGCATATCTCTTACCAGACTACATTCTTGCCGAGTTTCGTGATTGTAGCTTGATTTCTTCTGGGTGCATACATTTTTTTGCGACAGAGTGTATATTAAAATATGAACCTCTATATAACGAACTTTTTTCCGGGATTTAACGACTTCATTATATAGAGGTTCGACTGAAATTAGACTTAGTAAAACTTTCATCCTTCCTAAAAGCTGTCATGGCAGCACAGTTGGCAATACTAAAATGATCACGTGAAAGAAATTTGTTAAATCCTCAGCGACGTACACTGACATTCCTCGTATGTTATAAAATATGACCAATTGGTTAGATGTGAAACAAATTCCAACTTTTTTTTTAAAAAAATCTCATTTTTTTGAAGATTTTTGAAGATTTTTGAAGCGGGGTATTTTCATAAATATGAGGTAAGATCCAAAAACTTGGGGACTACGGCCATTCCTGACGACAGGCTTTCATCGCGATTTCCATTAATGTCCTCTTGGGGTTCTTTGGGGCCAGAATAGCATTTCTTTCCAACCAACTCCATAAGAAGAACGTGAGAATGCAAATTAGGAATCTTATAAATAGTAGAAGTTAAGCGTTCGCGGGGTGGCTATGTGAAGTTGCTATATGAGGTCTATGTTTACGATTAAACGCAGTTAAGTTAAAGTTAGAGGAAATTACAAGTTCAAGGATTAACCTACCCATACCTGTGTATTCAAGATAAAGGTGGATACCATTCCACAAGGATTAAAGCCACGTCAGTGTGACCAAGAGAGTAGATGTTAACAAAGATTTAGCGTTAAGCGTGTATTAAGAAGGTTAACAATAATCTGTAAAGTTAGATATAGTGGTCAATTACGCGACTACTTGATAATACGAATTGTGTCTTCTCACTCCAGATCCGCTTTCTATAATTATTATTATCATTGTGCATAGTGATTAAGTTAATAAAAAGATTTTAAGATGAATGATATGTCTGGTTTTTCGTTATTTCCTACAGATACAGGTCGCGTTGATAACGTAGAAATGGGTCACTCACGGCACATGCCTCATACGACGAAAGCAAGTACTTACAGTTGAACCGCTTGAAATGGATTACACCACTTAAAATATGGAATGTCAGAGCATTCTCAGTGAGCACTGAGTGTCCCAGCACATTGCCCCTCGATTGTTGACAAATGAGGAACGAATAACAATATCTGTTGATTTAATCGACAAAGCCGACAAGGTCCCAGGTTTTTTTAACCACATCATTACAGGTGAAGAAACGTAATATTATTTGCTTGACATTCGATTGAAGCGTGCATCCTCAACATGGAAGTCGCCCAGCTCACCGTGATCGAAAAAATTCCAGCAAGATCGGAGCAAAGGGATGGAGGTATTTTTTTGATTCATAAAGAATTGTGCATTCCAAATTTTTTTCTCGAAGGCCGAACAGTTAACAAGGACCATTATTTATGCAGTTTACGTCGTTTGAGGGAATCTATTTGTCGTAAACAGCTTCAGTTCTGACTAGTAACTACTGCATGACAACGCACTAGCACATTGATCCTAATTGGTAAAACAGTTCCTTGCCAAAACTCGTAATAATGTGCTTCAATAGACTTTTCCTCGTGTGACTTTAACCAGTTTTCATCATTAAAAAGCATTTACAGGAACGCCGTTTTGCGCCATGAGGTGAAAGTGGCCTCGCAGAAGGCCTTACGGGAGGCTGCGAAAAATGGCTTACAGCTATGCTTCCATATGTTATACGAACGCAGACACAAGTGTATCGCCCCCCAAGGTGACTACTTTGAAGGTGGATGTGCTTCGGTGTTGTGTGTTAACTATACAGGGTAAAGTTTTTTACACCTTGTCCCCGAACTTTTAGATCATATTACGTATATAGCCTCTTGTATAATTCAAGCTCAATTTATTTCGTTGTTTCTGCTTTCTCATTGTTCCTGTGTATATCCTAAAGTGAAATATAAAGTATTAAAAACTTAATCGAAAGGTGACGAAGCCTCGGAGGTGGGGGGAATGGGAAAAGGATTATTACCTTCAGATTTCTTTTGAAAAAAAAAGGAAGAAAACATTAGAATAAAATAAATAACTGCTACTAATATTTAAGACCCGCCACGTAGGGGCGTGATGCACGTTAAATCTGTCGTTGGTGTGGTGTGGTAGTAGGAGAGGGGGTGCTATCTCAGGTGTCATCCTCATCATTTGACCATGGTTCAAAAATACGTGGTCCGTCACCAAAAGCCCTCGTGTAGCTGAACAGTGCGATGTTAATATTCACTCATGCTACGAATATATTTATTGCTTTTTTTATTGAAAAACTGTTTATTCTTTCCTTTTCTAACTGAAATGTTCAAAAATATTTTTAATTCTGAAAGATCCTCTTTTAATATTTAAATCAATAGTTATGGTTCTTAACAATATTCAGAAACGCCCATTTTAAACATTTTTTGTAAACCTAAAATTATTTGATAATTTTATTTATTAATACATACACATTTCTGTAATTAAAAAAAATAACTTAATAGTTGTTTTCATTTGTAGTTCTTTAAATCTATCTTTCACTGTGTCCCTATTTGTTTCAACAAGGTGGGTTTTTTTTTCTTTTTCTTTCAATTTCAAAATAGTATCATCTTGTGGAACTTCAATTTACACATTTCTTCCGTATTTTAAAAATTTAAAAAGGTTCTTTTATGTGACAATTTTGAAGTCCTCCACAATACTGCAGATTGTAGATTACAATGTACTTTTTGACTTTGAAACAAACATTAACACTAATTCGTGCCCTTTTTCACTCTTTTTTCCGTGATGTTGAAATCCCTTAGTATTGAACAACACAATTCGATTGTCACAAAATAAACTCCTAACAAATAAAACATGCAAATTTTTTTACAGCTCGCAGAAAAGAAAAATATACGACATAAATGCCCCATTATTACTGATCTATAAGAACATAATTTTTTTTATATTGTAAAATATTTAGTTCTATGCAAATTTCTTTTCTTTATTTTGAACTAATTTTTAATTGACTATTTAAATTATACTGTAATTATTGATGTCGTTAAAGCTAAAAATTCTCTTTCATATTATATTAACGTCTGTTTTGATTCAATAATTCACGTAACACAAATCTATTCTAATGTTTTAATTTAGTTGATGAGATATATTAATCGTCTGTTGTTTAAGTTATACGACTTAAGTTGGCAGATTTCACAATTAATCTAATTTTTTTTTCAGTTTTGGAGAAAAGAATTGTAATGCGCGCATAACTGTTGCTGCTTGAACTTAACGCGTAATTAATTTTTGTATATGTTTGAGCTATTCTCATTCATCTGTGAAAATCTCTTTTTTTCATTTTATAGTTCTACGAACAAAAAGCGTCCGTGGAAAACTTAGGCTACTGCTAATCATAAAAATGACCGTGAATAAGGGCCTTAAAAAGCTATATTAAATGGACTTTTTGACTTACTTTCAAAACAGAAACTTTATAAACATGCTGTGTATTATATATTCTGTCAAGATTTCAAAAAAGCCTTCCGAATAAAAAAAAGTTTTAAAAATTCCTTTCTTTAAATAATATAAGAAGCGTTTATACCTGGTCACGATATTAAGGAAATGTTTTGAGAAAAAAGTTCTAAGACCCTAGGGAATAGAAGAATTCTTAGGGTCCACTGGATTTCAAAATTATCGGATGGATGCTAATAAATCAGAAAGTAATGTGGTATATATCTTTAAATACAGAATCTGAAAAAAAAAAGGTTTTTCTTTCTTAAGAAAATAATACTCATTTTTAAATAACAGCTCTTTTTACTCAAATATTCAAATTTTTGAATAGATAGCACCATGAATGCGAGATAAATAAGAACCTCTTACTTTAGATTCAACAACACCTATACTTTTATAGTACCCTGTACAGTGCTATTTTGCCTTTCCCAATAAAACGATTTATGAAAATTGTATTAATGAAATACAGTTGGCAACGTTTGTTATAAAATTGTATGGATATGTTTTTCTCTGAGTGAAACAGTGCATATAATTATATCATTATTTGTGAAGGACAACGCTGTTCAGAAATTTTTTCGATTGTTATGAAACACAGTCATGCTAAATTATAGTTTCCATTATCTTAAAAAGATATTTGTCTCTCTTTAACTTAAATTACTAGCCACTTTAATAGTTCGAGTATCAGTTTTAATTAAAAATACTTCTCTTAGAAGTACGGGAAAAAAGGAATTTGACATACGTGCAGTTATTATTTTGGAAAACTAAAAAAATAGTTTAGATTTTCTTTTGGTAGCTTTAACACTTTGTTTTATAATATGCATTTAACATACAAAATTAAGAAAAATATTTTTACGATTCAAAAATACAACTAAACCCTTAGTAAAACATCAATTAAAACATACAGTTCTTAGAAACATAAGTACATATTGTGTGTGTGTGTGGTTGCAATAAAAAAATAACTAATTCTGTAATACATAACCACTTTAAGACTTGAAATATCTTACAGGCTACTGTAACGAATTTTATTTTAACTCAATGATTATGCCAAATATTTTCTATTCCATATCTATAAATTAGGTGGCAAAGTTTTTATAAGGGATATTTTTGATTAAAACAAAGATCATACACATACATAAATGAATTAGTTAAATTTTTTTCTTTTTTTTTATGACAAATACTTTAACTTTCTATAATTATATTTAGAGTTGAATCGATAGAGAAGACAAAAAAAGTATCATAATTACACTGGATAAAACAACACCTAAGATGATGCATTTCAACGTCAATAACTTGTACAAAAGCACCTATTCGACAAAAAAAATGTTCCCATTAAACAGCAGAAATTTCTTTCATATTTTTGTTTGAAAACTGTATATCCCACGGTAATATTTTCTTTTGTTTCCGCGAAATCGTGTGTAATTATCAGCGTAAGAAAGGGCGAGTATTTCTTTCTTTTGAACTGCGGATGAGCACATGTGTTCCTAAGGATTGAATCAAAAAGAAAAAAAAATCAAATTCCCAATTTGATTTCTGTGAAAAATGAAACATGGCTTTTGTTTGTGTATTTATTTTGGATTTCTCCTAACTGTCTTATCAGCTGATTTCGGCAGGTATAAAAGAAGTGGCGTGCGACAATTTACTATGAATCAACACAGTTTCATTTGAAGAATTTGCAGATATTAGCTTTAGCTAACGTTCCAGGTAAATTGTTACTTTAGTTTATATTTTTATTGTGATTCTTGAAATAAAAATAAGAAAGATATTACAAGGGATACTTAGTAAATATTTTATGTTTGATTGGCATATCAAAAATACTAATTTGTCGTTGTATTATTAAAAAAAATACATGGTTACTGCAAGATTTAAAATATCGCCATTTATGAAATGTATTAACTTTAAAATATACTACTTCTAAAGCAATCATAATTAATTTTTAATAATGTTATTAAAATATTGAATATCAGTTTTCTTATAATACATATATTTATTTGAAATTAAATTCGTTATGTATAATAGTTTATACTCTTCTAAAAAATATTATTGATATTTCTTGTTGTATTTTACCAAGTACATCGAAAAGATTCACAGTAAATTTAATATTTTAATGCCACACTCTTTTGTTTTTCAAAAAAAAAGCCCGTATCAAAACTTCCGGTATTTTTTCTGGCGAAAATTGATTGCCAGCAAAACAAAATCAACACATTCATCTAGAAAAAATATATGTAGACATATCATACATCAGCAATTATTGTAAAAAATATTTCAACTTATTTTATGACTAAGCAATATATTTTTTAATAAAAAAACGGTATATATATTTCTTGAGGGTTTTTTCCATAAAATATATTGTAAGAAATAATAAAAAGTAATACATAAACAGTACTTCGCAAAAAGTTTTAAGAAAAAGTATTTACTTATCTTGCGCAACGTAAAATTTTTTTCACTATATACGTATGTATGTATTTGAAAAAAATTTATACAAAAAAGGGAACATAATATTTCTTGTATTTCATAATTCAGTAAAGATATTTGTTCGAAAAAGGGAAAACGATCGTAAATGTTCATAAAACTTGCATAACTGCAACCATTTTATTATTTTGAAAGCTGCAAACGAACATTAAATATTGCTTTGAAATGTATCAAATGATAGATTTATCCTATAAGTATCTTAAGTTTTTTAAGACAGCATAACGCTAATACATTTCATGTCAATTCAATGCATTTTTAAACTCGTTTTTAAACCATGAAAAAATTATTTAATAAAAAGAATGAAAACTATTTAATGTTTTTCTTATTCTATCCTTAAAAAAAGATCTTTAATATTTATTTATTATTTACAATTTTAGCAAAAGGCAGACTATTTTTCAGTTTAATTACATCATTTATTTTGATCAGAATTCATACTCTATACCAAAATTTTGCTTAAATCATCGAATGAGCTAACTCTCTCTCTCTCTCTCTCTATGTGATTATGTAATTCTCTCATTCTGATTATATTTTTAAACTAGAGTTGGAAATTTTATTTGAAAGTTCAATCTCAAGATATAAGTAAAAAAAAAAATATTACAGAACATCAAAGTATGGGTAAAAATTAATTTAATTTCATCGAAAATTAGTGCTCTTATAAGCATTTATCTCCAACGAAATGAAATATTTAACTTTATTCGAAATGATATTAAAACAAAACTCATATGGATTGTATTGCTCGTTTCATGCAAACGATAAATTTATTAAATAAGATTTTCCTTCCTGATCTTAAGAACAATACTGTTGTTGTTGTTGCACGCCCCCATTGGTCAGCAGTGCTAGACCAGGTCCATGACATCGTACACTTTCAGAAAGTCCAACACCAGCAACGTCCGCTAAGTCCTGCTTGGTGAGACCTAGGCACTCGAGGATGTGAGCAGGCGTGGCCGGCTCAGAAGAACAGTTCGTGCACATTTCAAAGCTCTTGCGTCCTTCGGAAAATTTCATTGTTTTGATATGGCCACTTCTCTCTCTCGAAATCGGGATAGAAGAGTTTGATCCTGTCTTGTAAAACCGTGAGCCAGAGAGCCTCCAGGACGAGAACACTGATACCAATGGTGCTCTGGGGAGGTAATCCAAGTGGTCTTATTCTGGTGTTTAGTTCTAAAGAAAATCTCCAAAAAGGTGAGGGGTGCTGACGGCTCTGGTACCTCGCAAGCGCCAGCCTTGGCCAAAGTGTCCGCAATCTCATTTCCCTCTAGATGTATATGTGAGAGGGAAACCACTGCAGATGAATTTGATGCAATGTGGAAAGTCGTTTTTGACTTGGTGAGTATTGACACTCCAACAATATCTCTCACACTATGCCATTTGGACAAGTGCTGTATTGCACTTCTAATATCAGACAGTATCCAAATCTCTTTTCCATTTGGAAGAGATGCAAGAGAACCAAGGGCCTCATCAATGGCTATTAGCTCACTGCGAAAAACCGAGCAACCGTCTGGATTTCTCCTCTGGACTCTTAAGATATGGTCTTGCGATTTGAAGTAAATTCCGCTGCCAGATCGATAATAATCGTCTCTACTGCCATCCGTATAAACCTGAACGGCGTCAATTGGTATATCTCCAATTCTCTCTAGAGATAATTGCTTTAGATAGGCAGGAAGGTCTGCTTGTTTATTCACGTGTACTGGTAATACTGGACGGAAGAAGATCCCGTCAAGATCATCCGCTGGGTCAAGATATTGTGACAGGTGATGAGGTTCCACAGCACCAATGGTAAGTTTAAAAGACACCATTTGGCTTAAGGGGCTGTTTCTCGTGAGTCTCTGGTTATTACAGCAATCTTTGAAGTAAGCTGAAGTACGATTTCGAGAATCCAGACTTCTGAGTTTGTTGTAGTATTTTGTTAGACATGCACGTCTCCTAAGGCTAAGGGGTTGTAGGTCTACCTCGAAAAGTACTATATCTCTGGTACAAGTATTTTTTAGGCCAGTGATGATCCGAGCAGTGCTGATCCAAAACGCCATACTCCAAGATGGGCCTGATAAGTGAGATGTACGTGTTTCTCAGAGTGCCAGCCTCTGCTCCCCAATCACGTCCAGAGATATATCTCAAGATGTTAAGCCGTTTTCTTGCCTTAAATACAATAGTGTCAATATGTTTGTTTCCCAGAATTTCGGGGTCCAAAATGAAACCCAAATATTTTGGATGTTTATCGATGGTCAGTGGTTGATTATATAAAAAGATATTAGGTTGGAAGTTATAGAACAATACTAGAATATTTTATTTCATGGATTCACATTCATGTGGATCCGTAGTTTTTGATGGAGAATAATCATACAAATTTGCTATTTTTTACGGAAATAAAATATTAGTTTTTTTAAAGTTGCTCACTATTAATACGCGAAGAGTTAAATGTTCTTTTAAAAATAGTTTCTCAGGAAAAACATTATTCTGAGCCTTGCATCGGTAAAAGTACGTAAAAATTATTTAGTAAGATAAGGCATCCTTTTAAAATATGCATAAACTACTTACGATAAATATAGAACACCATTTCATGTAATTCTTATGAGTTCATAAAGAATAATCTTATTCTTTACAATTAAATAAAAATAGTATTAACTATTAATTATGTTTTTTTAGTTTATTTTTACGTTTTTTAGGAAAATGAAGGCGCAAGTTATCTTACTTCTTGCTCTTGTCTTCTGTGCCTTTGGTAAGATATAATTATTTAGAATACATGCTCTCTCTCTGGTACCATTTTTTCAAAATAGTATGGAAATTCAGTATTCTAAATTCTATTCTTAATTTTTTATGTCAAGCAAGCATAAGAAACTAGTTATATATATACAGTGGGGCACAAAACTGTTCATACATTTGCAATTTCTTGTAAAATTTAATGTTTTCGACTAATAAAAATTAATATATTGTAATTGTAATTTTTTATGATATCTGCAACTTGTTCTTAATAGAATGACATAATTGATTTTTTAAAAATAGTATAACTATTATTTTTAAAAATTAATAATCAAAAAACTACTAAAAAATTACTCCACAAAAAGTCTTTGTACACTTAACAAAAATCTCAGCATAGCTTTAAGTATTGTATTTCTTTTTTTAATTTAATACGTAGTAGGATATATATTTTATTGTCCACAACAACTTTTAAACGTCTTGGTAAAGATTTGAATCAGTTTTGTGTAATTTCTCCCTCGATTTTCATCTATGTTTCTGTGATTACTGTTTTTAACTTCACATTGTGTTTATGTGTGTCATGTTTTCTTTTTTTTAAAATCATTCTCACCAAATATGCTCTACTGGGCTAAATAAAGTGATTGAGGGGGTGCTTTCAGAAAATTTGGGGTCAGTTATAGACACCAGAGGTGTACATTGAGAGCAGTACCCTTGTCGTCATTATCCTGTAAAAAAAGGAAGTCGTCTTCAGTACTTAAATTTTGGGTGGATAATTTAAAATTTCTCTTTAAAATATTTAAACAGACCTCACATGATTCTCAATACCATCTAAAAATACCAAAATATCTAATCCTGAATCCCATTTACACCCCCCGCAAGAACACCTCCACCTCCATGCTGAAGCATGGAGGTGGAGGAGCTCTTGTTCTACATAAATTCATGAGATTAAATTCCTCATTTTTTCATTTATAAACTATTATATGCCCATTGGAACCAAAAATGTTGCATTTTCTGTCATCCCAATCAATTTGCTGCAAATTTTGAATTGTCTGAAACTTAATCCTTAGAATCTAGTTGGATCAATGAACCATGGAGGTGGAAGTGTTCTTTGCGTGTGGGGGGGGGGGGTAAATCGACTTCAGAATTAGATAATTTGGTATTTTTTTAACGTCTTGAACATAGAAACAAAGCTTAAAATTATTGAACCGTCTCGCGAAGGGAGAAAGTGGAACGTCTGTCGCACAGTTTTAAACAAATTTATAAAAAAATTGCTTAAATATTTATAAAAAAAGTTGCTTGGTGACCAATTCCGGTTGCCGAAAAAATTGACTTCGTCATGGGCCCTATTGTACACTTTAACCAAAATCTCAATTTTTTACACTAAATTAGAATTTTTTTTTCTATAACTTATTTAAAAAACTGCAATTACAAACTTATTTTACTTGTTTCGTATTGCCATTCATGATGTAACATTTTATAAATAGATATTAATTTAAAAGGTGACCGCGCGGTATCTGCGTGGTCATAATCGCAAATTCAACGTCAGTGGTATTTTTTCTTTTTCGAGATGTGGGTTTAAGTCCTGGGGAATATAAAAACCCATTGAGTTAGAAAAGCTGATTCTGAAAGCTTTTACATTAACGTAAAGTAAAAGTTTGGAAATTGAAGTACCTGTGCTCAGGCGCCTTCTTGTCACTTGACTGCTGTTAAAAATTACAAAGTTCGTCACCAATAGTCTTCGTGTAGCTTAAATTGATTGATTGTTTATTGTCACACTTTCAAGATATCGTAGTTTTGACCAAAGACGGTGCCTGAGCCAGCACCCTACTCGTGTCGTTTCGAAGTACAACACTAATAAATAATCAATTACTCAATTAATTAATTTTAAACTATTATGTGCCAATTAAGTGAGTGATAAGCCCACCTGGCATATAAGAATTTCCGACTTACTGTGAACGACTACTCACGAGTTAAAATATTTCTCTTCAGTGTAAGTAAGTTGAGTTTTCTTTCATGACGAGATTTGCTGCATTAAAAGTGTTTCTGACAGCTCTACTGTTGACCATGGTTTTTAAAATATCCTCATAGTTTTGTACCGGAATCAATGACGAGATGGGCATCTGAATCGGAACCCTGCTCACCACATCATGCTACGCAAAAAGTTATTTTATTTTTATTTATTTATTTTACAAATGCCACACACAACAATAGCACCTATGCCATTAATGCACGTGTTCTCCAATATTCTTTGACTGTTGAATTAAAGTTAACTAGTGCAGGGCACACGACCAAATGTTCAGCGGTCACAGGCTGACCAGAGTCACCCAGAGTCCGGTGAGTTGGCGATACTAATTCTGTAGAGATGCAATCTCAGACAGTCAGGACCTGTTAAAGGTCTAAAATGAGCTACAGCAGCTTTTCTAGAAGCCTTGGGAACCCAGGACGGGTCTTTGTTCAAGATTGCCCAATTCTTGTCCTTCGGCAACTCCGCGACTTCCATTTTAAAGTTATTCTTAAAAGCCATATTAGAAAAATACCTTAAGGAATGAAAGGTTGAAATGCTCGAGGGTTTTCGGAACACAAGGGCTCCTTTCTTAGCAAGAAAGTCAACATGCTCATTCCCAGCTATGTTACAATGATCTGGTATCCACTGAAAAGAGATTTTATGAGGAACTTCTTTTAAGAATGATCTGCATTTTAAAATTCTTTGTGAATTACAGAGGTAATTTTTTGAGATAGAGCCTGTAATGCCGATTTAGAGTCCGAAAAGATTACGGCCCTGTTGAACTCGGAGCTTCTTAGTGATAGTTGCTCGACCGCTACTGCAATAGTTTCAATCGCGCCATCGAAGGCAGTAGTAAAATACCAAGTGGCAGGTAAAAGCTAGAGAATTCACAAAAGATACCGGCTCCAGCACCATGATATCTATCTAGAAGGGAGCCATCAGTAAAAACATGCAACCATTCACTTGTTGGAAACCGATTGTCAGTAGTGTCCAAAGCTATAGTTTTCAGTTGTTCGGGAGACATTTCACTCTTTAATATCTTCACATGAAGTTCAAGATTTATATCAAGATGAATATAATCCAAAGGGCACAAAGGTAGTGACAAAACAGAAGTATCTTGACAAAGCTTCAAATAACTAGTGACCTTCATGGCTGACTGTATGAATCCCTCCTGAGTCTTTAAATTTCTAGTTCTGTGCAGGTCGTAATTTCTCCAGAAAGAATTATTAGGCAAACTTTTAAGTTTTTGAAGTAATACTACTGCCTTTCTCTAGATTGATTTATAGAATGGTTCGGTGTTGGTCAAGACCTGCATAGCAAGGACGGGAGTAGATTTCGCAGCACCGGTTATGATAGAGGGCTTGATTATATGAAATACCTCAAGGCATTGGATGGTATGTTTGGGGGAGAGCAGTAATGAGGATTTTATTACAGTAACCAATAATTGATTGTATGAACATTTTACATGTAGTCTGTAGAATCCTTCTGTTGCATCCCCAATGCGAGCCAGCCAAACGCTTTAAAATGCATAGTTTCTGTTCCGCCTTTTTCTTCAAATGTGCTGCATGTTTCCTCCAGTTCAGACGGGACTCAAGAATACATCCGGCAGGTGATAGAATCACTGATCTGCAAAACCTCTCCCTAGAACTTAAGATCGGGGGTAAAAGTATGTCTATTTAACATAAAATATTGGATCACAGTTTTATTCTTGCTAACTCTCATTCCATTTTTCTCGACATCTAATTGCCAATTTTTCTAGTGCAGAATTTAAAGTAATGTAGCAGGCCACCTCGTGGTGCACCCTGGGTAACGCAAATGCTGCTACAGCTTTGTCACTTCCCGGTGTTATTGAGTATGTGCTACGCAAAAGGTAAAGGATGTTTGAAATAGTAGCAAAGTATTTGTATCAAATTTACATTTAATTTATGTTGCAAACTATATTGAACCGTTTGAGTGGGGCCGCTTGTAATGGGCCAAAATTGCGGAGACGCTGCTGTTGGGTAGTATAATTTTCGCATCTATTGAGAGCAGTTGAATTCCTATCAATCGCAATTTTTATTCATTTTACTCAATTGTGATTTTTAATAATATAAGAATTAAAATAAAATAAAATAAAATACAGTGGTAAGTAGTAATGCAGTAGAGCCGCTGTGGTACGTTAGATAAAATGAGCGCGTGTTTTATTTATTTATTTATTCGGGAAAATTGTCTGGGTAAAAAATTAACTAGACTGCAATTTACTTCGAACATTATTGATGCTATAGAGGATGAATGGTTAGCAAGCAAAAATGCCACAGGAAGACTACCAATAAGTACAAAGTTTTCTTTAGAAAAATTGCCTGTGCGAAACTTGCGACAATGTGATGTATATAGTAATAAAAATGGTAATGGAATTAAACGATCCAATTTAATTTGCGCTATATGTAAAAAAGGAATTCATGGAATTTGTGCAGCAAAATATTCTTATAATAAGCGAGAATAAAAAATATTTTTGTTGGTAAAAGTTACTTGTTACATAATAATTAGTGTTAATTATAACCATTTATATATTGTTCTCCAAAAAAAAAATTACTACGCATTTCATTCCACACTTTAAGCATATACATATATAAGAAAACTCTTCAGCACTCAAACGGTTAATGGAATTTGAGACGGGGTCTATAATCGACAACACTTGTTGTTCACATCAAGTGAATAATTCAAAATGCTAACTTTACTAATAAATGAAAGATGTCGAAAAATTGATATAAAAAACATTCCTTTCTCTCTTTCAGCTACAGTTACTGTGGATGCAGGATTCGGTTGTCCTTTTGATCAGATGCGGTGTCACAACCATTGCAGGAGCATCAAATACAGGGGAGGATATTGTACCAACATGTTCAAGGTCACTTGCTTGTGCTATGGATGATAACGCCAGAAATTCTTTGTCTCTGTAAATCAATTTTACAATTTTCACCAAATTCTTTGTAATGATTCCACCGATTTAAAATAATGTAACTGATTACGCTGAATTTTTAAAGTCAATAAATAAAATTTTCTTACTGCAGTATCGAGGATGAAATTTAATTAACGACACGGAATACAATTAAACAGTTTTGTTGTTGATGCCATGCTTTGTTTTGGGATTAAATGGAAAACAGTATTAAGAATATATACTAAAGATGAAAATAAAAAAAATATATATAAAATGGACTTTTTGAAAACTTGAAATTCTCGAAACATTAAACCAAGAAATTAATACAAAATGCGGTTTTTTCTTTATTCTTCCAGATCGTATAGTTAACAGAACTAAATAAATTCTTTTTAATCCAAACAAATTTATTTACAAGCTTTCAACTTGGTAGATTTAACAAATATTCGCTAATATTTTTGGAAAACAGGTGACAACTAAATATAAAAGGGAGGGGAGTAAATAAAATAGAGCTAGAGTATTTTAAATTTCACTATGTTTTAATCCAATACTAGATTCTACATACTAAGGCTGTTCAGAAAGTATCGATACTGAATTTATTCTATTTATTCCAGAAAACTCCTAGCGGAGGGACTGTGCGCATATTTCACCTTGTCTCACAAAAATCGGTAGGTCTGAACAGCGCGCCGTTCAGTCACAGTGACTTCTTTCACGTGGAGTGTTTGCGTGCGTTCGTCGAAAAAAGAAAATGTGTGAAAACACGCATCAGTGAATCTGTATCAAGTTAACGGTAAAACGGACACCAAAACCTACGAGATGATAAAAACAGCATTTGGAGATGAGGTGATGAGTCGTGCTCGGGTTTTCGAGTGGTTCCGGCCATTCAAGGAGGGTCGTCGATCAGTGAACAGTGATCCCCATTCTGGACGCCCGTCCATCTCTCACAATGAGGACAAGATCGCACAAGTGAAGGCTTTAGTGCGCTCTGATCGTCGTTTAACAGTCCGAGAAATTGCACAGGAGTGTCACATTTCCGTAGGATCATGTGATGAAATTTTGAGAAAGGACTTGAACATGCGCCGAGTGTCTGCAAAGTTTGTGCCGCATCTCCTCACTGAGGATCAGCAATTCCAACGACTGGCAACCTCTCTTTCCAGAGATCAAGTACACATTAAAAGAACACCGGTTTCAGGACATTGAAACCATAAAACAGAATTCGACACAGCAGCTTCAGGCCATCCCAAAGTCTGAGTTCCAAAAATGTTTCGAGGACTGGAAACATCATTGGGCCAAGTGTGTTACTGCCAATGGAGCATATTTCGAAGGAGATTGACTCAAAACCTGTTTATGTATGCATGTTTTTGCATAATAAATTCAGTCTCGATACTTTCTGAACAGCCCTCGTATATCAAATTAAATTCAGATTGAAACTCTGTACAAAATGAAATTCAATAATATTTTACTAATAGCCTTTATTTAACTTCCATAATTTAATGACTCTTCTCAGGATTACTTCAACATAAAATCAAAAATGCAACAACTAGAACGTGCAGTTCACTTCAATTCTAATTCTATGTGTATAAAATAATTGCATTTAATTAACGTAAGTTCACTGGAACAAAAATACGTAAAAAAACTCACAAATGACACGATCAAAAATCTCTACTTCAACGAAGGAAGCGTTTATTTCGTATAACTACTAAAAATACATCAATCCTCTTGAAGTGAAAAGAAAGTTGTAAGAGAAGAATTGTTAAAAGTACACATGACGCGAATTAACAAATATAGCCTTATAAATTTAACTTCACAAACGACACGATTTATTAAGGTATTATAAAATATCCTCCCCCCTCCCTCGTGTTAAGTTTGGTTTCATCAAATATTCTTTTTAAAAAAAATTCTGTGGATTGTGTGTTACATTAAAAAAAAGGATTCAAATATTTTAGATTAATTAGTTGATCGAATTATGGCCATTCCAAGATGGCCACCTCGCACAAAAAAAAAGGTTTACAGAATAAAAATATATTACTGAGACTTGATGCAGCAAGTGAGTATTGTAAAAATACAACCGCTTAACAAGATTTAAAAAGTGGAATAAGAGGAAATTTACTTACGTTTTCCATGTAAAACGGCGCTGAAGTCTACAAGTACCCGGATAAAGAAACTGAATATGAGAAAATTCAAAATACCGTAAGAAAACAAAATTTTATTGAAAACAAGTATAATGCAAAAAAAAATATTTAATCAATTCCTACTTAGAACAACAAAGAAATATTTTATTTTAGCTACTTTTTGTAAAGTAGTTACAATTAAAATAAATATGAATATGAATATGACAGAATCACAACATTAATTGGTAATTAATTTTTATTAATTATCATTAAAGTATCGTATTGTCATCCAAAACAATCGTGTATATAAAATTTCAGTTCAACTGAATGCTTTAAAATGTGAGAAAAAAAAACCTTTTCAAGCTTTGACACAAGTCGCCAAAATGTCGCTAATTCGCCAGCGTGGCTGTATTTGTAATTGTTTAAATAATTAGTTTTAATCAATTAATTCTTATTAATTATAATTAAACTAGTGTATTGTCATCCAAAATAACCATGTATATTAAATTTCAGCTCAATCGAGCGCTTTAAAATGCATTTTATTAACGATTGAAAATTTCACCAACATAAATAAATTAACAAACAAATATTTATAGAGAGAGTGAGTTAATAATAGAAATTGAAAAAGGGAAAGCAGTAAAAAAATTTTAAAACAATAATTTGATGCAGAAATAAAAATTAAGTACTAAAAAAAGTGACGAGTTGCTGTGGAATGTGATAAAAATTATGAAAAGCTACACTATTAAAATTCGTAGGTAAACAAACATATGTATGTATCTATCTATGTGCGTCTATCTTCTCACACGAACAGTACCACATAGAAACTCGCCCAAGGTACCAAAAGATCGCGAATGATTCGAGGAAGCCGTTTTGACTATTTATAATCCGATATTGCAATTAATTAAAAAATATTAATTGAAAACCTTAAAATGCATAATTGTTTCACCCCTGTTGGTTTTTTATTCTGTCGAGCGGCTTTTCGGATTGAGCTTCAAGAAGTTTCACTTTTTCCACGTTTTTGAAACAGCCATCTAATTTTTCTATCAAATTCAGATAAAAAATAATATTTTCTTTTTTTTACTTTTTTCTGTAATTAGGCTGCGTATTGGTATTTCTACCTTTGCAGACCTAGTATATTCCCCTGAAGCTGGTATCACTTTTTAGTGCCACACCATTTAGACGATGCCAATTACCGCAAGTAATTTTTACGCCCAGTTTCTCCCCCAGAGGAAGGCACCTTAGCTCTGCCGATGCGAAATTTGTACTTAGGAATTTAATTTTGCCTAGAGCATCGAAGCCAAACGGACACTCAAGTGATCTTTTTCATGCCAAATAATTATCCGACATGGCCGCTGTCGATTTTCTGCATCAGGAAAATCCACTGACTTCGGCCGGGGTCGAACCCGCAACCTTGGGTACAGAGGGCCAGTGATAAACCAACTATGTTCTAAAATATGTCAAAATCGATACGTTTTTATAAAAATGATTTCTAAATTGTTCCGTTTGAATTTTCTTTCTCATTAATGAATTGATTTTCTACACTAAAAAAGTTGATGCTTTTCTCTTTTAGAGAATCAGTCATTTAAAAAATAAAATGTCGAAAAACTTTTTTTACGATTTTTCAAAAAATACTCACAATTTTAATTAAACATTTAATAACTTCGTCACTTACGAAGGTAATCTCACGAAACTTTTTTTTCCGTGTGTAGAACAATATTATCCGTAATTTGTACAACGATTGAAAAAATTGCTTAAAAATAATGGATTTTAAAAAACAAATTGCGTTTTTCCTTTTTTGCGACAGTTAACCGCGATGCAGTATTTTTGTTACATTTTTTTGTTTATATATTACCGTAGTTTAGCAATCGATGTGTGAAGTTTGAAGGCATTAACTTAAAAAACATGCTCTTAATTTTTTTTTTTTTAATTTCATTGAAATATCCCTTTTGCGTCGAGGTCGCGTTACCTAATATGAGGATTCGCGTTGAGAAATACAACAGCGGAAAGTTGGGGGGCTGTTACGCGGTGACCGGAATGGACGACCGGGAGGGGAAAATTTTTTGGTAATCCCGACGTTTTTTAAACAGCGGTCTAATGTTTCTATGAAACTCAGACAAAAAATAATTACAGAATCGGAAAGATCATTTATTTCGTCACGATAAAACATATTTTTAAAAGTTCATACTTTGATCTTTTAGAATCAGTGATTTAAAAAATGAAATGACGAAAACCTTTTTTTACGAATTTTTAAAAAGTACTCAAAATTTAAATCAAACATTTAATAACTTCATTTATAAAAAAAATTGCATGACTTTTTCCAGAGTGTCGAACATTTCAAAAAAGGATCACAATTTTAATTCAACATTTAATAAAATTGAGGAGAATTTTGTAATTTTACAAATTTTTACTCTTTTCTGTCTTTTTTCAACATACAACTATTTTTAAAAATGTACATTTTCGTTTTCGGAGGCTAAAAAACTTCAATGACGTTAATAAAGAAATCACACACATACCCAGTAAGGGCTGACAGCGAAAGGGGAATTTTCATAACAATATGTTATGCATTCAAAAAAGCTCGTGCAACGCCGGGGAAATTGAAGGGGAAAGAAACCTGTCTGACAATTAAAAAGAAGTGAAAAATTTTTGAAAAAGTGAATTATAATGCAATCATTATAGCAATCACTCACATCATGCTTGTACACACCCACACAGATATACCGGCGTCATGAAGTAAAGAGGATATTAACATGTAGATTAAGTCATACATTCGGTAAAAGCCCGTGCAATGCCGAGCTAAGCGGAGATGGAAAAAGTTAAAGTAACTTCAAAAAAGAATAATGGAAGTGCTGATTTTGTGGAGGGTAGGGAAAATTTATAATTCTAGAGAAAGCCCGTGCAACGCCGGGCCATGCAGCTAGTACTTATTAAAAACTAGCTGCATGGCCCGGCGTTGCACGGGCTATCTCTACTTTTATAAATTTTTCCTTCCTTTCACAAAATCAGAACTTCTAATACTCATTTTCAAAATGACTTCCCCTCTTCCACCGCTTGGCCCGGCGTTGCTCGGGCTTTCTCTTTTCCTCATGACACCAACATTTCTGTGTATGTGTGTTTGTACGTGCACAATGTGAGTGATTTCTAAAATTATGTCAAAAAATTTCCCTTTTTCGAAATTTGTTCCAAACCGATGTCCTAATTTATCTACAAAAACTTCACTTTTAAGAAAAAAATAGTTAAAATGAAAACCATTTACAGTGTAATTAGTTTGAATTGTTAAGAATGTGTTATTCACACAGAGAAATTCTGCCTGAATGTTTTTTATTTAAAAAAAATAGCGAACCATTCCATAAATTAAAAAAAGGTAATTTGTAAATTTATTTTGAAATAGTTTTAAACATTTCTTTACGTAAGTATTTTTTTAAATAATATTTCTATTATTTTATCTGCATTATTTTTATAAGCAGCTTTAATTTGTAGATAAAACTTCCAATTTCAGAACGTGATTAATACCTTTAAAATAAAAAAATATTTTTTCTATATCCCGTTTCGTTATTCGTTAAGTAAAAAAAAAAAAATTTCGGACTTCATTTGATAGACTGATAAAAGAAAGAAAGATATATATATATATAATTTTATTATATTAATTTTTAAATATTTTAAAAACACATCTAAAAAAAGAAGTTCCGAATTTTCCCCTGGAAATAAATTATCTTTCCGATTGTCTGCAGATGGCGCCACGTGCTTAATAAATGCATTATAAGGTTTTTAATTAACATCTTTTTAACTAATTGGAATATCGGAATATAAGTGGTCAAAATGGATCATTCCCGAAATTTTGGTACCTTCGGCGAATTTCTGCGTTTTGTGGTTCGAGAGGAAATTGGGCTATATTTATATATACCTACATACATACATAGATACGTTTGTTTACCTACGAATTTTAATAGTGTAGATAAAACAGTAAAAATTCCCAATTTGCTACGATTAAAAAAAGAAGTTTGCCTGACAGATTTATCATTATGTCAGTTCAAATTCACACTGTAAGACGCAGAGTAAAACGATGAGCCATCCAATTTCTTCCTTTTCGAAAAACAATTTATCACATCTACACTATTAAAATCCGAAGGTAAACAAACGTATCTATGTATGAATGAATGTCGCCCAATTTTCTCACGAACCACACGACGCAGAAACTCGCCGGAGGTACCAAAATTTCGGGAATGAACCGAGGAATTCGTTTTGACCATTTATATTCCGATATTCCAATCAGTTATAAATGACACTAATTCAAAACCTTAAAACACATAATTAGTACCATTTCTCACCGCCAGAGGAAAATTTGGAACTTGTTTTTTTCAGACGTATTTAAAACGCCATCTAAATTTTTTCATGAAACTCACACAAAAAATAATTACAGATTCGTAAAGATCATTTATTTCGCCACGATATGCTATAATTTATTATACAAAATAATTACATTTTATATTTTTTACGATTTTTTTAAAATGGGTCGAAATTTTGGTTCCTCTTTTTTGAATACGAATTCTAAGTTGTTCCGCTCACACTTTCTTTCGCGTTAATGAAAAAAATATTTTACACTAAAAAAGTTCACGCTTTTCTCTTTTAGAATCAGTCATTTAAAAATTTTAATGTCAAAAACTTTTTTTCTATGATTTTTCAAAAAATACTCAAAATTTTATTTAAATACTTAATAACTGCTTTATTAATAAAAATGGTCTCACGAAACTTTTTTTTCCCGCATGTAGAACAATATTATACGTAATCTGTACAAAGATTGATAAAATATCTTAAAAATTACGGTTTAAAAAAAATGTGTTTTTCAATTTTTTTCCCTTTTGCGATAAATATGTAAACATTACTTTTTTTAAAAAAAATTACCGTTGTTTGCAATCGATATATGAAGTTTGAAAACATTAACTTAAAAATGAAGCTCGAATTTTTTTTTATTTTTTTACTTTAACGAATAACGAAATGGGGTATTGAAAAAAATCTACCTTTAATTTAAAGCTCAATTCAATGCTTTTCCCTGAAGGAAGCGACTGCGCGATTGTTAAATCGGCTGCTTGATAAAACGATAGTTCCAAGATTCGAAACTGAAGAGGAAGAAACTTTCAATTTCGCTACTTCTTAAAGTTTAAAATTTTTGTGGTGGAATGAAAAAGGTTAAAATTAAAACGAAATATCAAAATGTTTTTATCAGATCAGTTTTTTTTTAATGTTTTTTCAGTACATGTATATCTATATGTAAGCTTTCCTCCATACTGTTTTTTTTTTACTTATATATTTAATCAAACGTTCAGAAAAAAGCAATCGTTTTAATAGCTTTCTGTTAATTTTTCTTTCATTTATTACTTATAGAAATTTGATTTTAATATACGTTTTTTAAAGGAATTATTTCTATTATTTCATTACGAAATGAATTCTTTGTTAATTAAAAAGTACATCGTCTCCATTATTTTGGATCAAAATACATTTTAGAGACATTTTTAAGCTAACTATGTGTAACGATTGATTGATTCAAGAAAATCGGAAATCTATTTTATTATTCAGATTCTTAGAAACTATTTTAAAAAATGATGAAAGTTTTTTGTTTTACTCTTAGCAACAGAATCGTTTTATTTTTATTGCTTCACATTAATAATTTTTTAACTCTAACGCTTTATAAGTCTTGCATCGAAATTTGAAGCTATATCTTATCTGTAAGGTGGAGGGGAAGATAGAACAATAATTGTACACTAAAAAACCCGTGTTATGCCGGGCTATAGAGAGGGGAAAGAAACCTGTCTTAAATCAAAAATAAGTGGAATGGAACAATTTTCGAAAAAGGGAATTTTTTGACATAATTTTAGAAATTACTCACATTGTGCGCGTACAAACACACACACAGAAATTCTGGTGTCATGCGGAAAAGAGAAAGCCCGAGCAACGCCGGGCTAAGCGGTGGAGGGGTGGAAGTCATTTTGAAAATGAGTATTAGAAGTTCTGATTTTGTGAAACAAAGGAAAAATTTATAAAAGTAGGATAGCCCGTGCAACGCCGGGCCATGCAGCTAGTTTCATATAACGGGCGAAATCAGTAAAATCTAAACTAAGGAAGGAAAAAAGAAATTCAAAATCCCTTAAGAAACAAAACTAACGTAAAAATACACTTTTATAGTGAATAGAACTAAAAAGTAAAAAAAATAATTCTTAATATAAGAATAAAATGATTAACGAGAAAATTAATGTCATTGTGGTAAAAGCAAGGGGTGCTCGATACCAATTGTTATAATTTCTTACTATTTCTATTCCAAAATGCAGAGTTAGTGTAAAAATGTAGTACAAAGCACCCCAAATCTGGAATTAGTCACCAAATCCGGAAACTGGGATCTGGAATTAATTTCGAAATCCGGAAATGCAATACTTTAATTTATAAAATTGATAGAAATTTTTAATTACAGGAATAGTAATATATATATATACATAAAGTATTTATTTTAAACAATATTTACAAAATTATTCGAAAGCCTCTTAAATGAGATTCTTTTGGCTAATGTTTTCATATTACCACATTAATATCTTGCTCAAATTTTGTGTGAGAATCAAATGAAGATCAACGATTCGTACGACTATTTTTTTATCAAACAGATTAAGACTTTTTTGCTAATAACTTTGTTACTGGACAAAAGCTTTCATTCCCCAAGATACAAAGATGGGAAAACAACAACATACATTTAAGCATTTCTTCTTAAAGAATTATCTGAGAAAAGTTTTTTTTCTTCTGTACAAAAGGCAGCTCCAAAAAATATGAGTATCTTCTAACCACAAATTTGAGGAATTCTACATTATGTATTTTCTTATATAACTAAATTGCTCTATAATGTCACAACCCTTTAGTTTATATTATGAGCCCCAATATACAATTTTTTGTTGTGTAGCATCTTCCCCAAAGCTCTTATAAAACTCAGATGGGAAACTGGTTTACAGCAACAAAACCAACCATCTGATACTATGCAACTATAATTATGCACAAAAATAATAATAACAATAGAAATGAAAATATTATCTGATTTTATAAATAAAAGGAAACTCATAAGTTGCATGTTAATTAATGGCTAGCCTAAGTCACTATGGGCAATTCAAAGAAGTGTGCCCTTTCCCAATTCTGATTTTATAACGCATTCCCATGAGGAAAGAAAAACTAAACATGTGGGTGAATTTTGGTATTGTAAAGGAGTTGTTTAAAAAATAATATTCCAACAAGGAAAAAAAATTCTGAAAACATAATTTATTTAACTCTTCTACCCCTTCCTTCCATTTGCTTTAGCCATGAAATTGTACAGAACTCCATCTTAAACATGAAATAACAAAAACACATTTCAAACAATCTATTTTATATATTACAAATTTACTAACATTAACCCTCTTAATGACTTACAAAAAGTTTGATTTTTCTGTACAACATAATAATGATGTGGCTGTAAAACCAGGATGCAGTACTGAGAAAAATTTAAACACCGTAAAATCTGGCATATAACACTCTCGTATATATTTTCAAGCTAAATTTTTTAAAAATTTTTAGGTATATTCGCCATATCATGTGCATCCTTTTTTGTATGCAGAATCCTGAACTGTAAGTATGCAATGCTTTTATGTTTTGAAGTCATTTATTTGAGGTATTTTCCCAGGCATTTTAAAAAATAGTATACTTCTAGAACTATAACTCTTTAAGTTCATAAGGTCTGTCATTTCTTTTAAATAAACACTATTTTGATATATGTAGAAGTCTAATTATTTTTTTTATGCTCACACAAATATTTATTTACTTTTAAAGCTATCATTTTTATACCTGGAGTATAACACACACCTGTAAATTTCAATCTCATTTTTGGTGATAAAAGTATGCATTATATGCCAGATTTTACAGTAAATAATCTGCCAGCAATTTTTTTTGCAATCTAATTGTATGTAATACAGATTTTTGTAGTAATCAGTCCTGATTCCACTGAAAACCCCTCATGCACAATAATGGGTAAATTAACCCCTTCTCTGTCGGATTTTTTTTTCGAATTTCTGGTCCAAAAAAAACATTTTTTTTTATTGCTGAAATTTAATATGTACTCTAGTCTGAATTTAAAAATGCAATTTTTTTTGTCAGAAAGCAGTTTTTTCTAGACTTGCGAGTGGTCAATATTTTATATCCCATCTACTGATCTCCAATTTTCACTGCAAAGCATCAAGATTTAGGCTTAAGAAAATATACTCTGATACTATATTTATTTATGTTATTGCTTTGAGGATAATATTTGAGAAATAAAAGTAACACAAAAAAATATGCACATGAAAAAACTATTAAAATTATGCGAAAAATATTTTAGAAAGTGGTTTTCCAACCTTACCTTTGGCAAACAGTTTTAAAATCAGTCTTGGACATCAGGATGTAAAAACAACATTTATCACAAAACTTAAATCATTTATTACAGCATTTTTCCTTACATTATAATGTTTCCTTTCATTATATGTTAGTGTAAAAATTACACTAGCGAGAGCGAATTTATAGAAAGTACAAAATGATTCCGTTTTGGTTCAAGCGGGAAATCTTGCTTGGAAAATTGTGAAAAAAATAGTACTTGTTGCGCCATCTCTTAGCACTATTCGGAAATACAAAAAATAATCGCAGAATTCACTCAGACGTATGCGTAGCGACCAATTCAATTTCAGTGGTGCAATTTTTTTCTTCGTCGCATGATATGCGACGCCGACTATACGGGCACAAAATTGCCAAACGTATGAGATGCGACGCCGACAGAGAAGGGGTTAAATGGAACTAAACATGTGTTGGGACAATTTACCTATCACATTTAGAAATTTGTTACACTGAGATGCAATAGAGAAATATTGGTAGTGATCAGCCACAATTACTTATAATATGTATAATGAAGTATCTTATAAGATTATATAGGTGTTCTTTTCTTTAAAAGAAAATATAATGGTTAGCCAAAATAAAACTTCTGATGTCTAAACAATCAAGTAAATTAAAGATACCTTGACAATTAGGATCGATATTAAAGTACATTTTCAGTAAGCAATTTTACATCAACCGTTTTTAGTAATTAAATCACAGTTCAAACATGTCATGAAATTCTTTATGAAATGAAATATTCTTTGTAAAATAATTTTCAGAACACCATATTTTACACTTGTTATGTTCTGCAACATTACTTGTTCCAAAGTTTTAATAGTTTCATTTTAACATTTTGATTTTAAAAAACTATGAATGTTAAATATAGCACAGGTGAAAAAAATGCAGTATTTATATGCATTCATTGACAATGCCTTTTTATATATCATATAATTTATGCAAAAAATATTATAATAGAATTGTGCATATTTTATAAAATTCATTTAATAAATACATTATACTTTTAATTTATTCAATTCAATAATATATTATATTATAAATGAATATATATACTCCAAATAATTCTTAGAAAATTTGACATCATTTCAAAAATATTTCCTTTAAAAAATTTATTTCATTACAGATGCATCAATTACTTAATTTGTATATAACATTCATTAAATATTTGTATGTTTATGTATTCAAATACTTACACATAAAAATAAATTACACACACACACAATTTCAGAAATATTCTAACAATAATATTTTTCTAAACAGACATACTACATTTCCTAACTTTCAACATTTCTAAAACCCTTTTAAATGCTTAAATTTTATATAAATGCAAAATATTTTTAAAAATGAAATACCTGGTACAAAATTGTTCCTGCTATAAATTTATCAAGAATAGTTCTGGATTATTTTTATTGGTTTATTTTATTAAAATGCAAAATACTAATACAATGACATTTTAATTTTAAATACTTTTGTTGTTCAAAAAAATTCAAAATATTAATTTTTTCTTTACGCCAATAAACAAAACTTAAGCAGAAAATAAATAATTTGATATTCCTAAAGACATTTTGTTTAATGACAAGTTATTCCAGCCAATTTTTTATGTATAATATATAACAATTTAGTCATAACAAAAATGAATAATACAAATAATCTATCATAAATGAATGAAGTAACACAAACATAATGAAATCATAACTCTTAATAAAATTTTAATATAAAAACAGTTTTGAATATATTTTTATATTTATCATAAAACTGCATTTTGCGTAGGGTAATCAATATTTTCTTTAACTATGGGATTCAATATACTCTTGTCTGCTTCAGATAGATCACTCTCACATGCATGTTC
The DNA here is from genome assembly GCA_019973935.1 of Trichonephila clavipes. Classification (NCBI taxonomy): domain Eukaryota; kingdom Metazoa; phylum Arthropoda; class Arachnida; order Araneae; family Nephilidae; genus Trichonephila; species Trichonephila clavipes. The sequence continues at coordinate 41,066 of BMAU01001028.1, forward strand.
AGTCTTATTTCTGTTTTTGGTATAATATAAAAATTTATGTCCTAAAATAAAAAAAGGAACAATTAGTTTCCTTTATTCAACTCCATTTGGGAAGAAAGGATTTAAATTTTAAAGTGCATTTAATAGCTGGAATTTTTTTATAGCTAAAAATAATAACAAAAACAACCAATGAAGGAAACTAAATTATATGTAAAAAAATATATAAATTTATGAAAATTAGTCATTAATTAATGTGATGTATAATGACAAATAATTCACAAATTGATAAAAATGTCACATATAAATCCAATTTTTCACAAAATATTTTTTTATATGCCCTTTGCAAGTTAAGATTTAAAAATAGTCAAAACAAAGGGCTTAAATAAATCTAGTATGATTCCAAATTGTCTTAAAAATCCCCATAATCCCCCTTTAGCAATTCATACAAAAATTCTAAATGTTATTGAAAGATTGAAACTATATTCATAAAATTCTATTGACAGAATTTATACTTCAACATCGTCATAAAGAAATGAAATTCAAGAATATAAGAATTCCATAATTACCCAAATTGTAACCTAAAGCCTACAAATTGTTACTAATGTATAAAAAGCAAGCATAATAAAAGTATGATACCATGAATATTTTTTTAGATATAAATCTATAACATATTAAGATATAACACACTAAAAAAACTTACCGACACAATCTAATAATTCGTTAAGAGACTTCTTCCTACAGCATGATTTACAAAGCTCATAAGAGCATTTTGATCCCTATTTCAAACAAAAGAAATACTAACTAAATATCGTAAACTTTAATCCGCAGTTCAAAAATTGGAACATAAAAACTTCCCAAATATGTTTTTTTTAAATACAAGTCTTATTTTCAAACTCATTTTTAGAAAATTTATTAAGGATAACAGAAAATAATATTTTGCTTCTTTTTTACTAGGAAAAATTTACAAAGGATATTTTTCTTTAAAAAAAACATCTAAAATACAAAGCAAAGTTTACTGATATTTTTTTGAATTTAAAATCATCTTTAAAAGCATATTTTGTAAAGTTCTAATACATATACACCAGTAGCACACACAGGAATTTTTCAAGGGGGGTCCAGGGTCGAAAGTTCACCATTTTTGTATCGTGCTCCTTTTGATTTAGTCGATTTTGGGAACAAAAAAAATAAACTAATTATTAAATAAATAATTAGCATTAATTAATAAAATTAATCATTAATAACAAATATTTATAATTTAATTTTACATACTATACACTTAGAACTATAATCAATCTGAAAAAAAAATCAAGGGCTCTGTGGGGGTCCGGACCCTTAGGACCCCCTTGTGTGCGCCACTAATATACACAAACAGGTTTTTTTTAAAAAAAATTTCAAATACTTTACATTACATAATTGCAATCAAAACTTTTGACATATACTAAAGCAAGTTATTAAAAGAAGTCAATTGATTATTTAAATGTTGCAAGTTAAATCACCCTCTGTTAATTTCATATAAACTCATACAATAGCAAACAAAAAAGAAAAGGGCAAGCAAAATGTATTCAATCTATAATTTCAGCCACACTAAAAACAAAGAATATTTCAATCTTGTTTTTCCTTTTTTCGTCAAATTATTATTTTTCTTTACAAATCATAGGCTTAAGACAATAAATATTATTAATGATTAAGGCAACCAAACAAATCATAAATTCAGCAATTTAATTTAGTAAGTCAAGAAATATATATATTTGCAAAATATCAAAACTCATTCATGTGTTATGTTAAAGATATTATAGGAAGACCTAATAACTAGGGCAAGAAATTATGCTATCACAAATCAGATTATAAGGGCAAAAGAATCACATAAAACTGATTAAAGCATTTTGGAAAATAAACTTTATTAAAAATAGATCTTAATACAAACCTTCGGATTGAGGCAGTTTTGGCACTTTTCAAATATAAATTTCTTAATACCAAACTGTTTTTCCGGATTTTTTTGCAATTTCTTTAATTTTTTCCTAGATAAAACATTTTCAGATATGGATCTTTTTTCAGCAGCAGATCCTTCTGCTGTTTTTGATTCTATTTTCTTATCTGTATTTTGTTTTGGAGTTCCTGTAACTGGTCTAAAAAGAAATAAACTATTATACATATATCAAAAAAAAGAATTTTTTAAAAAAAAAAGTATCAAATTTATTATAAATATAAAGTGTAAAACTCTGATGTTTGTTGTATATCCTGTTCATCCATTCTAAATACCTGCAAAAAGTTTGCAAGCATTTTGGGGCTCCCCATTAGATGTGAACCAATAAACCCAACTATAATAAAATATTTAACTCAAACTACAATTTATTTTTAATGTAATGAAAATAGTGATCAAATAATGAGCATAGTGATAAGCATTCTAAGTAAACAATCCTTCTGATTCATCTGTTATCCATAGGAAAAAAGTAAAATAGAATTGACAAGAACGGTTGAAAATATAGAAGGATTGTGAGGGTATCTGAGAGGGAGAGTGAAATCAGTTATGTGCCAATTTGATTGAATTGCATTGTAATAAGATTTTATCAAGGGAATGGACAAGGTAATCAAAAAGCAAAAAGTGTATTTAAAAGAGCTCTTATAAATTTACTTTAGCTCAAATTTTTGGTAAAACTACACAATACCTGAATTAAAAATACATAATATCATAGATAATTGATTAGATTTAATTACAATATATTGTGTCCCCATAACATAACTCTCCTTTAAAAAACTCAAATGAACAGTTTATCAACAATAAGTAAGTTATCTAGATATTTTTCATTATAAAAAAATTATTTAACTTTTTGTGAAAAGTAAACATATTTTCAAAAATACACAAACTTAACTTTAAATTTAAATATATTTATACCTGATAATTAGTGGAATTTTTAATTACTTAGAAGTTTTGTTTTATAAATAGCATTGTAATCTTACATTTAAAAAATATTATTCACTCTTGAGCAATATTTTGTTTGAACTTAATTTTTGCTACACTTAATTCAAAGGATTACTTCAAGATGGAAATTAAATGTTATCGATAATAGATAATAAACTTACGGAGGTCTAACATAAGGTTGACAAATCCAAGGTGGAAAGGGAAGGCCATACTTTTCAGTTAAAATTGTGGTATCATTTACAGTAGTTTGAGACTGAAAGATGAAACATAGCATTACTAAAATGAAAAATTCCAGTGAACATTAAAATATATTCAAAATAAAATCTCATATCAAAATAAAAAAAAAAACTAATTGTCTTTTACATACATGAAATATTATAAACATAAACTTTGTTCTTAATATGTTACTTTATTATTTAAAGAACTATTACATGAATTAAGGAGGAATTTAAAAAAAAATTGAATAGAAACAGGGATATTCTGAAATTCACAGATATATAGTATTTTGATAAAACAATGAAGAAATCCTCAATTAAAATAACACAGAGATTTCAGTCTCCCAGAACTTTTCAATATATGAATAACAAGAACTAACTCTGTAATTATTGACTCAGTATATCTCCTTGAAAGTAAATATATTTGATTTAAATTGTTTATATATATATATATATACATATATATATAAAATGAATGTGATTCGGTATTAGTTCACTACTATCAGCACATTTTAAATACACAGTATTAATATTTCAATAAAAAAAAGCAATTGCCTTTTCACAAACAAAATTTCTGAATTTTGTTTTAATTACTGTAAAATCTGGCATATAAAGTACACCTATACTTTCAAGCTGCAATTTTTAATTTTTAGGTAAATTTGCCGTATAATGGGCACCCCTTTTTATGATAAAACCTAAAATGGATGTGTGCAATGCTCTTACATTTTGAAATAATTTATTCGAAGAATTATTTAAAGCTTTAGGAAAAAATAGTTTACTTTAGAACTACAACCCTTTAAGTTCATAAAAAATGCTACTTCTTTCAAAGGAACAGTATTTTGATACATGTACAAGTCTAATTTTTTTTTATGTTAAACTTTTTTTATTTTTATAGCTCTCATTTTATACCTAGTGAATAACAAGCACCTGTAAATTTCAACCTTATTTTTATTTTTATCCTATTAAATCACCAGGGAGAACGTCATTTCTTTTAAATAAACAGTATTTTGATATACGTAGAGGTCTCATTTTTTAAAAAATTTTAAAGGTCTCATTTTTACACCCGGCATATAATGAGCACCCTTAAATTTCAATCTTATTTTTGTGTTAAAGTGTACATTATAGGCTGGATTTTACAGTAAGTTATAGAGCGACAGAAGCTAATACCAGTGTCAAACCAAGAAATACAAATTTTATGAAAATTATCAAAAGAAATTAATAAATAATGCTGTTTCATAGATATGGAACACAGAGGCTAAATATATTTACAGATAAATCAGTAATGATATATAACAAAACTGATTTCTAAGTAAATATAAATTTGTTAACCACACAAAAATATTTTTAATTATGATTGAACATTTAAGAGCAAAAACTACACATTTTACCTTTTATTTCATTGTGTGTTCATAAGATTTTTATTATTACTGTATATATTTATACTGAATCAAGTATGGCTAATAATGATTTAAAAATTTAATTCATTTATTCATTTGCATTTTAAATTTGAAACGTAACACTCTAAAACTTATCATTATACACAAAAACAAAACATAAAAAGAAGAAAGAATAAGGAATTTCAAATTTGTAACTTATTTTTAAACAATTATAAATTGAATTGACAGAAGTTTTAAAACAAGTTTTTAAAAGTGTAATGCACTTTTTTAAAGAGTAATATAACAATACTTTTCAAATATGAATTATTAATCTGTTTTAATATTGAATAAGATTAGAATGCATACCAAAACAAATAATATACATCACATATTTTTTTAAGTATCAGGATTTTTACATAAAGCACCATTAAGGAGAAAAATAATAATATTAATTAATAGAAAAATAAATAGCATTTATATTTGTAGAAATATATATATTCAGAGAAATTACCTTACTTCATATTTATTCTTTAATTCTAAGATTGCAGTAGTAAATTCTTCAGTACTACTGGCGGTTGCAATTTTTTGGCGAATTTCTTTGTTTTCTTCTAACACTAGACTGAAAAAAAATTAAAAACTATTACAAGATCTTAACTGGAAAAAAAGATACAAATCAAATTTAAAAACTTTATGCAATAGATTTTTTTAAAAAAATTGGTTTTATTTGAAGAGGGGAATAGAAACTTTACACTCACAAACTGCACAAGTACACTAAGTGAATTAAAATTATATAGATAATTTATAACAAATAACTGTTATGATCATTACTATAAAAAATACACACATGCTGATAATATTATTTTTTCTGAAAAGATGTTTTTAAACAACTGTATACACATAGAATCTCTTCTATTTATAATCAAGTTCAATTCAGACAAACTGGTTGTAAGTTAGATTTATACTTTTCAACACTTTTTTTCATTTAAATGGGTTATAAGACTTGTATACATAAAATGAAAATTAAATTTATATACATATAATTGTTGCATACATATGAAAAATACATAATACATACTCTTTTTTAAGTATTGTGAACAAAAACACAACCTGGACTAAAAGTTAAATTTGCCAATGTGTATTTTCAACCAGTTACACAAATTTTAAAAAACTTTTCACTCGTAACTTTCATATTAAAAAAAACCCAAGAAAATTATCAAATTATACATCTTGAATTTCTGACCGAATTCAAAATTATAATAGGAATTTGGTGTGTATTTTAAACAGTGAAAATCGCAATTTATAAAATCATTTGGGGGAAAAAATGTTTTATACAATTAGTATAACACTTTCATCAAGAATGAACATATTGTTGTCCACCCTCCCCCTAATTCCCTCCTCTCCTTTCATCAAAGTAAAAAAATATTTTTTTTACAGCAGTAATTTTAATTTTTTACATTCCAAGACAAAAGTGAAAAAAGATATTCTCTTTATGCAGTAAATAAATTTTAAAATGTAATAAGTAAACAAAATTTCATTAACAAAAATAATAGTTTCTAAACAGTTAAGTTAATAAACAGCCATTACTTGATATATCATAGTTTCAAAATAAGATTTTATTTCCACTAAACCTTCCCCATTAAAAAATCCATTATCTATGTATATTGAAAAAGCAGTATTTACAATCTGATCAAAACAGTAAAATGCCTAACTGTGGTACATTGAGATTCATTATAAAGATGTTATTATGTTTGGTTAGATAAGACATTCATAATAAAATGACAAATTATTATTCTACACATATTTAATAACAGATCAAGAAATTTGATTTTTTTAATACACTTGTGGGAAGATTCGAAGCGGGCACCTTCCGTTCTGTGTGAATGCCAGTACTTTATCGATCACGCCAAAACGATCGTCTTCGCGTGATGTCTAAGTACTGGTTTAGATACCACTACACACTCTTCCCCCAATGGCTGGAAAGAAAAAATCAGCATACTATTTTATCAACGAGAAGGAGAGGGGGGAGGGAGAAAATTTAAAATGTAGTTTTTAATTTGTCACATCATTTGAAAAGAATTTTCCTATTCAGCTTATAATAATATAGGTAAAGACAAACAAGAAAAAATATATATTTCATATAATAACTTTTCTCATGTATAACATCTATTAATAGAAATACTTGTCTACAATACTTAAGACCATAACTGAGAATGAACTTACAGACAGCTAAAATGAGAAACATTACGCAGGCAATAACAGGATATTTCTTACCTGCATATGTTTAGGAATTATAATGGTTAAATATCCTCATTCCTAAGAAACTAATTCCTGGATTTGAATCCCAGATTTTAAAGATATGGTTGTTTGAGCAGTGGGACACAGTCTCTAATTCTGCTTTATACAAAACCTGTCTTGGTTCTTGAGATGTTTTGAAATCATTCTCTTTAAGTGAGATGATTAATCAAGATGTAGAAATAATCTGCCTGGTAAGGTAATAAGTATTTATTGCACACTTATTATTAACTTGTATTGCATTAAGACACATCCCAAAAGGATAGAACCATTTAAAATTTGGTTTCAAATAACATTCTATAAATTTTAATAAAGTTTACATAACCATATCCCATAAAATAACATATAACAAAAGAAAAATTTTAAGTAATTATAAACTGCTGTATTGTAGTCTATTTTACTATGAAAAATTATACATTTTTTGGAATGAAATAATTGTTAAACTTTTAAAATTTCATGGAAGGAGTACCAAAATGATAGAATCACTAACATATAAGCATTTATTTTAGATTAAAACATGTATTTAATTTAGAAAAGATTATAGTTAAAACAAAAATAGAGACTAATATGATTATATATTGAATTTTATGAATATAGTTTTGTCTGCTAAACTTAAATCTCAATTTACTTCACTAGACAAAAAAAAAGTCACAACTGAACAAGAGTGAAATGAAATTGTCAAACTATAACAAAAATATAAAATATTTTATAATTAATTCATTCTGTCTATTTTTTTAACAAAAAATGACAAACACCAATTTATTCACCAATTAACAATTAACAATAATTTCATTTAATAGTAATTCCACACATAAAAATTTCTGAAATTCACACTAAATGAGTAATAAAACTATAACAAGAAAGTTTTACAAAATTGGAACTATAGCAGTAAGGTAGCATTCAAATTTCTTCATAAAAAAAGTGCATACTATAAGGCAAATATACCTAAAACAAAAAATGCAGTTTGAAAGTACAGGTGCATGTTATGATATGGAATATACGGTAGAAGAAGAGTATGCATTCTGAAGCTGGGATTATCCAGTTGAAATGTAAATCCAGAGATCTGTGAAAGTAAAGGCGAATAATTTTGTCAACACCCCACCATGGCACAAGGGTGACACAGATGATGACAAAAAAAAGAACCAGACATCAAATAAAATGCCACAAACATACCATAACTCCTGATTATTGGGCTGTGCAGTGGACATGTTAGCTGAGTATATCGCTGCTGTCTGGATGTCTTTAATTGTTCTTGAAACTCAATTCAAAGTGGAATTCGTCATTCACTGCAAATGCTCCTGATGGTGAGCGATGGTAAAAGACGGTCCATGACTTCAACTCTCATTCATTGAGTTGCCTATTGGTTATTATAGCAGTCATTGAATCCCAGTTACACATTGGATTGCTGATAATGATGCATTAGGGGTTGTAGCATGCATCAGACAATCATTATGCTCATATGTTCTGTCAACACTCTAGGTATTACTTTCCTGGTGCTCTATGCAGACATGATTTACCTGTTCTTGCAAATATCGTTGAATAGTAGCATCATTTCAACTCAAATACAGAAGAACGTCGTTTATCCGAAAGTCAATTATCCAGAGCATCAAATATCCGAACTAGTTTTTTCAGAGTCCTTGCAGTGAAAAAACGAAGGTGTACAATGGTACAGCAAAAAATAAGTGATTATTTTCTACAAAATTATGACATTTTGCTCTTTCTTCAAGCACGTTTCCCGCATGTGATCTTTCAATATTCGTATAGCGTCCAGTTTCATATACTGCATGGATTGCATTCGGTTTTCGGTTATCTGAACAATCACATATCCGAACAGTGTCCTGACCCAATTGATTTGGATAAACAATGTTCTCCTGTATTGAGTAGTCTTTTGATATGACTACCTTGCTACCTGTAGTCTAATGGCATATCCTCTCTCAAATGTAGACATCTGCTCATACTGTTTGTGAATCCCTCTTCTAGGCATTGGTACAGTCCATGTAGGCCAAAGGAAGCCCATTCATACGGAAGTAATGTCTTAGCATTGGAATGTTCTCAATTTTATTTTTATACATCTGGATGCAGCTTTACAATATGCTGGAACTCCAGTCTGACCACCAAAAAATAATTTCCATATACTATTATAAGGTGTATACATACCCTATTTCAGTCCATTTGGTAACCCCCTTTTAGTGTGTCACTGTTTAAGTTACAAAGTGTATATCAGAACATGCAATACCATTACAACAATTCAGAAACCAAGCATGCAATTTGAAAAATATAGACAGGAACTATATGAATAAAACAATTAAGAACCTTGTAGAATAGGTGTAAAATATGTATATTTGAGATTATAAAAAAATATATCTGCAAGCATTTTCATATAAATGGTTCAATCATTTTGGAACATGAATCACCTTGCATTGATATTCTTTTTCCCTCAAGAAAAAGGGGCGGGGCTTCTTTAGAGTCTGTTTTAAAAATTGCTTCAACTTAAAAATTTTCATTTTTAAATTCATAGATTTTATTGCACTGTATAGATGGTTCTTTCATTTTGAGATGCATATTATGCAATAAAAAAATGAAATATTTTGGACATATCAAAGGAATATGTTAGCAAAAATAAAGAAATAAAATTTTACTATTTACATGAAATTAAAGAAAATATATTAGGTTGGGGAAAAAATTCATCATTTATCCAGTAGATAACTGCAGTGAACATTATCTTATAAAGTATCAATCAAACAATTTCAGATTTATGCTCAGTGAAAAAGTGACATTTCTCACTAAAAAAATTCTTTTCTTCCTTTTTATTAGGGTTCATTGAATTGCGAGTCACACGATGTTAAAAATGGAGTTAACAAAGAGAAATTTGGCACATTTTACAATTTTCCTTTGATAAAGGCAAAAATGCAAATGAGGCAGCTGAAATTGTGAATGGTCCTGAGACTGTAACAGCCTGTTATAAGCAATTTTGCCTTCATCAATATAGTTCAGGAATTTTGATGTTAAAGAAGCACCTTGCACAAGTAAGCTCATCATCCAAAATGTCAATGAAATCACAGAAATGATCGGAGTGTTGAGTGAATATTAACATCGCACTTTACAGCTACACAAAAGCTTTTGACGGCAGACCTCGTAATTTTGTACCATGGTCTAGTGACGAGGACGACACATGAGCTGGCACCCCCTCTTCTAACTACAACACCACATCGATGGGAGGACGTTTCAGCTCTTGACAGATTTAACATACATCGCTCCTCTACATGGTGGGTCTTCAGCGGCACTAGACTCAAACTCATGACAGGTTGGCCACGAGTCTGTTACCTTGACCACTAGGCTACCACGGCCACACAGAAATGATTGGAGTTGATTGTCATGTTAGTAACCATAGCATCCCCCAAAAGCTAAAGATCCACCATAAAACAGTTTTGAATCCCTTGCACAAAACTGGACACAAAAAGAAGCTTCATATTAGGGTGCCACACCAATTAACAAAACCAAAAAAAATATGCTGAATCGAATTTCCTACTAAGAAGCCTTGGCAAATTCAACAAATGGTGACTGGGATTGAGAAATGGGCCGCATATCACAATACTGTGTAAAAATGATCATGGTCAAAGCATAGTGTAGTAGCTCAAACAGTGGACAAACTAGAACTAGTAGCTAGGAAGGTTCTGCTGAGCATTTGGTGGGATTGGAAAGGATTCATTTATTATGAGTTGCTTCCATATGGCCAAATGTTGAATTTGCATCACTACTGTCAAAAACTGGACCGTTTGAAAGTAGCAACTGATCAGAAATGGACAACAGGAGAAGTGTGTTTCATCAGGACAACACCAGGCCAAACACATCTATAGTTATTCACTAGAAACTCCGAGAGCATAATTGGGAAATTTTGATACATCCAACATATAGTCCAGACCAGGCACCGAGCGATTACCATGTTTTTCTTGAATTGCAAAACTTCCTTAGTCGTAAGAAATTGGCATCAAGAGAAGATTGCAAAAATCAACTACTAGAGTTTTTTGCCAAAAGGGACCTAGGCTTCAATGAGGGAGGCATTATGAAGGTACCTTTAAAATGGCAACAAGTTATGGAACAAAACAGTACACATTTGACCAAAATTGGTAATCTTAAATAAAGTCTTGAAGTACACATAAAAATACAGGATTTCTTTTTTCCCAACCTAATATTTTATTTAAACCAAGAAAAATACTTAACACAAAATCAAAATAGCATACTAACTAAAATCAAAATAACAAACTTATACCATTCGTAACCGAGTTATATATTGAACTGTATAATTTCATACATTTGGAAAAAGCAAAGTAATAAGAAATTAAACAAATATTGAGATGACAGGCACATTTTATTTCATTTTTAAATATAGCATTATTTTTAGCAGTAGCACTTGACATGAACATTAAAACTTAATAAACAATAAGAGTAAAATTTGTATCTGTAATATCTTACAAAGACATTTTTTATTCCTATAAAAACTACAAAGTTCATGTAATACTATAAAGGCTCAAAAAATGAGATTAAAAAAATTCTTCTTACTTGACAATTGCACAATTATATTCATTAAGACCTTTGAGATAAAATGCAATTCCAAAATTATAACTCACCTTATTTACTATTTGTCCCCCTCAGATATACAAAAACAGGAGTTAACTTTTTAATTAAATAAATTTTAAATAATTAGGAACACTTTGGAATATGACAAAAGATAATGTGCAAATTATCCTAATTATAAGCTACAATTCTTAAATGTGAACTATTTCAAAATGACTTTTAATAAAAAAAATTTTATTCCAAAAGAAATTCATTCCACATATCTCAAAGAATTGTGTGAAATATAATTCCATATACTATTAAATTCAAAAAATTTAATGGTATTCATAGATATTATCTGAAATGTTCAGCTGAGAGAAAAATCCTGAATAATTTTTTCATGAAACAAAACTTCTAAAAAATATATTAACTTTTTCATCATTGATTCAAGTACTATCTAATACACACAATCATAAAGGATAATCAATGAAAGGGATATGAAAAAATTTGCATAAAGTTAAGAATTTTTCCTTTCTCTAAAAAATTTCCATCATAATCAAATACTTTCTTCATAAAAAAATTTTTAAAAATACATCATGAATTTTAAGAATTAATTTTGGAAGGTTTAATGGCACAAACGTGGTTCTTAAAAAATAAACACCATTTTTCAAAATCTTGGGAATATTTATTAATTCTTTATTTGAAACTTTTTAACTGATCTTAAGCATAGTAGAAAATAAAATATTAATTCAATTATATAAAAAAAACAAATACACATATAAAATATTGTATATTCTTTCTTCATTTAAAATTCATAAATATTTTGCCTTTTCATAAACAATAAAATTAGTAAAACCCAAACATATACTTACCAATGATGACACAACTTAAAAATATGTCCTCTTACATAAGACAATGGACATGTATATAACTTGACAAACTCTAAATATTCAAGAGACATTTCCCAAACTGTAGGACTAAGGCCATGAAATAATGCAGGATTATGAAGACTACCTTCTACAATGAAATAAAAGGATATTAATTTAAAAGTCAACAAGTCCCATAATAAATATACAGGGCAAGCAAAAAAAGTATTCTAACTACTACATAAAGAATATTTCATCTGTTCTAAATAGGTAGATTGTGTTGAATAAATGGATACTGCATCATTTGCAACAATTTATTTCTATATTAGTGATATCATATAAAGATTAATTTTTAAAATACTGATAGTGCTTGTTGCCTTAAAAAATTGTACAGAAAATGAAATTAATTATGAGCTGGATGCTATTAAAAATAGAAGCTATTGTTACAATGTTTGTGGATATGCCTTTTCTTGTCAATGGTCAAAATATAACTCTGGTTCTTATTATTTGAAATTTCTATAAGGAATGGATTTTGCCATGTAAGCAATGTAACACAATAATTTGTGTCGATTGATTAAAACTGAGGTATTAATTTCAGTTATTGATTCCTTAATTTGACACCTTAATTGAAAAAAAAGTAAAACCAGCAGCAAGAACTCTAATGCAGAGTTTTTTTTAAACTATCTTGAAGTATTTATTGACTTCTACAATGACATTAAAATTGTGTGCCACAAAAATATTGTCCAATCATTCTCAAAAGAGACCAATTATGTTTTAGTCAACATTTTTGTTAGAATATGAGTAGCATTGCATATGAAATTGGTTTATGTGATATTGCTGTAATTCAATGACAACTAAGTACAAGAAAGCTATGCTTAATAATTATCGTATTTATTCAAATCTAAGCCTCACTGGTTTTCCCAAGTCAATGCTACTGAAAATCGAATGTGACTTAGAATCGAAGGCAAAACATTTTTTGGAAGAGGGAAATTGAGTTTCCACCATTTTCCAAATGAAAAAATACAACTGTTAATTCTGGTCACTTGGTATCAATGATTTGTCCCATTCTGCAGTTTATCTCCAGTATTCAGTCTCTATCCTATACATCATTGTATGCTTGTATTTAAGAAATTTTTTTTGTATATGCTTTAGTTTCATCATTTAAACATCAAAGATATTGGTAATGGTATCAAGATGAGTTCACTATGTTGCAAGTAAGAAAAGGGAGGCAATTTTATATGCAGAAAATAAAACTGAAACAGGGCAGCAACCACTGAAAATTTCACAGGGATGAGGTAAACAAAATTATATAATTTTGGCTTGTAAATGTTCAACAGTCTTTAATAATTCTTTCGCTTTCTTCTATAATACATTCTTTAAAAAAAATGTTGTATAACAAATGCATTAGATGACACGGAAGACGACACCGTGCGGGAAAATGGTGATGCCAGGATCAATTTCGAAGTCAACTGTGACATTGGGAGTGATAAATCATTTTTGAACATGATACTGATGGTTACAGTATTTATAGGTTCATGTTAGTAAGAGAAAGTTTTTAAAACTAGTAAAACAAATTTATTATTAACTTATTATTTCTCATTAAAGTTTTTTTTTAATTTCTTATGCATCGGATATCGATGATCCTTTTACACAATTTATTATTTTTTCTCAAAAACGTGTGGAGAATTGGGGGTGCAGCTTAGAATTGATGGCGGCTTAGATTTGAATAAATACGGAAAATATTTTTAAAATTTTGTTCGGCTGAAATTCCAAATAAGAGTATATATAATATATATAAATATATATATGTTCAAAATTGATTGTTATAATTTTTGAAAATCAATGTGTTAATATTTTAACATTAATCTTATACATAAATTTAAATGTTTGTACTTCAATACGAATCCCTACTTTTGATCATATTATTTCAAACTAAGGCACTTGGCTGATGTTTTGAAGAGAAAAACCAATTCTCACAAAAAAAACATTTAGTTTATCTTAGATAAGTTTTTTTTTTTTTTTCTGAAACCAATTTTCATCATCAATAGATGGCAGCAACATCAATTTACATAAATAAACTGAAAACATAACAGCCAGTTTTTTTTTTTTTTTTTGATTTACCCACATAAAAAACAAGAAAATTTAAGGGTAAAAAAAAAAAAATTTTTTTTAATTTCAAGAGCATTTTAAATATTTGAGGAAAACTAAGCGAATATAACTTAGATTAATCAGTTATTTTTGTAAAACTCAGAAGTGAAGGGAAAAAAAGGGGGGGACTATAAAGTTTCATGAATATTTGAGCATTATACTTAAATAAAAGATTTCTAGCACGTTTTTTCTTTCTTTCTTTTTTTTTTTAAAGACAGTAGATTTTTACTCCAGTTATTCTCATATTTCAGTTTTATAATTTTTTTTTCCTTTATTTATGGATATTTTGCATTATTTGTCTACAATTTTTAGGAAGTTATTGATCATACATGGCATTGCTCAAGAGTTATTTTGCACCACAAAATGCAACACTTCATTTAAATAATTTTTCTAATATTTTATATATTTCATATTTTATGCTTTCTAGCATGAAAAAAGATTTTTAGAAAAACTACCCAAGAAAAGAGTTGGAATTTCATATACCTTTCAAAAGCACCTTTTTGTTCTTAACACATATTTTATAAAAAAAAATTTTAGATTTGTAGTTTTATTTTGTTTTTAGCAACAGTATATTTTAGAAATTTAAAGAAATTCAAATTCATTAAATTCAGATGAGAATCAGATCTTGTTATTGAAATTGATTCGAAATTAGAGCACTTACAATGCTCTTAAGAAATTTGGATACACCAAGAATCTGCAAAGCTACCAGAGCAAAGAAACTCCAGTTAAAATGTTGAAGTAAAGATTCTAAATTGATGTAGACTGCTATATCTTTCAACTCACCTTTGTAAAGAACCAAGTATACTAGCTAGTAATAAATAATAGACTTATGTAAAGTAAAATAAGCTAATAAAATTTAAAATTTTTAAAAAATTATATACCGTAAATCCGGTGTATAACGCGCGCCTATACTTTCAAGCTGAATTTTTTAATTTTTAGGTATATTCGCGTCATATAACACGCACCCCATTTTTAATGAAGAAATCTGAAATATTAGTATATGTTTTGAAGTCATTTATTTGAGGTATTATCCCAGACTTTTGAAAAAATAGTATACTTCTAGAACTACAATTTTAGTTGATAAGGCAAGTCATTTCTTTTAAATAAACAGTGTTTCGATAAATGTTGAAGTAAATTTTTTTTTATGCTTATCTCTTTTGTCATTTGTAGAGCTATTGTCTTTATTCCTGGCGTATAATGCGCACCAGTAAATTTCAATATTATTTTTTGTATTCAAAGTGCGCGTTATACGCCGGATTTTACAATATATTATCATCAACAAAATGCCTTACAATGATAAAAGTCTTTTTCATGTAAAATTAGAAAAAGACTGAAATATATTTCATTTATATAATTACAAAAAATATGCAATTTGAATGGAAATACAAAGAACGTACAATCTCCCTAAAGTGACATTAACCCTCTGAGTGGTTAGCTTCCTCCTGAAAAGTTATTCCGAAAGCGTTTACTCTTATTTTGACATTCACTTTAAAAATGCAACAGACTTCTTTCCCTTCCCCTTGGGCAATCTTGTTTGAAAGTTGTAGTGCAACTGGGTCGTTTCCCCTATATGTTTAGTCACAGTAAAATTAAAACAAAATGAAGGGTGGAAAAAAGGAAATAGTGTGTTAGAAGTTGAAAAATAATTATATTTTCTTCAAACAAAATTTATTTTTCTGCCATTTTTTAAAAATTAAATATATATATATATATATATATATATATATATATATATACACACACTGGTGTGCAAAAATTAAGGACAAAGTCGAAAAATTAGCATATCAGCTGAACGAAGAGGCAGAGCGGACAGAAAGACCAATCAGGAGATTAAGTAAGGTGATGTACGGCAGCACATGTGCAGATATGCAGGTAGACGTAATGGGGGAGTGTCCGAGTAGTATAAAGCATGTTGCCGGTGTAAGATCAGTATTTCTGGCAAAGAGATTGCATGCCGTATAGCAGTTAAAATCACATCGAGTTGCTGCCTCAGCGAGAAATGGCGAATAATCAACCTGTTAGACGACATCTGGATGTTTTTACCCGAGGTCAAATCATTGGGAAGTTGGAGGAAGGCCGCAGTGTGACAAGTGTGGCTGCAGAGTTCGGAATTGCTCACAGCATCGTTTCACGACTTTGGAGACAATTTCAAACTACAGGAACAGCTATCCGGGGGTTCAGTAGTGGTCGTCCACGAGGAACCACACCCGCAGATGACCGGTACATTGTCTTACAGGCCAGAAGAAACAGGCGGCAGACAGCGGGAGAAATCGCTAGACACATGACACAGGCGACTGGACGACCGATATCGCGTTTTACCGTGGCCAGAAGACTGCACAGTGGTGGTCTGTTTGCACAACGCCCTGTACGGTGTGTACCTTTAATGCCTGCACATCGGAGAAGGCGTTCTCTGTGGTGCCGGGAACACCGGAATTGGAGAGACAATGAATGGAGATGAGTACTCTTTACAGATGAGAGCAGATTCAGTTTGAGTAGCGATTCTCATCGCATACTCATCTGGAGAGAGCGGGTAAGCCGCAATCATCCCTCGAACATCATTGAAAGGGACAGGTATGGAGGTCGCGGTGTTCTCGTTTGGGGAGGCATCATGCTTGGTAGTCTTACAGACCTTCACATCTTCGACGCAGGTTCAGTCAACGGGACCCGTTATTGTAACGAGATTCTTCTTCCATATGTGCGTCTTTTTAGAGGCGCTATGGGTCTGCAGTTCCTTTTCATGGAAGACAATGCACCATGTCATCGCACAGTAGCTGCCGAACAGCTCTTAGAGAGTGAGGATATTGAACATATGGATTGGCCGGCACGATCTCCGGATCTCAATCCCATCGAGCATGTATGGGATTTTCTAGGCAGGCGCTTGGCAGTTCGTACCTTACCACCAGTAACGATTCGGGAGCTTCGATTGGCACTGCAAGACGAATGGGCAGCAATGCCTCAACAACTCATTGACACCCTCATTCTCAGCATGGGCAGATGCTGTGAAACCTGCCTAGCAGTCAGGGGAGATCATATCCCCTACTAAAGACCGGATGTTTCTTGCTGGACACCCATCACAGGGATGTTTCAGCCTTCAGTCGCATTGCGCTCCATGCTACTTTTTCAATCAAGCTTCTTTTTATCCCTCTGATTTCTCTTTTAGTAAGTGTTGCTTACATTACACATGTCCTTACATATTGGGGATCTTACAGTATGAAATGTGTTGATTTGGAAAGCTTTTGAACAAAGTTATATTCAAAAAACCGTCTCGTCCTTAATTTTTGTACACCAGTGTATATATATATATTGGTATTGCGATTTGAACCAGAAAAAAGCATCCTGTATTCATTTTTGAATATGAGTAAGAAAACGCTCTCACTTTCCTGTTTTTTAAAAAAGTAATGAGGTAAAAAGAGCGAAGGCCCTATCTCTTTTTTTAAACAATAACACAATAAATGGTGCATACGATGATTATATTTATGAAATAAAACTGATCTTTCTCTATTCAATTATATTTTTAATTTAAAATAACATAAAAAAGATTTCAATACTTTTAATTTATTTTAATTAAAATCATATAAATGATATTTTTATGTTAACTGAATATTTTTCATAAAAAACCTAAATTATCATTCCTAGTGTTCTTTTCGAACTTCTTGTATCAAATAAAAATTTCTTTTCTACATCGGCATTTGTGATGGACATAACACACATTCACAGTCAATAATTTTTAATTTTCATGGGGGATATACTTCTTCAAATGCGCATGACAGTACTTCTAACCATTTTCTACTCAAGTTAAATTTCTTATCTTTCTGTTTCTTTTATTACAAGGAAAAATGTCACACATCGATAACTACGTTTTCACACAATTCAGTCATTACAAATTCTATTGTGAGAAAAGTTCTCCCTAATTAATTTTGTCTTTCAAAACAGTACACTTAAATCAATTTTGTTCAGTGAAGTTAACCGACAGTTCCACAATGTATCCATACCAAATTTTAAAAACAATTTTAACATTTTGAAATGTATCCTGTATTAAATTTTTTGAGTATACACAAATATTTCCTGCTGTATGGAAGACATAGTATGAGATGTGGTGTGTGGTTCTGAAAGAATGTTTTCGTACATGTAGACTATTTTTTAAAATTTAAATATCACTAAAGCTGATCATATAACTGTAAATGAGCCTTATTTTAATGTGTGCTGGTATCAAACTAAAACACTTTACAATATTAAACAGCCTATAGGTTTATATTCAATATCAAACTATTCACAAAATGGTTTACAACTTCTATTCAAATTGTAAAGAAACTGAAATATAAATATATCTTACTGCAGTCAAAAATATTCATAATATGTAAATAGCCTATTCCTCCACTTATTTCAGTACATTTTAAAAACTGTAGCTGAATGCAATTTTTTATATTTATAAACGAGGCATAAAAGCTCACACAGTCGTTAAAATGTCTTTATCATTTCTAAATATACTACTATAAAACGTATATGGATTGTAAGATCAGTTGTAAAATCCTAAAAGCTTTTAGAGGAGCAAAAAACATGTAATTTTGGATTGATCAAATTTTTAATATAATACACAAATATACATGCTATTAAGCAAATACATTTGAAAAATCAAACTTCCTTCTGAAATAAACGTAATTGAAAGAAAAATGTTTAATTGCAAATGAGTAGAAATACATGTTTATCTAAGGGGTATCCCCAAAGTGAGGCAATCCTCAAACTTAAAACTCAAACTCAGTGGCATAACAATCCATGAGGGCCAGGAACTACTATGCCCATCCCAATATACGTGACCATTGGGCGCTGAGGTGCATGAACAGATGTCCCGATTTGGTGGTCTGTCTGAAGAGACCTTCAGTGTTTAAGACCCCAAGCAAGCTTGGTACTCATTTATCGAACCAATGTAGCCCGGATGAAAGGCAAAGTCGATCTTGCCCAGCCCGTTAATAGAATCCCAGACCTGTGGTGTGGAAGCACGATACACTACCACTGGACCCTATTCGGTGAAAAATAAAACTTAATGTTAGAATCTTATATAATTCCCTAATGAATGAGGGAGTCCAAACTTTTTTTTCATGTAAACTGTTTAGACGGAAATGGTTAATTATGAACATTTCACAAGTTACATAAATTAAAATTAACCGTTATAGTTTACATAAATTTTTAAGAGTGCAAAAAGTGTATTTTGGCTGCACGAATTAATTTTAAAAGGAATACGGTTACGAAAAAGTAGTGCAAATCTATCTAAAGTAGGGTTGGTTACCTTAGATATTGTCAAACGCAACAAAGTATTGGGAGCCAATTCCACAATTCGTTGTTATAAAAATGTATGAAAAATTACAAGACTTAGTTTTTACATTTGTAATTTATATATTTTTTTTCCTGAGAGATTTAAAAGCTAGAGCGGCATCCATCAAAACCGCGGTTCCCTCTCTGTTTTTCCAGATCGCCCCTGACTAAGTCGGCTCTGCCATAGTAAGTGAAAATGCCATATTTTGTTTGTCAAGATCATTTTATAGCAGACTGCATTTTTCATGTATTTTAGATGGTCGTTTTATATTTTCTACATCAATATCTTAATGTCTGAATTTAAAATTACATAAAATTCTTGACATTCGCATGAATGACCATTATAATTTTTATTAGTATATGAATGTGTCATCAAACGATTACATGACTATTATTAACATATTATTTTAACCATTTAATTAATATTAAGTATAACATAACGCACACAAATTTTCTGAACTTTAAAATAAATATTTCGAAAACTACTTCAGATATACTCAAAATTTTCCATTCCAACGCTTTAGCTTCTCAGTTTTGCTTCTATGTAAAACTTTATTGTATATTCGTTGATTTTTTTAGTATATTTTTTGCTCTTAGCATGCAGTTTTCAACTGAATTGTATGAAATCTTCTAAATATATTAAAAAATACCAAAGAAGCTATATAATAAAATTTGAAATTTATATTATACTCAAAGAGTTGCTAGAACATATTGTAAATAATTTTTAAATGCGCGATACATTTTTTTTTCGAAATTTCAAATGGAATTTCTAATAAAATTTCTAGCTTTATACGGTCGAGATTTCAAAAAATATCCAGATTTTAATTACTTATTCAGTTAGCCTTTAAAAAAAGATAAATGTTGAGGTATTTTGCATAAATAGATATTTTTGAAGAATAATTCGAATGTTTTTGAATAGCTCGAATTTAAAATTGATTTTTATGTTTATTTATATGCATAAATGTCTACTGTAAATGTTTCTGTATATTTTTGATTACCATTTATTCAAACATTCAAGTTATAAAAAAAATGTGGGAAAATCTTCATTCATGTTGTCTTTGATGTAAACTGAAGTTCAAGCACTTAAAATTCAAATATAATTCGGTGTATTTAACAATATATAACTAGGCACTGTACATAAACTTCCCTGAACACTTGGGCTTTGAAATCTAAAAAAAACTAATAGATCTTAGTTTTTTTTTCGTTATTATTTTTATCAAAGTGTAAGAAAATGTATCAAATTATTTGATGAAGTTTAAATTTATTCATTTTTAGTGGTTGGAAAGTTGAAAAGATTTCACATTTTAAAGCGTTTGGTGTTTTATTAATTTTTTTTTTTTGCATCATATAATGAAATAATCATGTTTCAAAAACTGAAAGCATTGATTAAGATAAGAAAAATGAAGCAAAAGAATATACTTTAAAAAAGATAATTTGTCTAACTATATAAAATAGCAGATTGCCCTGACATGCCCCAACTTGTTACAGTTTCAAATTAAAATGAAACCAAAAGGGAATTGTAACATATTTTACTTATGCGTTGGGACTTTTCAAAACTTTTAAAATACCAGCTAACAAACAAACACTTCCTGGGGTGTAAAGAAATTTTTTCCCGATTTTTTACGATTGCTCCAGGGTCAAAACACGGGGTTCCCTGCGAGCCATAAAACTTCCTATCAGTGTCCTGCTGTGTTGCTTCCACCGTCCCTAATTATCTTTCAAGATGTTAAACCTTTAAAAGGGGGAAAGGATTTCAGAAAAGTACGGCTAATCCGCTTTTGAAAATGTTACTTGAAGGCAAAAAAAACCCGTGCAATGACGGAATTTTCCGTGCTAACCGCTTGGAGGGTTAAGCATCTAAATCACACTGGATTTAATTTAGTTTGAATATCACTTGAGAGCTTTTTGAGATTTATTGGTGAAAGGCTTCATAATTTCAAGTTATAAAACTCCGGATGAGCCACATAATGCCTGAAATGGTACTTAACTCTTAAAATTTTATTGCCCACGATATGACAGCCACAAGTGCCCATTATTCTACAAGATAAAGTTTTAATTAAATCAAGACTTATAATGAACTTTTACATTGTTCATCAGGAAGCTTGTGACAAATCTATACGGAACTTTATCACTAACCTTCTGAGTCTACCTTTTTAGGGAAATTTAATTCCCTACCTATTTCCAATCAACTCCATAAAGCGGACAGGATTCCTTGTTATGCAGATTAGATAAAGTATTTAAGTCAAACGAAATAGTAAAGTTAAAGCAGTAGGAGATAGATATTGAAGCATAAAGTTATAGTGAATTTGAATTGAAGATTTCTTGTTGGAGATAATTTAATCTCAAGAAGAGTTGAGATTCCGTTGGTAATTATAGATTTATAATTAAAGTCTCATTAAAGTTTTAGGAGTGAGATTAAAGTTAAATGTTCAATGAGAACATAATTAAATATAATTCTGGGATCTCTTATCGTGGTAATCTCTGCGTGATCGTTATTTAATAAATTAATTAATTGGATCATTAATTAATTAAGTTAATTTAAAGGATATTACCTTTAAAACCTCATAATACTAGTTAGATAAATTTGTCAATAAGTCTTCGATTCTATTTGTGGATAAGATAACCAAATAAAGAAAGTTGTTTATAAATATGTGGCTACTGGTTCTTACATGACTCCTATTTATTCTCGTTCTCAAAGTGAGGTCCTAGGAGACCTTCACAAGCTCACAGTCTTCAGGCAATGGGATATCAATCCCTCAAATTACACTAGAAGCATAGTTTTTATTCATAATTATTTATACTTAAATTCATTTTCAATGAAGCACTCTAAGTAATTTTTTATATAGTACTTTAAAAAATATTAAGTAAAACTTATATAATTTGAATTATTAAAACAAAATAATTTAAAGCAATTATAATAGATTTAAATAAAATTGATCAACATATTACCAGCTATCATCACACCATCTACTCCAGTCTCTTCAAAGCACCTTTGGACATCTGCGACATTTTGAATATTGCCATTAGCAAATACTGGAATTTTAACGCTAAGCCTAGAAAAATAAATTTTTAGTTTAAGAAACACACACATATACCATTTTAAAAATTTTATAAAAAAATACTTTAAAAAATATTTTTATAAAAAGTACACTTAAAAAAATATAAAAAAATTAATTAAAATTTTATTAAAAAATTATTTACAGTAAAAAAATATTTACTACTGATTCTATATCTAGTTTTAATTTTATTTTATGCATTATATGATCATGTGTATCTAAACACTTTTCATTCATCACAGAAGTGAACACTCATTCATCACAAGTCAAAAAATAGTACGAAGAGTGGGGCCACCTTTCATTGTAATCACAGCTGCATTGTAGGGAAGGTTGTTAACCAGTTCTGAAAATGTGTTGTAGCAGGATTTGTGTATTATTCCTTTAGAAGAACACTAATTCACTCTGCTGCTGATTTCAGGCATTATGGATTACATTACAGTCGACATTTTAATAATCTACATACACATTCTATGGGGTTCAGGTCTGAACATTTAGGAAGTTTGTCATATTCTTGAACATGTATCTTAAGCAAGTCACCAATGTACTGTTGATACAATGTAGGTAATGCTAAATTTTCCAAAATCCCTACATGGCTTCAGTCTTCAGAATACATGGGGCAGATAAGTTTTTTCACACAGGAACTAAAAGGCCAAATTTGAAAAACAGTTTCAAAGCATTATGTTTCTATTCCAAGCTTAATTTGCAGCAAAATACAGTCAATTAAATATTCTCAGGAAATTTTCATATCCACCAAAACACCAGATAATATAACTTGATTGGATGCTCCATAACAAGGTTCTTGGCTCAAAGCTTCAATGTTGTCATTATTTGAACTATTGAACATAATATTTGGCATTAGCATTGTTGGCAGCAATGTTCCATTTATAAGCAGTAGCTTTGCCATGGAAACCAAGAGTTAAAACTGAATTTTTATCGTGTTGATATTGAATCCAGAGGCATCTTGGAATTCCTGATGAATATATTTGGTGAATCAAAGCAATTGATTTTCACAACTCTCTGCAGTGCTGTGAGGTCATTGCCAACTAGATAACATGGTCTATTAAATTGTGGTCATGTGAGAGAATATTTATTATTGTAGCTATATTTGGGCTACTAACAATAGACAATTTTGAACTTCAGTCAAGTGACAAGGACAACACGTGAGCTAGCAATCCACTCTTCAAACTTCCACACCATGCCAATGTAAGTTTTTTAAACCATTTAATATGTATCAGTCTCTTTACACAGCAGATCTTTAGTAATACCAGGACTCAAATTAAGTTTGTGATTATAATCAATCAGCTACTATAGCCACCAAACTGTAGTTATAAAGTTATAGCCCTGTATGTTTTTACACACTTCATGGTAACATTATATACAGTAGAACAGAACACTGTTTAAGTTTACAGAAGCTTCATGAACAATCTTTCCACATCAGTGACAACTAGCCGCTTCACCATATTCAAAATAATTTAGTTCGAATTTACCTCCCTTTGTACTTTTTTAGCTTTGAAACTATGACTGATAAGTTTAACTTTTTTAATACTCATCTGGGAGCTAGAACTTTAACATTACTGCAAGACTCCATACCTATAAGGGGTATCTGAATACCATTCATCAAATAGTATAAGTAATTCAAGTAAATCCCATATTCAAGTATTAACACATTAACTATACAAACATTAAGCTTTAACGTGTAAAAAATAAAACTGAATTTTCAAATTAATAAATAAGGTGTCTCAAAAACTAAGCAATATAAATAAACATATCAAAAATTCAATGCAATTTAAATAATTTCAGTTTATTCAAAAAATTACATTTTTAAGTAAAAAAAATTAAAACTTTAATTATGTATAATTTTAATTTTTTTTAAAGTTAAAAGAATTAATATATTGTTAAAATTTTCCAGTCAGAATCCAAAATTGAAGAATAAAATCACAGAAATATACAATACAAAACATACACAAATTCTAAAAATTATTTTTTATATCACAGTAACAGTCATTACACTTCTGACTTTAAAACTTTCGACTGGTAACTTTTTACAAATATTCACTCACTTCACAGCTTTGATATGTTCCCAACTGGCTAAACCAGTTTTTGAACCCTTCTGTTCTTTAGTTCTGCCATGAACTGTCAGTAACTACAAGGAATAAAATCAATAACAATAGATTACAAAATTGCAATAATTATCATAATACACAAACTAGAAAAAAGTAAAATTCAAATATCAAACAATAGCAATACTTCGGAATGTGAACATAGTATTTTGCAAAACCTTGTTCATGTTCTAAGACAATTTTTCTACTTAAAAATAATAATTGTATTAGTTTGTTCTAAAACCCAATCATTTCAATTTTCAAAATTTGCAAGAATTTAACAGCCAATACCCTGATCTTTTGATGTAAAGCATTAATATATAATAACAAACTAAAATGTAAACTAATACAATTATCAAAGCTTGTATTTACCTAAAACCAAACTACAATAGGTGCAAGCAAATGCTAAAAAAGGAAAGGGTGGGTAAGTAATTGCTTGACAGACAAATCACCTTCCATGATAAGATCATGTAATGATATTTTCGTTGATTGTGTTGTCCATGTTCTTTGTAAGGTACCCCACACGTGGAAAATTTGAAAACTAGTGTGTGTGATTGTGGCACTCTTTGAGAACCAAAACTCTTGAACAGTCTGATGCAGTGGTTCTTAAAACTTTTGATCACATTGGTCCCTGTTTATGAATTAGCTTGATATCACGAACCCCCTGAATTTATTCTTGATCAAAATACATGTTCTTGTAGAATTTTTTCATTGGTGACAATTTAGTGATCTAGTCTAGGATGGCAGATCTTTCAATTTTTCTGCAAAACCTTTCAGTCAGTAAAAGAGGGAAATATAAACATCAAATGAGAAACCTTCACTGACACCCTAGAAAGTCACTGGAGATCCCAGGAGGTCTACAAACCACAGTTTAAGAACCACTGGATTAATGGAGATAACCACTTTGAATTTACAGTTATCTATGATGAAGTTATACCCCCCCCTCCTGCACTGGGACAGCCTGGAATTCTCCACCCATGAAATACCCAGTATATTAACTAAAATTTAGCCATATTACACACACACTTCTTCAAGTC
Source organism: Trichonephila clavipes (assembly GCA_019973935.1). NCBI lineage: Eukaryota > Metazoa > Arthropoda > Arachnida > Araneae > Nephilidae > Trichonephila > Trichonephila clavipes. Next base: position 66,918 of record BMAU01001028.1, read on the forward strand.
TCTTCAGATTATTCAGATTCCAAATCAATGCTTGCATTCCAAGGTAAAATTTACTTGAATTTTGTTTTTCAGATTTCAATTTCCTTTAAAAACTCAAATAGTTCAAACTCTGGAATGGAGCAAACTTTTTAGAAATAATAAAATACACTAACAGAAAATTTTTAATAAATAAATGTCTTTTAACTAACTAAAATCAGGGGCATAGCTACTGCTGTATCAATGATACAGGACCCTCGAGCTTACAGGGGCTCCAACATGTGTAAGCAAAAAGTCGCTAAATATTAACGAGGCCCAAAAAGGCCCCCCCAAGAAATTTTTGATATAGGGCTCACTCAGGACTAGCTACACCAGTGATTAAAAATTGATAAATTCTAGAAATCATTTATTGTATCCTAGATACACAAGCTTTCCTAATATAATGATAGTCATAGAACAAAATATCAATACATTCTAAATTAAAATTGCAGATATTGAACAACAAATTATTAAAATTAAACTTATAAGACTTAATTAATATATAAATATTCAATTAACTTTTGAAAACAAAATTTGCATACTGATTTAATTTCTACAATTTTAATTTAATTAAACAATATCATGGATTTACAACATTTTGAATAGAATACTACTACTTAGAAAATCCCTTGCAATAAGAAATTAATTAAATAGAAAGAAAAATTTGTCATTCTCACCTGGCAACCAGCGGCTTCTAACATCTGAGCATATTGAATTGTACGTAAAATATCTGGAAAAACTCTTATTTTACAAGTCACTGGGATATCAACCTCATTATGAACTCTTGAAACTATAAAACACAAATAATGTTATAGCACAAAAATAAATATCAAACATTTTTTAAAAAAAGTTCTAAAAACATTTTAAGTAACTGTGATAGTAAAAAATCTAAAAAAGATATAGAATAAAATAGAACAATTAACTAATATAAATAGTACAATGCTTTACATTTCATAATCCCAATTGCATAACATGCAATTAAATTCCAAAGCATCAGTTAAAGATGAATATTAAACCTTCCAAAAGAGTAATGGATTTCATCACATCTTTTAATATTTTCTTCAGTATGTATTTTATATTATTTTTAATTTAACCCATATAAAACAAATTACTTGTTAAATCTTAATAGAAAAGGGATTAGCCATAAAATTATTCATTGTGTGATAAAATAGAAATCAAGTAATTGTTGAAATAAAATAAAAATTATCAAAAATGTTTATAGTAGTGTTTCCCATAATAAGCTAGAATACCGATGTTTAAACCTACCCAATTGAATGATTTTTACCATTTTACTTCTATTCATCAAATTTAACTTTGTTACAAGAACTTCTTAATAAATTTTCAAAAACAATCATAGCATAATTTATATAATTTAGAAGCTAAACATTTTGATGACATTTATGCAACTTTGAAATTCTGATAAATTAACATTTAATTTCAAAAACAGAAGGACTTAAAATGAAATTCTACAGTTTTGTGAAATTCATTTCACTCTTTTTTTTTATGACTATTCAATATTAGAAATTAAATTTTTACATTATTTAAAATCCAAATTTTTAGAATTTACATATTAAATTGAATAACAGAAATAAAGTTTTGCTTTCAATGGAAACAAAATTAGAAAAGGAAACTGTACCCATTTCTTGGAGCAAATCCCAATCCTCTTGTAAAAAAGCACCATAACGCCCACGACGAGCTATAGCTTGTGGACAACCTAAGTTTAAATCTACAGCATCACAGTGGTCGGCAGCAAGTTTACATGCTTCCACAAAAGTATTTGGGTCATTTGCACAAAACTATAAAACATGAAGAGTAATTTACATCATATAACATACAAAAGTAGAATTTCTAATAAATACTCGGCAATAAAAAAAGATAGTAATTATTAAAGTATGATCGTAAGAAAATTACTGCATTATACTATCGACTGATTTTGCCAAATGCTGTCATCATCATTATTATTACTATGTCTGAACATGCACAGATACGGTTTCCATTACTGACTGCCTATCACAGCATTTGATGACATCTTTTGATTTGACAAAATTGTTCAACAACATAATACGTAAGTATTGAAAATTGTCCATCTTCATGTATTTACTATTCACTTTAGATGCTAGCAACACTAACAACAACAAATTTAGACAATTGGATTACCAATATTTATTAAATATCTCATTGATAACGGACCAATAGACATATTAAAACTTCAAATTAAAATGATGCAACTTTTCACATATTTCTGAAAAAATCATAAACTATCAATCTTCAAGATGGTATTAATAATTTACCATGTACAAATAAATTAGCTTACCATTTATGAGATTTCAACTGAACAGGACACACACAAAACAAATTAATTACACACTTTCATAAATTGCATAATATAAACAAACACTTCATTATTAGATCAAATATTGTATAATTTGCCATCGATTTTCTGTGCATTAATTTCTTTTATTACCACATTTATTTTATAATCTTTCATTCATTTAATTGTTCTTTTTTAAACGAATAATTGATTTTAAATTATTAAAAATTTTACTTTACAAATTAACCATTACAATTTTATTTTTAAATTTGCATATGTTTGTTAATATACAACCACAAACATGTTAAATAAGAGTTTAAATATTATTTAATATAATTAATTTTTAATTCTATATGTGTTCAACTTAACAGTGTAAGTCATAACAAAAAGCTTTAAAATTATGTTTAAAAAAATTATCTTAAAGACCTGTCTTTTACAACTTAAAAATTATTAGCTGTAGTCATTTACACTGGCCTAAATAAAATTATACTTTTCCTTTAAGGTTTACGTATTAAATTATATTACTCTGAGAAAAAATTTTTTTAATTATTCGAAAAAAGAAAATTTTTCAAAAATAGATTAGCATTTTATACAAAAGTAAATAGTCTTGTGGGCTGAATCACAGGTGTAGGGGACTGAAGAATATTTCCTTCCCCTTCAGTTCCATGCCTAAATTGTGGAGGTGGAGATCGGGGGTGTCGACATCTATCATCCCTTCGGGGAATTTCACCAAGTTAATTCGTACTGTCAGCTGTATGGTGCTCAAAGCCAAGGACAAATGACAGGGGTACTTCAACCCCTTTGCCATGATGAATTTTGTGGGCCTCGAACTGACTACACCAGACAGGGGTGGCATTAGAAACAACAACAACAGAACAACCTAGTTGATATTGAGCATTTTGATTAAATCATTTTGTATTAACTTATATAAACTATATATAACTATATAAAAGTATACTTTTCCTTTAAGGTTTACATATTAAATTATATTACTCTGAGAAAAAAAATTCAAATGATTTGAAAAAAAAGAATATTTCAAAAATACATTAGCATTTTATACAACAGTAAAAAATCATTTTAGAACAATCTAGTAGATATAGAGAATTTTGATTAAATCATTTTGTATTAATTTCATTTAAGGAAAAAATATTTCTTTTTTTTTCTTAACGGGGCTGCAGATTGGTATTTTTACCATTGTAGACCTAGTACATTCCACAGGAGTTGGTATCACTTTTTAGTGTAACACCATATGGGCAATACCAATTGCGGCAAATAATTTTGACACCCAATTTCCTCCACAGAGGGAATGCATCCACGCTCTGACAATACGAACTTGTTCTTGGAATTTAATTTTGCTGAGAGCACCCAAGGGATCTTTTACATATCGCATAATCATACAACATGGCTACTGTCAATTTTCTGCATCATGAAAATCCACCGACTTGGGCCAGGGTCAAACCAGCAACCTTAGGTGCAGAAAGCCCAACAAACCAACTATGCCACCACGCCCAATTTTTATAAAATAGTAACAGATTTATTTTAAGACTTTTTGTTAGATAACAATATTGAAGACTTCTTTTTTCTTTTATGTTGATCCCCAATCCAATGTTTTTCACTAAATCTCACCTGTAACTCACATCACGTTTCTACCTCCACAATTCTTAGTCATTTCTCTGAGAAAAATAATTGTGAAAGTGCAAAAAACAAATTTTCAAACATGTAAATTTCTGTAAAAGCATACCCATAATCCATAGTTACTTTATTAATTGTAAAAAAGTTTCTTTTTTTTTCATTCATTATTCTATGAATAGGGCCCTTTCAATAAAAAAAAAATAATAAAATCTCAGGTAGTTAATTTCTGTTTTTCCTGACACAGTTCCTAGAGTCTATTATATGAATTTTAGAATTAGAATCAACTATTTATGTATATATCACTTAAAAAATACTACATAAAATGTTTTCAAAAATTTTATATTCATATAACTATTGTAATAATAGCCCTGCTGCTCACATATTTTACATCATAAAATTATTTATCTGAATGGTATTAATCAATTATAGAGCTCATGGGGGTTACTGACTACCTTTACGAGTTACCCCCAACACGAACATTTTGGTGACATTATCTGATATGATACAAGTACTACAAACACAATAATGGAACAAAACTTATGTATTTTTCACATATTGCCATGTTTGACTTTATGGTTCCCCAATAACTAATAAGTACTACCAACTAATAAGTTACTCCAATAACTAATAACTAGGTAATAATATTTTTGCATGAATGGACACTGAATACACACTCTATGTGAAATATCTACTAAGAACAACAGAATAAAAAAATGTATTTATTAAAATTTCGGTACTTGCATATTATCGCAACTTGCGTATATGAAACAAAGCACTTGGGTTTCAATTCAGCCCTTACGACACACAGGAAATCAGGATTGCCAACTTGGCGAGTTATTAATATTGTTGATGGATAGGATATAATACATAAGCCAAATTTCTAAGGGAATTCTTCATTGGTAGTTCACATGTTGCATTTTGATGAAACTCTATGGTTAATGGTTGTCTAATAACTGACCCATTTATTTTAAATCACATTAATATACAATACATATTGCTACGTAGATCCGGGGTTCGAGGATTTTATGCCAATCAGTTGCAAAGAACAAGACTGTTCTTTAAAAGCGATGAGAATTTCTTGTAGAAAATCCAATCCTTTAAATACAGGATTCCGCAGCAATAGTCACAAAATAAATCTCAGAAGGTCTTCACACCTTCAACAGAACTCAGACACAATTATCGGTGTCTAAAATACATGAATATAAAAGATTATTCACAAGCAATCACTCGTTCAACAGCCAAAGTAATCACTAATCGCTTCAACAATCAGAGCAATACTAACTGATCGCTAGTCAAAACCAGACTCACTTTCGGCAAGCATCTCTCTTTTATATCCCTCGCAGAAAATTTGAGAAAGACCAGCACCATGAAATTAGTGGATTTCTCTAATTTCTAGACGAATCTAGAGGGTCCCGAACTCGCCAAAAATGGTCGCCAAGTTGCCAACTTGATTGCCAAAAATGACACCAACTTGGCTTTATCGCCAAGATTTTGTCAAGTTCCCTTTGAATCACCATTATAACATAAGGGGGCGGCGTTGCTTGTGAATATTACAATTTTAACGTAAATCAAATCTAATTTAGAGTAAGATAAAGGCATCGTACATCCAAATACAAATTTAAAATTTTTTACACACAAAATTAGTAACAATATATATATATAATAATATATCTCTCATTACTTTAGTTGATTAATTGTTTATTAATGCTGCACTCAGAAGCAACATAAGGGTACTTGCATATTAGCGTCATCCCAGCAAAACTGGCACCACACAAATCAAACCTTGATATCAAAACAATAAAGATTCTAACATGTTTTATATGAAAAAAAAAATCAGTCCAATTTTGGTTGGAAAATAGCGCAATTTATGTGGTGTCAAGTTGGCTGTGGTGATGCAAATACATAAGTATCAACATAAGGGCTAAAGGTGAAAGAACTCTTATAATTTTCAGTCAACTGACAAGAATGATACCTGAGCTGGCATCCCAATCTTCAAAGTTCCACATCACAAAAACATGAGGATACTGAACTTTAAGAGATTTAACCTGCACAGTGGATCTCCAAAAGCATTCTCAAACCTACAACTTGTCAATTTCGGCTGCGAGTTTGAAATTTGTACCAGGAAAGCATTATAAGGATAAAGCACATTTAATATTCTGCTATAACGGCAGTAAAAAGTTGGGTCAAAATGTAGAATGTGGTATCCCTTGAATTTGGTGATGTTTTTTAAATATTCTGCAAAACTGATTATTTTGTTACCTAGATCAAATGAAATGCAGAATTATTCTGATATGGCCATGCAATTAGAAATCTTGTATTTTTTATAATTTTAAAAACATAGGTTCAACCCTGACTGTAGTCAATAGATTTTCTGGACACAAAAATTGTAAGAATGCATGTCGTATTATTTTGTGGCAGATAAAAGATCCCTTGAGTATCAATTTGGATCTGGTACTTTTGGCAAAAGGACCAGCTAAGTCGGATGCTAAATCTCAGCAAGATTTAGCATCTGACGAGAGCTTGAATTTTAAAAAAAACTAATTAAATCATCCAAATTTAGTAATGAGCCTGCCACTAGATGGTGCCATCATGAAATGGCTCTCACATTTGTGGACTTACCATGTCTGTAAAGGATAAGTTGCTAAAATGTAGCCCCATTGTAAAAAATAATAATAATAGTTTCAAAAACATATGAGATTTCATGGGCCAATTAACACCCCCAGGCAAGAACACTTCCATCTCCCTGTTTTATTGATCCAACTAGATTCTCGGAATTAACTTTCAGAAAATTCTAAATTGACAGAAAATTGATCAGGATGGCAGACAATTCAACAATTTGGTTCCAATGGGCCTATAATAGCTTGTAAATTAAAAAATAAGGAATTTAATCCCATGAATTTATGTGAAACAAGAACTCCTTCACTTCCATGCTTCAGCATGGGTGTTCAGGCGTAGGGGTGTAAATTGGCCTCAGAATTTGGTATTTTTTCATGGTATTATGAATCATGAGCTCCATTTAATTATTTTGAAGAGAAATTTTAAATTACTTGCACGAAATTTGGATATTGGAAACTACTTAATTTTTTAACAGGGTAATGACGCCAAGTGCACTGCTCTCATTGTACACCACTGGTGTCTCTATAACTGTCCCCAAATTATGAAAACACCCCCTCAATCACTTTATTTAGCCCAGTAGAATATGTTTGGTGATATTCGGATGTAAAAAAAATAAAACGTGACAAATAAACACAAAATGTGAAGTAAAAACAATAATCACAGAAGAATGGAGGAAAATCGATGCATAAATTACAAAAAACTGATTAAATCTATACCAAGATGCTTAATAGTTGTTGTGGACACTACACGATATACTACTAAGTACTAAATTAAGAAAGAAATAAAATATTTAAAGCTAAGTTGAGATTTTTGTGTTGTGTATGAAGACTTTTGTGACGTAATTTTATAGTAGCTTTTTGATAATTAACTTTTTAAAAAAAATAGTTATACTATTTTTAAAAAATTAATTATGTCATTCTATTAAGAATATGTTGCAGATACCATAAAAAATTACAGTTGCAATATATTAATTTTTATTAGTTGAAAACATTAAATTTTATAAGAAACTGCAAGTGTATGAACACTTTTGTGGCCCACTGTATATATTTAATATAATTATAATTGATAACTTATACCGATTCTTTACTTTGTTCTATTGCACGAGAGAGATAGAAATTCACCTGTACAATCAAGGGACGGTCCTCAGGAAATGATAATAAATTTTCTTTTCGATATCTTGAGTCTTTTACGAAAACTGAAGCATGTAACATAGGAGTGTAGCATAATTCAGCTCCATATTTACGTCCTAACATGCGCCAAGCAAGTTCACTTTGATCGACCATTGGAGCTAAAATTAAGCGAGGAGAACCTAATTTTTCCCTCCAAAATTTGTACCCACTGTTTTCAGGCATATTTTCAGCAAGAAAATTAATTAATATGTAATAAATATGTAATGTACAACAATTGCACTTATTCCCTAACACGATGCAAAACGCTATGTTTACAAATAAACCTTTCAGAATGTAGAGTGCGATACAGTTACAGTAATATTAAAATCAATATTTATTTTTTTTTTTGTATATATTTTACTTTACTTTATATAAATTAAAAAATTTCCGATTCACATTATAATTTATAAACATTATACAAACCTTATAATATGAAAAACGGTATTTATTGTGTGTGGTTATTAATTATAAATATCAAAACTCCAAAAGTACATATGCGCCAGTACCAGAGTGAAAAGGAATTGAATAGCAATATATTTGATTTATCTTCAAATATTCTTAAACTACTAGCTTTGGTTACCTTACTCTCGCATATCTCGGGTTTTTTAAATAACGCTCAAATGAGATTGTGCATAAGGATGTGTGAAAATTATCGTTTCACGACTGTGAGAAGTGGAGGAATCTTTGCATTTTCCCTTCCTATATTATTAAAAAAGGCAATCAGTTCCAAGTTATCTGAAAAGTAGGATAGGAGATTAAAGCCCTGACGGGCTATGTGCTCTAAAACCAAACAACCCAGCTACAGACGATGTATCCAAAAGTATATAATTGTCTTTTAATAAAAAAAAAAAAAAGATTCCACCATTTAATAATTATCTAAATAATGTTCAATATATTTTTTGAAGAATATTCTTTGTAATGCTTCATTCAAAAAAATCTTATCTCTGGATCAGAAAAAAAACTCCAAAAATAGAAAGTGACGAAATGTCACGTAATATGCGCAGTAGAGTGTTATCTTCCTCAACGATAAGGAGATCGAAAATTCCCTCGCTTATTACGCAATTAAAAGAGATAGTAAAAAATTGATGTGATGACTATATATATTTACTTGTTCCTTTGGGGGGTGTATTTTTTCGGTTTTCTAGATGTCAGTCGGAAATCGCCAGGTTTAAAGGTTTATCAATTTGTAATAAATTATTTAATATTTGAATTAATTACTGGGGGGAGGGTTACCCCTATAAAGGCGGACCAATTCGTCAAAAGAGGTAAATTAGCTTACAGCCCCAAACGAAATCAGTTTACTTTTTGAAAAAACTACATCTGATATGATGTAAGAATAATCTTGCAGCGAAACTTAAAAATAATTTCAACATAGGAAAAAAAAATCTATAGCGAATTAAAAAAGAATCACTTCGAGAGGTGCATTCTACCATTCAAAGTAGCAGATTTCGTCTGTCTGGGTCTCTTGTGCTATAGCACCCATATACATAAACCCTTTTATTAATACAAAAAAGGATATTTGTATTAATTTGCCTCATTAATTGGTAAATTTCATAAAATAGGTTTGGAGTTGTTTTTGAATGAATGAGCTTAGATTCTCGGTTTTTATGATAAGTAATTCGAAAAATACCGATGAAATCTGGTGGGCAATAGAAAAGTAAAAAAAATAGAGTGAGAGTTCAAAATTCTAATGATTAACTCAGGTTTAAAATTGGAACAAATAAAAAAGCAGTTGATAAATAAATGAAATTTATGAACATATTGCTCCAGTCCCAGTTTACAAAAGAGCGAAGGATGGGGGAAAAAAGACTACTTAAAAGAATTTTAAAACTGTATATCCAACAAACTCACCTTAAACTAATTTTTGACAGATTTTGAACCATTTAAATGCCTACTTCGGGTAGATTAAAGACTCACTTCCGATTTTTTTTAAATTCATAAAATGGATTATATTTTGACATCTAGGTAACGTAAAAACAAAACAAAGTATGTATCGCAAAGCTAAAAGAGGAAAGGCTTGTTAAAGCTGCTGTTGAATGAGGAGAGGGGGTGGTTGCTAGCTCAGGGCTAATAGACAAAAAACACAAAAGAAATTTTAAAAGCCGTAAAATTTAATCTATTTTTTCAATCTTTGAACAGATTACGAATAACACTATTCTACATTTGGAAAAAAAGTTTCGTTAGATTATTTTTATAAATAATGAAATTATCAAATATTTAATTAAAATTTTGAGTATTTTTTGAAAAATCCCCCCCCCCCAAAGATTTCATTTTTTTTTTATTTTTATAACTGATTCTAAAAGAGAAAAGCGTGAACTTGTTTAGAATAAAATATCAATTCATTAACTCGAAAGGAAACTTAAAGGGAATGATTTAGAAACCATTTTTATAACAGCGTATCAATTTTGACTCATTTAAAAAAAAATCGTAAAAAATAGAAAATATCATTATTTTGTTAAAAAATATATACCATATCGTGGCGAAAAGAATGATCTTTCTGATTCTGTAATTATTTTTTGTCTGAGATAGATAGTATGAATTAGATGGCGTTTTTTAAAACGAGGGGGAAAAATTCGGAATTTCATTCATTTCTACCTTACATTCATCGCTAACCGTAACTGGTAACGCGTAACAGAAATTTCTCCCTACCGTGCCCTAAGAAGTTAACTTCAAAAATATTGAATGAAAAAAACTGCAGTAAATCATAATGCGGTTGGATAATGTATTAAAGTGCATTTCTCCCCTACACGGCGGGTCTTACAAAGCTCTAATAAAGCTCGAGCTACGAAAGTAGCTAGGCATTTGCCAACTTGACTCCTATCGTTAACATTTCGCTATATTTTTCATTGAATCGCCATTATAATTTAAGAAACGGCGTTGCTTGCGAATATTACAATTTTAAAATAAAATAAATACAACAGAAAGTAATATTAATGTATTACACTTTCAGATATAAATTATTTACACTACTTTAGGCGTTCATTACGCAAAACTTTTAACGATGTTTTACTTTTGCTGAGCAGATATCAGCTTAGGGAGGTATTTTGAAAAATCGACCCTCAAGAGTGTTACGAGGAATTATAAATAAAAAAAAAAAATCCTTTTTATCAACTATTAGATCTACATACTTAAAATTTAACAAAGGTGTTTTTTTTCTTTCCTTTTGTTTAGCTGAGATATGCAAAAAGCTTTTTTTATGTTTAATTTGCAATTCACATAAAGTTAACTCATTAAAAATCCTTCCTTCAATCTGTGTTGTTTAATTTTTCAGTTCACCCGTGCGAAGAACGGGTATACCAGCTAGTACAAGATAAATGGCAAAAAAAAAAAATAATAATAAGAAACTTCTATGTATTATAGTATACATAAATAACTGTGATCCTCAATCTTCAAATCTTTTAAAAGAAAATATATTATTAAAAAAAATTACCAAATTAGTTTTGTCTGGAAAATTATTTGAATTATACTTCACATATCAAGATCAAATATTTGATTTAATATACAATCATGCATGAAGACAAAGATTTTAAAAATTATAACTTATTCCAATATGTGGTACAGAATGCTCATCAACAGGATACCAGATATCATAGGGAAATTATGAAATTTGATCAAATCCCCAAGGGATATGATCAATTCACAGATGTTAAAATAAAAACTCATTGGGTCATTTCCCTGAAGAAAGACAGTGTTGATCAAATCCCTGAACTGTTTTAGTGAAAAAAGGAAATAATATTGTTAAAAGAGTTTAAAGGTATTTTAGTAAATTGTGCCTTATTAAATGTAGAGTAAGTGATACAATAATCATTGACATACAGATTATTTATTCGAATCTAATTAACAAAAGAAAAAGATACTTTAGCTGATATTTTTTTAAAAAGCATATTTTTAGTCAAACTTTATAAAATTCTTACAAGTGAATGTAATTAATAATTCAAAGTTAGTCTGCATGAGATTGCAGGAAAATTATCCTTATTTGGAGGTCAAGGATTTATGAAGTGTTCCTGTGAGCAATCCAAATTACAATATAAAACAAAAAGATTTGCTTGTAGAAAGAAGTAACTTATTTTGGAACTTGGGATTCAACAAATCAAGAACGTGTTTTAATAAAAAAAAAATGAATAAACATTTTTAATTATTAATTAGTTACATTCATCACTTAAGATATGCATTTTTAAAAAAATATCAGCTAAAGTATCTATATCTCTTTTGTTAATTAGTTTTGAATAAATAATTTGTATGTCAATGACTATTATGTTACTTACTCTACAGTTAATAAGGCACAATATACTATATAAATACTTTTAAAAACTCTTAACATTATTTCCTCTTTTCACTGAAACAGTACAGGAATTTGATCAAATCGCAGACTTTCTTCATTGAAATGATCCGAGTTTTATTTTAACATCTTCCAATAATTGATTTATCATTTAGGGACATGATCAAATCCCCAATTTTATTATCTCCCTGTGACATGGACAAGACCATTTAATCACTGTTCAGAAAACACTCTCCAGTCACTAGCCTTTGTGTTGCTTTATAGTATAACGTTAATAAACTATCAATAAAATTATAATCTTAAATTCTAATCAAATATAACAAGATAACTTTCTAGCAAGACCATATATTAAACTGTAGTATATTCGAATACAAAGAGAAATTTCAATTTCTTACATTTATGAATATTTATACCACATATATATTTTCTCCCATAAGCATTTGATTACAATTAATAAAATATATTATGAAATGAACTCTAATGGTTTTGCATAAATTATTAATATTATTTAAAATCAATGATTAAAAGCCAAAACTGATATTAAGAACATTTTTTTTTCAAAAATCTTTCAAAGACAGAGAAATTGCTCTCTAAAAAAACTAATAAATGTTCGTGGAATATAAAAAAAACTAAGCCATTCTTTGCACAAGTTACATTTTTTTAAAAAATTAAGTTTGAAAATTCAGCTATAGCAGGGATTACAATTTTTTTTAAGAGCCACCTTAAAAAATTTTCAGTGAATTGAATTTTAGCTCCTAACAATAAAATTCAGAAAAATACATTTTAAATAAAAAAATAAACAGAAATGATTGAATTGAAATAAATTATAACAATAAAGTCATAACAAATAAAGTGCAAGCAATAACAGTGATAGTTTGCTAAGCAATGCGAGTGTCAAATGTCTTTCCTTTTAGTACACACACACAAATGCACAAAATTTCAAGCACTGACAAACTCTGGAACAATGAGCTAATCTATTTTTAGATTAGTCAAATCAATTTAGCTTAGGAATCATTTCATTAACCAAGTCAAAAAACTATCTAAAATGGGACTCAACTTTGACCACACTGACCGCAAAAGTACCAAGGCAAAATAGAATACAAATCATGTTATCAAAAGTAAAATTTCTGAAAGAATACTTTACAACGATTCATTTGATATAATGTTGCTCATTTTGATTCATGTTATGAAAAGCAAATGAATAAATTTTATAATAATGAAAATATATAATGATTTTTTTAAAAAAAACTATACAAAGAATAAATTCTGGAAAATTGAGCGATGTCTTGATATGAAAAATTCTACCAACATTGATCTAAAAAATCTGAAGGTAATTTTGAAAAAAATCACTTCAAAGTGTACACCATCACATCCAGTTTAAACTAAAAGTTTCTTGATTCACAAAGTTAATTATCTTTTCATATGGAGTAATGATGTAAAAATTTTCAGTACTGCAAAATCTTTGAACAGATTCCCCACATCTGGCTCAATGGTTTTAAATATAAATAAATATTACATATATACAATATGACTCATACGTACATAAGTCTTGCACTGAAAAAGGAATATGAACAATAACTAAAATTAAAACTATCTAAAGCAGATAACCCAAAGAATTTTAGCTTAGAAACAAGATGAAAAAAGAAGCTGAAGCATTAATATTAATTAAAGTAAACATATATATATATATATCTGAAACAAATTTTAAAAAATAGGCCTAGCATTAATCAAGTCACTAATTATAGTACCAAGATATGAATTGTAAAAGAAATTAGCATTTACTCAAATTAAAAAAATATTTAAAACAGATAAATAAAAAAATAGCTCAGGAATATTAAAAAGATATAAAAAATAAACATGGAAGTAACTTAACTTTTAAAAATAAACTAAATCAAAGCAAAACATTATAAAGGTAGAAATGCCTTTGCAATGTGAGCATGTTGCAGTGTATGAACTGTGTTGAGAAAACTAAAATGTAACTTAATTTGAATATCCTTTTATGATTATTCATTCAAAAAAAAAAATTGCAATTTTGTGAAACATAGATCAAAGAAATTAATATAACTAATATAATGATGATTAGAATAAGTAGCAATCTATGAAACACTACAAAAGTAATTTGTCATTTTCAAAGGGAGATCTGACATGTGATGTCATATCATCAGGACTATATGCAAAACAATAAATCAAAATTGAGTTTTTAAAAAAAAATCTGAAGTGCATTTAGAAAAAATCTTTTCAAAATGTATGCTATCATCATTCATAGTTTCAGCATGCCAAATTTTAATGCATCATGTTTGTTTGTTTTTTGTACATATCTTACATACACACAAATACTTTTATTTAGTAAAGATTCCTCCCCCAAAAAAAAAGCCATACAATGTTATAAAAATATCCCACCAATAACCCCTTAATAATTTCACTTTTTTCCACAATTCAATTTTAAAAAAATGTTGCATTTTTTATTTAATTTAACAATTTTAAACAGGAAAATGAGAAATCAAAATAAACATTTTTAATGTTTTTCAGCATTTATAGGATAACTTTAATGAAAATAACAGTGTATTTCCAGAAGTTCTCTTTATTTTCCTACATGAATGCCTTACAGGGAAACTACACTTAGGGCTGTAAATATAAAAAAGTACAATTACTTATGTGTGTTTTTTTTACAATTACTTTGTCTCTTTTAATGGACAACTATTGCCATCTATGCAACTAATTTGATAAAAAAAAAAGATTGAAATGGTGTGGATGAAACAGTGCAAATGATAGAGGAATAAGAATACCTAGAAGGCGTACAGGCAAAGCAGTAGCAGCCGCACGGCGTACAAGCAAAACTGGGAAGGGGTTAAATTTAAATGATAGCAATTTTTCATTTTATCAGTTTAATAAATTTCAAGAAAAAGTTACGAAGGATGAAAACTATGTACACTTTTTAATCAATACTTACAAACCCAAACTTACCATCTTATAAACAACAAAAAAGAAATCAATTATGTTATACATAGATTTTAATTCCTTCACATTTCTCTAATACTGTAATTAACTATTCCAAAGTAAAATATTTTGGAAAAATTTAGTATTGAAAAAAACAATGATGTATAAAAATAATTATTATATAAGAAATGTTTTCTACTCAGTTGAAAAATATCCACTTAAATTTTTTTAAAAATTACATTGTTTTTCAAAAATGATAATTTTGCTTGAAAAAATACTTTCTTTTCATACTAGTAAGGAATTTCATTCTTGGTATTCCCCGAACAAAGATTAAATTCAAATTAAAGAGATTTTTTCAATAATGCTATAGACATAGTAAAGAAAAATCTTAAGTAAATATTTTTCGTGCCTAAATCTATAAATTAAAACAACAAAATCTTTACATTTAAAAAAAAATACTTTACCATAAAGAATCAAAAATAAAGCATAATCAAAATGTGTTCTTTATTTCAACACAAACTTGAAAATGTTCTTCAAATACACAACATATTTAGAGATTTCCAGAAATACTGGAAAAGGAAAGATCTTTATCTGTTGAATATTTAGTTATCAAAAGGAGCACTACAAAAGGAATAAAAGCTAAAAAAAAATTACATAATATTTTTGTAACCAGGTTCTTTTGCATGGAAATCACATCATTCCTTTATATATGACCTAAAGATCTTACAAATCTCAACAATATGATGAAGCTTCCTTTATAACATCTGATGATTCTTTTAATTTTCCCCCATTTTACTAAAAGCTCGCAAAAAAAAAAAATCTTGATTGATTTGTTAGTGCATAGTTTTCTTTTTTGTGCTCCTTAGATGAAAATAGAAGAATCCTGTATTTCTAAGTCATACATGGTTTGAAGAACAGTCAAAACTCAATCAGTCTTTGATGTGACTTAAACAGTGTTGTTGACTAGGCCCCTGAATCTTGAATTGTAAAGAATTGAGGTAAAAGTTTTAAAGAAGAGTATCACAAACACTGAATTGGGGCATATTGATATACAGTTAAAAATAAACCCACACAACATGCTCATACATAACGAAGATGGGTCACTCTGTCCAGAACCACATATATGTAACCTCAAAATGTCTAATGCATTTGATCCATCCTCTTTGTCCATCATTGTGAAAACGGAGGATGTTCAAGAATTAGAGCAAATCACAAATACACTTCCCCATTCAGCTCATCTGAGGGCACGTACCACACATAAGTTCCTTTTTCACAAAGGGCTAAACATGACAAGCACATAAAGGGAAGAATTATAGTTCCATAAGGAAGGAATTGATCGGATGACCAAGTGTTTCTGTATTTAGTCGTTGTACTTATCGTTGTGTACGAGAATGGCCCGATGTTGCCATTGTGGCACTCTGATGCTGAAGATTGCTGTTGTTGTTGAGGGGAGGAGATGTGGAGTAGGAAAAGGGGCCTGCTGAGCTCCCCGAGACTTTATCGCTGGCAGACATTTTTGAGAAAGCCATGAGTGTGTCTGGGAAGTTTGGAGGTGTGGCTGGTGTGTTTGCTGGAGTAATCATCTGGAATACAAAGCATCAAAATATTAGTTTTCCATTTGGAATACAGTTCAATGATAAGTTACAGTCTCATGTAAAATCAATGTTATTTTTATTTATCAGAGAATTGTATTGTAATTTGATAGTTTTATCAATGAAAAAAATAAATCAAATTACATTTTGAGACAAACATATGTAATTAATGGAGCTATCAAGATCAAGTACAGGCAAATTGATAATTTTTTTAAAAAATAACAAATCACAGAAAAAAGTCAAATTTTTTTTAGTATAACATCAAAGATCAATTACACTTATATTTTATTACAAGTTAAAGTTGTACATTGAAAATGGGATTAACCACAGCAGTCCCACTTAAAGGCAACTTATATTAAATTATCTTCTCTCAACTCACATAAGAATACATACTAAACCAAAAAGAAGCAAACAAAAAAAATTTTTAACAAACATTTACAATCCATGCAATAACTCTTTAACTGCATTGGGTATATATCTATATTCAGTCGGAATCTGATATTTCGCAACTTTCGAGATTTAACAAATTTCTCTTTTCCTGATTTTAAAATGTGTGTGTGTGATAGGGTGAAAATCCTTACATAACGAATTATTTCAGCAGTTGGAATTTTTTTTTATTTTTATTAGAAAAAATTGGATTTTTTTCAAATGACATCTTTTCTGTCCAGAACAGAAAGACTTTTCTAAAAGGAGCAAAATTCAACGGGAAAAAAGTTGAACCATAACACTTTACAGGTGCAGAAGAGTCATAAGTGTAACCTATCGTGCGAGTCTTGAATAGGACAGGAAATTCCTTTCTTACCTCATCCCAATCCACAGCGCAGGGATTATTTTAATATTTCAATGATCATTATGCATTTGATGACGGACTGCCACTTTGTGCAACTGAAGTTGAGGAATTTTTTTTATATTTGTTGGAGCCAATGAATAGTGATTCTAATACAGAAAATGGTAATGAAACTCCTATCACAGCTGCAACATTTTCTAATGTTTTACATTGTTTTGAAATTGAAAACATGCCTCTTTCTCATACAACAGGATGTAAAAGATGCAGTATTTTCTTCTCTGTATAAAGTCAAAAAAGAACTCTTTCGGGACAGGAATCAAAAAGATTTTCAACCAACTATTAGTCAGTATTTTAAAATTTCCAATTAACTGGTGCATAATAATTCACTAAAAGTAATTTTAGCTCTGTTGAATAAAAGGTGTGTAATTTCCAACTACGCATATTTTTTGTGAAGTTGCTTATAGAATTTCTGAAAGGTAAACGCAAAAAATATGTATTTGTGTTTGATATAACAAATTACCCTAAATTAATGAAGTAAACATTCCCCCTTGATGAATTCATTAAATCAGGGTCCAACTGTATATGCCTTGCTCAGCTGATGTGTTAACTGCCCATGGTGTATAAATATGCCTTTCCAAAGTAAGCTTTGCATTGTTATTCGATCAGGAGAACTATTCCTAAAGCTTTAGAATGTAATAGATGACTTTGACAGTGTTTGCGAAGGATTTACTTATTTCAGATTGATTGATTGAATATTAACGTCGCACTGTTAAGCTACACGAGGGCTTTTGAACCATGGTGGTCAAGTGACGTGGACGACACCTGAGCTGGCACCCCCTCTCCTAACAACCACACCACACCAACGGGAGGACGTTTCAGCTCTCGACAGATTTAACGTGCATCGCTGCCCTACACGGCGGGTCTTTAGTGGTACTGGGCTCGAACCTGTGACAAAGCAAGCCACAGTTCGATACCTATACCACTCGGCTACCGCGGCCACTTTACTTATTTCAGAGAAAGATTTATTTATTCTTTTTCCTTTCTTCGCATCTTCTGCATATGTGTGCCTGCGTGAAAGATGGTGGCCCTGAGGATTTAAACTTGTACCTTTTCTATGATAGTTATGGGGTTAACATGAAAAAAAGTTATCTCTTTGCGACATTAATACAAAGTTTATTAGCTCTCAAAATTTAAAAATTATCAAATAACAAAAATGATCTTAAATTCAAAAAGCTTTGACCAATAAATTAAAATAAATGCACCATTATCTATTATATTAATTATTTCTTTAAGGAAACACATGTTATTGAAAAATTACCAAACATTAATTTATTGCAATTTTCAATGAAAATAAGATTTTTAATGAAACAATGTCACAACTTATAGTTCAATTTTAATTATTCAATTAACTACTATAGAACAAGCAATCTCATTTTATTGACTAACAATGTTGATATTCTCTTGCTTCAAAAGTTAAAAACAATTTTAATTTTGAATTGCTTAACCTCAATAAACATAAACATATTTTTCCAAAGAACATCACATGAAAGGTGAAGTTCATCTTTCAAATACTGCCCATAAATGATACACCATAAATCTGAATTGCAGATCATTCATTTAAATCAGACACAGAAATAGATCTTGTTCACAATTGTTTCTCAAATAGATGTTTAAAACAATATACCATATAGTTTATTTGGTCCAATCAAAGTATTATTTTAAAAAATCAGCTTTTTTTTCTTTCAGCGAGTGTTACTATGAGGGAATAGAAATAAACAATGAAAGAAAAACATCCAATGCAAAACTGGAAGAACTACCCTTCACACAATAATGAAAAGTTAAAATTAGTTCTATCTGGACAAATTAAGGCTGAATGTCAATATTTACATTCTCCATAGTAGTAAAAAAAATCCAACTAATCAGAGTAATTTTATTTAATTCTAACAACTAATTTAAAAAAGAATCATGTCTAAATAATTTGGATAAAATCGGGAGTAAACATGTCAAAGGGAAGAAAATTTTCACTCTAATAAAAAAATATGAGTGATAATTTTCTTTAAAGCATTACCACTTAGCAATATTTTGCAGGTGCTGTTTACATTCAGCTTCTCTCCTGAGCACAATTACAGATAATTAGATATTGTAAAAAGGCTACTTACAAAACGAGAAAAAAAAGTAATAATTATTTCCCAGTGACATTTTGTAAGGTTCTTTTGCGAAACTAGAGAAGGAGTGAGAATATTTCCTTGTTGCTTTATCTAATGGAACAAAAAAAATAACCTCAAAAGAATTATTAAACAATTTTTTTTATTTTTATAAGTAGTGATAAATCTTCTGCTTAATAAGCTACAAGATAAAAACACTTATCACAACATGATTCTGCAGCAACTCCTTCTTCCTCAAGTCGCAATCAACAAAGACAGAATAAAAGCATGTAACGACCAACCTGAATAGGGATTCTTTTTGTCCCAGTTGTCTAAGGCATGCTCAGCATAGCTGTAGACCTGAAGGTTGTTGGTTCAAATAACCATTTTTGTCAAGATCAGTAGTTAGTGGCCAAGTGAGTGCATATTAACATTGCACTGTTCCGTAACATAAGGGCTTTTGGCAATGAATTTTGTAATTTTGAGCCATGGTCAAGTGACGAGGACAACACCCAAACTGCCACTCCCTCTCCTAATTCCACACCACACCAGAGGGAGGATGTTTGAGCCTTGATATAAAGGGTGTTTTTTTAGAGGTATAGAACTTTAAATTGCAATAAAACAACGATGTATCATTCGATTGACATGAATTTTTTTTCATTCGAAAGATAATCTTGTGGCATTACATTTTAAATATGATTTCTGGCATAGGACTGCCACGGCTGGCTCGGATGTAGTCCAATCTGGATGTCCAATTTTTGATGACTTTTTCCAACATTTGTGGTCGTATATCGGCAATAAAACAGCGAATGTTGTCTTGCAAATGGTCAAGCGTTTGTGGCTTATCCGCATAGACCAATGACTTTACATAACCCCACAGAAAATAGTCTAGCGGTGTTAAATCACAAGATCTTGGAGGCCAATTCACAGGTCCAAAACGGGAAATTAGGCAGTCACCAAATGTGTCTTTCAATAAATCGATTGTGGCACGAGCTGTGTGACATGTTGCGCCGTCTTGTTGGAACCACAGCTCCTGGACATTGTGATTGTTCAATTTAGGAATGAAAAAGCTAGTAATCATGGCTCTATACCGATCACCATTGACTGTAACGTTGTGGCCTTCATCATTTTTGAAGTACGGACCAATGATTCCACCAGCCCATAAAGCGCACCAAACAGTCAGTTTTTCTGGATGTAACAGTGTTTCGACATACACTTGTGGATCAGCTTCACTCCAAATGCTGCAGTTTTGTTTGTTGACATAGCCATTCAACCAGAAGTGCGCTTCATCGCTAAACAAAATTCGCTTATGAAAAATCGGGAACGGCAATCTCATTTTGGGCCCATTTGACGAATCTACACTTTGCTTGATGATCGTTTTGATGAATTGCCAAACCAAACTGAGAATAAATCACTTGACAGCTGTTAAATCGGTCGCCATCTTGGAAAGTAATGCCAACTTAAACTTCTATACCTGAAAAAAAACACTCTTTATTTAATGAGCATCAGCCCAATCTGCATGACAGGTCTACTGCGGTACTGGGCTCAAACTTATGACATGCCAGCCATGAGTTTGTTACCTTGACCACTAGACAACTGTGAGGCCACAGTGTATGTCTAAGATGGAATTAAACATTAAATGACAGCCCAGACTAATACTACTGGTTGATTATGCCTTCATTCCTTGGAGAGTAAGACATTCCCAATATATCACAACTAGTGATTTAAAGGGCAATGGTACACACATCAACCAGACCTGTCATCTCAACAACAAACTGCTCACAATGTCAATGAAAAAATGTTCCAATGACACTTAAACCTACTGGAAATGTATATCAATTATAGTAATGGCTGGAAAACAACCTTCTCCAAGAGCAGCTCAGAAAGCAAACAAAAACAACTTTCTTCTCTAGGAAGAATATATGCAGTGATCCCTTCTTGCACACGTCGTAAACAACAAAGGGCAGGATGAGTAAGAGTGATATTAATGTTGCCCTATAAAGCTGCAAGAGGGCTATTAGTGGTGGAGCTCATTTTGAACCATAGTCAAGATACGAGGACAACACCACAGCTGGCACCTTCCTCCCCTAACTTTCACACCACACCAATAGGACCTTTGAGCCTGGATGGATTTGACATGCATCCGCTCCCTTTACATGGTGGCTTTTCAGTGGTACAAGACTTAAATTCATGACACACGAGCCACGAGTCCATGACCACTAGTTTACCACGGTCACACCAACAAAAGACATGAATAAAAGTGCTTTATGACTGGCCCAAATAGAGATTCCTTTTCATCCCTGTCTCCAACCTTTTTATCGAAGCAGACCAATCAACATTTGTAAATTTTACTGTGGCATGCTGAGGGGAAGGATTTTGATTATTAATATTTTAAACTGTTTTGATTTAATTTAATTGTATTTTAATCGTGACTTCAGAATAAAATATAGCTACACCAAAAAATGAATAGTGATTTTCATAAAAAGTAGCCCAAACCCAAGAAAAATATACCACAGTAAATAAAAGGGGAATTATTTAATGTTTCTTGAGCTGACCGGTAGTACTTGATCCACGGACTGGGGGTTGGAAACCACTGATCTAAAGCAATGCTTCCCAACCTTTTTATCACCCATGGACTGGTCAGTATTTGATAATTTCACAGTGATCTACTGAAGGGGTAGGGGATGTTGATTGTTAATATTTTAGATTGTTTTGATTAAATAATTTTAATTTAATTATACTTAAATATGCAGCCAGAATAAAATACAGTTACACCAAAAAATGAATAAAAAGTTATTTAACATGGAATGTAAAGCGACTTCCATGTAAAGTCGCACAAAACAGAGAAATGCACCATAAATAAAATGGAAATAATTTAATATTCCTTGAGTAGCCTGGTACCATTTGATCCATAGTCCGGGGACCAATGGTCTAAGGCAGAGCTCCGCAACCTTTTTATCGCTGCGGACCAGTCAACATTTGGTAATTTTACTGCAACCCACTGAGGGTGGGACACGTCAATTGTTTATATTTTAGATTGTTTTGATTTAACAATTTTAATTTAGTTACATTTAAAAATGCCTTCAAAATAAAGTATAGTTACACCCCAAAAATGAATAAAAGTGATTTAACGTGGAATATAAAGTGATTTCCGTGAAAAGTTGCACAAATCCGAGAGAAATGCACCACTTTAAATAAAATGGCAATAGTTTAATGTTCTGTAGGCGGCCCAGCGCCATTTGATCCGTGGACCAGCGAGTTGCGGATTTCTGGTCTAAGACAGTGGTCACCAATGGGTGGTACCTAAAAATTTTTGATGGTCGTCAGAAAAACTGGGACATTTAAATTTTAATGAAAGTTCAGTTTCACACAAAAATGACGAATAACAAAACACATAATGAAATATGGATTATACTTTTATTTTAGCTACTACTTTCAGGAAAATTCCTTCTGAGTTAGTAAATTTCTAACTACTTTAGCAGGTGTATCTAGAGATACTTGAAAGTGAGAGTAGGCAACAATGGTAAATTGGTGGCATAACCTTTCAGTTAATTGATATTGCTTTGTGTTATCGGTTTGTTCTTGCTTTTTGAGAGGTTCCTTTTCATTGATATGGAAATATAAATAGAGACCTTTACAAGTGACAATATAATTATAGTAGTTTGCCATATAGTAGTTAATTATTTGAGTGGTCCACCATGTATAAAATAATGCATTTAGTAATCCATGAAGTTTTAAAGTTTGGCAACTGCTGATCTAAATTATGCATGGCATAGCTGCAAACCAATAGATTGATGGTTCAAATAAACACTCTTGTTTACAGCTGAAATTCTCACAATTTTGTCAACATGACCCTATTTTGAAATTGTATCAGTAAATGATTACATTTGAAAATAAAAAACATTAATGATTAGCTTCAAGAATTGAGAAAGGAAGAAGTGAATCATACGGTATTTTTTTTACATTTATTATTCTAATCAAAAATATATATATACATACAGCATACTAAACTAAAACTGCATCACCATTAAGATTAGCTATATTTGAAACTTAAATATTAAAAAAAATATATCATTTACAATTTATATTAACTAACACAAATTTAAATATTTGTCTATCTAACAAAGCATATTGATAATCATATTTTAATATGTATCACAAGATATTCAACCTTTCATCACAAATTATTATTCAAAAATACAAGTAAAAATTTTTTTTATTTTAATATTGAAATTGAATTTGTCCAGTGGCATAATGTATGCCCCTCCCCCCGCATTAGGGGGCAGAATTCTAGATGTCCAAATTCTGACTGACACCAAGTGCATATTTAACTAATTTATGAAATATTAAAGATAAAACTTGACTTCTCAAGGAGACCCTAATATTATCTGTTACATCACTGGATTTATCACTACAATAATGCATCATGACATCAGCAAAAATTGTGAAATGAATAAATTGTAATATTAAGCATTAAATTTTATAGAAGATATTTTAAAATATTTTTTATTTCCTTTCTTGTAAGTGCTTGTTTTGCTTTATTCTGACTAGATTAATATAATTTGATTTGGGCTTTAGTTTAACAAAAATTATGCCACATCCTTTCTAATTTAAGTAGCTGGTAAAAAACCTATAAAATAATAAAACAAAAAGATCTGGAAAAATAACATTCAGAATTCAGTTAAAGATACTGAGCCAAATATGCCAGTTTAATTTAATGGCAGAACTTGGACTGAAAGTACAAATGTTTGCTAATACATACAATCAAAAATTATATGTTTTCTTTGATAAAATAATTTTTTGTACAAATGAAAATGGACTTTTACATATCAGAAAATAGATTATCAAAATTGCTGAGGTATATTAAATTAATATAACGTAGACTATATATAACTTAACAAATTATTTTGAACTTAACAAAATTAGAAAAAATATATAGTTATTCATTTCAATCATAATGTGATTGATTGCTTTGCACTGGACCATACAAACCCCCCTATAGACTTTTAAAATAAAAGCAGAATTTTAATTAGTTCATAAATTGCATCAGTTGTTGTAATCCAATTATTTATAAAACAGGTTAAGTTGTACAAAAACATCTAAAAGATGTCTCAATAAATAATGAAAAAAAAAGCAAGACGTTTGTTACAGAAATTTTCAAATATTGAAAAATAACGTTTTATTTTTTTCAAATATATACGCTTCAGATATAACTAATGTTCACAAAAGAACTCTTCATATACGGAAGTAGTTTCGTTTTATGTTAATTTATCTCATAATTTAAATTGTGCAGAAAGTTACACATGAAATTCCAGTAAATGTCAATTAAAAACTAAAATTGATGAAATGAAACTTACATTCACTGAATTGAACCGATTATTCTGAGTATGGTGGCAATTGGGCACTGTTGCTTCTTGAAAAAAAATGCTAAGTGCCGTCTGTAAAATAAGAGAGCAACATTAACAATCAAATACATTTTTCAATAAGAATACGCTAACTATGAGCTCTAAGCGCTACTATTAACACAGAGGTAATCGCATGAGTAAAAAAGTACCGGTATGAAGTGAATACCAATATCCTGGTCAGACATCAACATAACAAGATAAGCTTTGTTGTTGTTTTAAAACATACCTCAAATTGCCAGTGAGCGGCTTGTAGAAGCTGTTTTGCTTGATCTCTTGCACAACCAGCAGCTACAACGAATTGATTTATCATTACTTGTTCCCTGAGTGATTCCATAGTTAAATTTTTAACAACTTATATAAGTTGTTACACGGAATATATAACAAAGTATATATCCGTAAACGTGCTGATGTTTTCACTATGGCTGGTTGGTGATCACATATATTGACGTCACGTCCGTGTTTCAATTGCTTGTGTATTATTGTAATTAAAGGATTATATTTATAATAATGAATTTCTAAAGCATTTAATCATTTATTCTTAAAATAAAATATTAAAAAATATTTCAAAAGTGCCATCTAAGTTTCTAGTCTATATTTCAGTCCAGCAAGTTTTGTTATTTTTGTTCATTTGTTTTATTTTATAAACAGAAAATGCTGTGACTACGCATGTGCAAAGCTAATGTTTACGTTCTACGTCTAGTCTTTTCCGTCTCCCCACTCACCTATACTTGTGTTACGCGTTTTACATATTTATTTCATTGTATACAAATTTCAAGGTATTACGATATGAGCAAACAAAAATACGAAAACATCGTAAATATTTTTAATCATATATTTGAAAAACGAAAGTAATGTGCGAAATGACTTCCCAAATAATAAACTCAATTTGCTGTTGTTTCTAATTCACGATTTTTATTAAAAATAATTATGCATTGACACGGTTCAGTGTTTTAAAAGGATTTATTTCCCCATTTTCTAATTTTGTTGATATCATTGCCATTTTTCTGCTTTTACAACGATGTAAATTCAAAACAATTGCTTTTTTTGGCATTTCGCCAATTTTTAGGATTATAAAAATAAAAATTATATTTATGTATTTTTAGAATATTCTTTTTCGAAGTTTTTCAGATTTTCGACAAACACGTCTGCTGAATTTTTAGCAGTAAATAGTTTGTTGAATATTTAATTTCAAATTAATAGTATTAAAATCATTGTAGAATTATTTTTTTAAAAAATTTGCTTTTAATTAAATGGCTCAAATAATTTAAGAATTTTTAATTTTTATGCATATGGCTCTTGTTTATTCGAATGATATACTTAATATTTTTACAAATTTGTGCATGATTTTTTCTGCAGATATATATGCACTGTTTTTCTTTAAATCTTATAAAAATTGATGCATGCTAAATTTTATTTTCATTAATAAAAGTATTTTTTTCGTATATAATTACTTTATTTATGAAATATATTTACGAATATATCCGTCATATTTGAATAGCTATTATGTTATGTTTGCATAACACAATAATTGGACCTTTTATTTAATTGATTACTGAATTAATGTTGTAACTTTATTGTGTGTGCACTTTTAATGTACACTTTTAAGATATTTTTAGATGAAATAAAAGCAATGTACCAGCTAATTTTTGAGCCATCATCCAACAATGAGCATAATAGTTAAACTGATTTCTCACTTCCCAAATTTACATTCTACACTATTAAAAACTTTAGAATTAATTGAATGCTACATATAATGATTCACATTCCTCAAAATGTTCTTTGATGAACCAATTAAAAAAATCTTACTCGAGAAAAATTTTCTATCAATGAAACTCTTCATAAAATTGAGAAGCTACTTACTTTTGATTTTAAAATTGAATTATTTACTTGTTGAAAAAATTGTTTTTAGTTTCCTTTTATTTTGCATCTATCATAAAATAACCTCACACATCTTTTTATTTAACAACTATTGTTATAAAAGTGCAAAAAGTAGAGAAATGGTAAATCCATACAATATTTTTTATGAGTGTATAAAATGGACTACAGATTTTTTTTTAATGTATGGAACTTTTACTTTGTGTTCAGAATTTCTATCATTATCTTTAGAATTTTTAGTTTGTCAAAATCCCACTCAAAGGAGTATATGCTTTTTTATATGATTTAAAACAGATTAATTTTGAAAATACATGATTAAATAAAAACATTATGTAGTAAAGATTTTAATTTTTTCCACTGTGTGAAAGTAAAATTTTAATTTCTTCTGAAGATGGGAAATTTTATTATGAAAAATTAAAAACAAATCTTAGAATGATCTGCTTTCTTCTCTGCTGTGAACTTGTCACAAGAAACTGACAGTTGAATTTAAAAAATTGTAACTAAAAGGAGGGTGAAAAAGTTATACATTTGTAAAATACTCACGAGAAGTTATCTGTATTTAATTAAATATGACAAGAATGTTATGAATGTACTTTGTTCTGAAGAAACTGTTTACATAAATAGTGTTTTCACATTGATTTATATAGATTTAGAAGGGAGTATTAGTCAATTTTAAAATTAAATCCCTCCTTTTTTTCCTGATTCTATTAAACCTTTTTTTCCTCCCATTATTATCTGTAATGAGCAATTAATATATTTCTTCTTATATTGAAACTTATGGAATGAGTTAAATTAAGAATAAGAGAAAACAAAGAAATAATTCATATATAAATTATCTCAATCTATATTTTACTAATTTCTTTCCTACAGAATTAATTGGTATTTACTTTTTTAGAAGAACAACACTGTAAAAATCATGCACTGCTAAAAAAATTGAAAGAAAAGAAAAGCTTAAAAATTTGTGTGGTGCTTTAACTCTTTGAAATGATGCTTCCAAGCCTCAATTTGGTTACACATAAATGATAAAATGTTTGAAAAAGATGCAAGGTGTTTAATATGGTGGGTTGCTACTTCAAACAGCTAATACTGTAGCACACTTGTTTTCCATTTATGCATCAAGGTTATTGGTAACACTTTAAAAGAATACTTTTCCACTCTTCTAGAAATGTAATATCCAAATTCCGGACAACAAACGGAGTAATAATGAAAATTATCTGCTGTAATGTGTTACTTGATAAAATTAAGATCAGTACTGTTTAACTTAACATGCTTTGTCTAGTTGCCAAAAGTAATTTAAACTTGCTGGTATGTAACATCACCTGTTCTGATACAGATGATCTCATCCTAGTTGTCTAATATTCACAATTTTTTTTAATCATTTCCACAGCTTTAAAATAACGTCTCTTGCCACTATAACAAATTTTGCTACCCTTGTTCAGGTCCAGTACACTTATTTGTCCAGGTTCACAAGTCTCCTCATAATTTACCAAGCCATAGATTCCGGTAAATCATGATGTAACATTTTTAAATCACCTTTTCTTAATACAGAACATTTATATGATAGAACATGGACAGTGAAAAAAAAAAGATGCTTCTGCAAAATCTCAGTTTCTACACGTATTTTTTTGTTTGGGATGTCATAAATGCTGATTTACATTTGAAATTTTTTTGTTTTCTGTTACCCTTTAGATAATAGATGTTTTGTTTTTTATTAGTCATAAGTAGAAATATTTGGATGATTTTATTAAAGCAATTTACTTATTTTTTGAGCAGTGTAAATTTTAAAAAATTAAGTCTCAGCTTTAATTGTTTTTTATTTTGGGCTGTTTCAATCAATGAGAAGGACCTAAATTGGAGAAGTTTGAAAAGGAAAAGCATAATATTTATAATTACAATGCAGACAATTGTTTATTATACTGTACCTTTAAAATTTATAAATATTCTAATGCAAAATTTGTTACTTGAAAATGAATCTCTTACAATACTGAATGAGAATAAGAGGTGACCAAGAGAGTAGTGTATAAGAGGTGTAACACAAAACACAATTTATTCTGAAGAAAAAAAATTCTTGCTACAATATTTAACTAAATATGTTCTCTAAAGCAGTGTTCCCCCAAATTTTTATCGCCGCAGACCGGTCAACGTTTAATTTTACCACGGCCTGCTGAGGGGGAGGACGTTGATAGTTTATAAATTAGACTGTTTTGATTTAATAATTTTAATTTAATTGTATTTAATCACGACCAGAATAAAATATAGCTACACCAAAAAATGAATATAAAGTGTTTTTCATAAAAAGTAGCCCAAGAAAAATATACCACAGTAAATAAAAGGTAAAGTATTTAATATTTCTTGTGCGGACCAGTAGTAAATGATCCATAAACCGGGGGGTTGGAGACCACTGCTCTAAAGGATAACAATCACAGATAACATTCATATTGAAGCAAAAAAAAAAATGATACTTTAAGACCTTTCTTTAACATTAAGTGAAGACACACACACAGCTTAGTTAACTTCTGAAAAGTTTAGTCAATACTTCTAAAGATGATGCCCATGATAAGATACATGAATTTAAATATCTAATCAGAGAAGGTTCTAAATAAAACTTGATACCAATAAAAATGAAATTCATGAGTTACATCAAATATTGAATGGATGAGGACATTTAATAAGATTATATATGCTAGAAATTTTTTTGAAATAAATGCTAATTTCTTGCACTTAATTTCTACAAAAAAAAAATCTATATTTGCATACAGAATTTATAACAGACATTAATGACATAATTTTTAAAACACTTTAAATTACTATCTTGTGATGAAAATTTTTAAATGTAGCTTTTGTGACTTACAGATTTTAAACATTGCATCACAGCTACTAATATAGTTTCGAAACATTTTCAGTAATTAGTTCTCTTTCTGAATATATGATGATTACTATCACCACTTGCATATCTCTTAAATCCTGAGTGAAAAGAACGATATCCACACAGTGGAACACACAAGTGGGAGTCTGGACATCCCCAAAGCCCATGATTCCCCCCCCGATTATAATTCTATGAATACGCAAAATTTAATTAAATATTTGTTATTAATAATTAATTTTATTAATTAATGCTAATTACTTATTCAATAATTAGTGTGTTAGTTTTTTTTTGTTCCTGAAAATCAAATCCAAAGGAACTTGATTCAAGAATGGTGGACTTTTGACCCTGGACCCCCCCTTGAAAAATTCCTGTGTGTGTGCTACTGTATCTGCAGTATTAATCACAAAAAGCTGATACAACACTCAAGAAAAAAAAAGCATGAGAACTTAAAATTCAGGTTCAATATCTGATTGTCTTAAAACCTCTAAAATGCATTCTTGGTTAAAATTAAACATGTAGCAGTCTCTCATTATTCCAAATAGCTATAATAGATAGAACAGACTTATAAGAAAAAAAATTAACTATATTTGCTTACTCAACCAAGAATTTAAACGTTTATTACTACAGATTTTAATTATCTTTAATTCTCTCTTCATAAATTACTTCTTAATTCAATAACTAGAAAGCAATTCATTTAATTCAACGTAGCATATAAATCATAAGCTATTCTGTATTTGTTTTAATATTTTTTACCCGTCTCTTTTCATAAAAGGGTAAAATGACAAAAATTAATACGGCTTGATAGCATTTTGAAACACATTATTCATATCTTCAACACAAGAATACAGTAAGTATTTTTACTCAGTGAAAAAATTCACATGGAGAAATGATTTAATAACTGTACAAATTTTAAATAAGATAACTGCATTAAGCTAAAAGATTCATTTACATCTTTGTGTTGTCAACAGGAAAGAAAAATATATCAATATAGATCTAATTACTGAAAATAATTTTGATCTAAAGAGGAGTAATGATAATTTAAAAATAGTAATCTTATTTATTTTTCCAGGCAGCTAAAAACAAACTTTTGAATCGTTTTTTTTTTAAAAAAAGTCCAGACAAATGTAGGGAAATATTCTTAATTACACATAAATTAATATCAACATGAGGGGTGGCCAACCAATGGCATGGCGCAGTTGTAACAGTAGCATGCGAAGACTTATTAAAAAAATTGAAAAAAAAACCATTTTTTATAACTTTGTTAAAATGCAGTTGTTTCAGACAAAAAAACCCTCAAACTTTAACTTATATACATTTAATTGAATTACAATAAAATATTATTATATAAAGAATACTCTTTTCTTGTGTGTGCTGCCTTTCCAAAGGAAGTGCACTCACAAGATTTTAGAATTTGAGGGAGTGCATTTTAAAATATCTGATAGAAAATAATGAACTGTGCCCGGTGAATGCTTGCTACTCAAGAATGAAGACTGGCTATGAGAAAAAGATTTTTTTACTAATATTATGGGACATTTAAATTTAAACTTACAAGGAAAAGACTGCATTTTTCCTACCCTAATTGGTCATATGTCTTTTGTAAACAAATTTTTGCACCTTTATTTCTGTTTTGAAGAAAAAAACAGGTCCAGCAATACTATCTACCAAAGTTAATAATGCTTCAAGCTATAGTAATTTTAAAAATTTAAGGTTCATTTTGAAGGATCCATTCAGTGCTAGATTGAATGATTTTTAAGGTGGTAAAATACTGACATTTTCATAAATCAATTCTCAATTTCTCTACAAGACGTTAGTTGTTACACCGCTAAAATCCAAATTGCAATTATTAACCTATAGCCCAATACTTCACTGAAAAGCAAATATAAGAAACTTATTTCAACTAAAGAGATTCACCCCTGATCTACATACAAGCTTGATTTTTAAATGTCAAATCTTTTTCAGGATTTGACTATTGAAAACTTTATCAAACAAAATTCTAATTTACCCATAAGGGTTAGTATAAAATTAGAGAGAAATACTTAAATTTCACTTTTTAAATGGTCCTTTTATAAATGGAAAAATAATGGCAAAAAAGGGGGTAATATTTTTTTTAATTTAAAATTTATAAACACATTAACTTAATTCAAATTTTCCTAAAGTAAGTATATAGAATACAGGCAAAAATATTGCATATAACATCCACCCCTCCCATTTAGTATATTGTACGTCACTGAAATAAAAAGTATTTTAAGACATTCAGTTCATATATTTCAAAGGAATTCTGAATGCTATTTTTAATATAAAACACTTTTAAATTCGTTTACTATCAACTTAATTTAGTACAAAACATGTTGTGCTTTGAAAATAAAATAGTAACTTTAAATTCATACATGTACAGCTTTACTAGTAAATACTGATAACTTATTACAAAGGTGGATAATTCAATAACAATTCAAAATAAAATAAGACTTTTCATTTCAAAAGCTTTATTGAAATTCTCTAAATATAATCTAAAAAAATTAATAAGAAAAACAAAAATATTGTTTCAAAAGGTAATCACAGACTGAAATAAAAAAATAAATCTAATAAAAGCTGCATCTACTGACTAAAAACATGAGGTCATATACTTCCTAGATACAGCTACAGTAACTGAATACTCAAACACATTGGAATATTCAATCTAATCAAATGAAATATAACATTCAGATAACAATTTGAAATGATAGTTTGATTAATTATAACAATCAAAACTTTACACATTCATAATATATATTATGATTATACAAATATTAATCAGATCTGCATTAGAATATACAACAAGAGAATACAATTTGAAATATAATGATTTTATATATATCTAATCTACACATATTACAAATTTGATTTCCAAAATCCTTAGATTTTAGTTAATCAATGCCAGCTTGTTACACTAAAAGGGCCTACTAACAGATTTAACTACAGATTCTATTACATGAATTTTTGGCTTTTAATGTAATTTAAAATTTTGATTTCTGAAAATGTTTAATATATGCTACTTAAAATTAAGATTCAGATAAGAAATAAACTTGTGAAACATCTTGAAAACTATCCAGAATACAACTCATATTTTAGATAATGTACTTTAACTGTACACATGCATACATATTGGATACTATACAAGAAGTGTATGTGTTTTTTTTACATTGTATTTATTTCTCACTATAAGCCTAAGCTTTGTTGATAATAAATGCACATGTAGAAATATCAGGACTCCATTCACAAAGTCTGCAGCTCAATAGTGATCTCAAAATTGGACACATTTTGCATGAAGCAACGGTATATGTTAGACAATATAAGATAAATCGCTGCATAATGATCATATGAGCAGTGCTGTCTCTATGTTTACATAAAGATGAAAAATATCACTACTATCATTATTATCTAAGATAATGACTTGTTCATTGTAGAAGGCTGAGCAATAAAATCCAAATTAAATCTCAATGTGTGCATGGTATATAGACCACAGATTTATTCAATGGCAGGTTCATTTGTTCTTCTTTGATTGTCCTGCAATACCTCCAATCATTGCCATGGCCTTAGATATGTTTTCTTGTATCATAGGATGTGATTTTAAGCCTGGCAATAAAGTGATGAAAAGAACTGCAAAAAAGATGAAAAATATATAAATGTAATGGAATGTAATGTCTTTTGTAGACATGATCATATATAAAGTCAGATTTTAAAAGGGTGGATATTATATAACAAGGATGAAGAACAAAATGAATCACTCACTAGAATAAAAAATAACACTTTTCATGTTAGTCATAAAATTACGAAAACAGCTTTATACAAAAGGAAAAATCACTTTATCAATATAATTTATATTTCATAACACACAGTTTAAACAATTACGTTTTCTTAAAAAACTGGAATAATTTTTAGAAAGAATATTTTAAACACTAGTGGCAAAACATTATTCACAACAAGCACACAGCAAATCAATAAAGTGTGGACTTGCAGAAGGAGCAAGTCAGCTGAAGCAGGAAAGCATGTAAACCCACAAGAAAAAAAAAAAATATTCTCTCCTTGCAACTCAACATACCCTTTCCTATGAATGACATTTTTTGGTCAAACAATTCGTATAATAGATACTTATTATAATAAAGATACTTATTATAATAATTTTGCATATATTTAAAGCTTTCACACACCACTCAGCAATTAACAATAGTGTTTGAAAGTATTTTAATAAAATTCTATCCAATAAATTTTTCACAAAATGGAAATTTGAGTTCTTATGCTTTGATTTATTTGAAAAAGGGATACCCTTGATCCACTGAAGTACTACTTGGTTATTTGAATTTTAAAGTAACACTATCATTTAAAAATTCCTTAGATAAAAAATTTACAGTCCAAATAGTACCTTCACAAATTTCAGAAATAGAAAATAACTACTTCATAAGCTGATTCCATAAAATTAATGAATTAGTTAAGAAAACTAATCCACCAGAAAATTTCCTTCTCTGCATTTCTCCAACATTTAAAATACTGAATTTAATGTTACAAATGATATATCAGAATGAGTTCCAGTTGGCAATTATAAAAATTCACCAATTCCTGATACATAGTAGTGTCAAATCAGTCAATTTGTATGAGGAAAACTCATTAACTTCTCCTTTTATAACTGGAGTTTTAACACACTTCTTCACTTTTCTAACTTATGTTTAACCAAGACTGATTTAATACAGTGGTTCTTAAACTTTCAATTGCCACTCCCTTCCCCCTCTTAATGTAACAGTGACATAGCAAACCCAAGATTTTTAACATTCCTCCCCCTCACTTAATATTCATCAAAATACATGTTCTAATAGAGTTCCTTTATCATACGGGACTGTTTAATGATTTAGGCTAGCATAGCACATCTTTCAATGTTTTTATGAAGCCTTTTAGAGTCTGTAAAAGAGGGAAATCTGTGTTATGAAACAGACTCCTCAGATGCCTAGAAAAGCACAGGTCCACAGACCACTAATTTAATACATTCAGATAGTGATGAACTTATACTATTTACATGTGTTTTCAATATCCATGCCTAAAAACATATTAACATGTTAGCTTTGTTTTCAGGCAATTTGTTCAACCACTTCAAATGCGTTTTTAATGTTAGTTTCAGTATCTTGATACATTTTATCATTATTACAAAAATAGCCAAATCATCTACATACATTATAAAAGAATATTTTGACTATCAGTTTTAATAAACATACAATTATTAAAAACTAATTGTTTTAATACAATTTTTTCTAATTCACACATTTTCAAATACCAATTTATACCAGATTGTGACAAATCATAAATACTTTTTCTCACAATTTGCAAACTTTTAAAACTCTAATTTATTTTCACAACTAGGTGGAGGTAAACTATAACACAGTTTACTTTAAGTGACTATACAAATATTCAGTCTTTGTAACAAATAACTAAACAATTTTAATTTAGCTGCAAGTGCAATTAATAATCATAAAGATTCTATATTTATAACTGGTGAATACGACTTCAAATCTATATTTTTTTTCTTTGATTAAAACCAGTTGCTGCAAGCCTTGATTTTTCCCCAACACCATCTTGTTTTAAACTATATACTCAATTAGTTTTTATTAATTTTGATTTTATAGGTTTGTTTACTATTCCCAGAATTTTATTATTATTTAACTAAACCTATTTGTTTTCCCCCATTGCTGATTCCCGATTCTGCCATTTGGCACAAATTTCTCCTTAAATTAAGAGAGATTTAAAAAATTGAGCCATTTTCAATTTATACTTTACCCAAATGACTACTATCCTTTAAAGATTCATTGAGTTTAACTGATCAGTTATATATAAATTTTTCATATAAACATGTAACATCCTCTTTTTTACATTATTCCAAGTCCTACTTTAAATTTATTTTTAATAACTCTTAGAATGTGAAAATATGCTGTGCAGCCAAATTTTTTAATACAAATTAATTTCAGTTTATTACTTGTCCAGATTTCTAAAAGAATGTTTTCTTTTCCCCTTATGTGGTATTACATAACATACTAGAGTGCTACATGTGGTGTCACACGAGATACTCAGGAACTACAATAGCTTCAGCCTACAACTTCAATAGAAGTCCACTTTCATATAATAAAGATCTAGCCCTTTCTAAAAGAATACAGTTCACTTTTCCTGCTTCACTTACTTTCATCATTGTGTATGGAATGTTTTTCTTATAAAATATTCCTAAACTAGCAAGTACCTAGTAGCTCATTCACAAATTCTAAACTAATATATTTAAATCTTTTTGCCAGTTAAATTTTCATATTTAGTTTTAAATTGAGAAAAATATATCAAACAATGTTTATTTTTCAAGCCAGCTGGGTAGCCTGGTTGGTTTGTCGCTGGCCTTCTGCACTCAAGGTTGTGGGCTCAATCCCAACCCAAGTCTATGGATTTTCATGACGCAGAAAATCGACAGCAGCCATGTCGTATGATTATATGGCATGTAAAAGATTCCTACAGTGTCTGTTTGGCTAGGGTGCTCTTGGCAAAATTAAATCCTAATAAAGGTTCGCATTGTCAGAGCTCAGGTGCCTCTTCTAGGGAGGAAACTGGGTATCAAAATTACCTGCGGCGATTGGTATCTGCTTATAAGGTGCTGCACTAAAGAGATACCAGCTTCTGGGAATGTACTAGGTCTGCAATTGTGAAACATCAATCCGCAGCCCATTAGAATTTTTTTTTTAAATGTTTATTTTTTTTAAAAAAAAATTAAATAAATAAAACATAACAGAAAAATTATTCACAATTAAAATGAAATACATTGCCCCACCATAAGATTCAGTTTGAATAGAGTCACATATGTTAGCATGAAGCAACTCAAGAATTTCAGGCGCTTTGATTTATGTCAATAAGATCCTTACTTATGTCAGAAGTTTCATATCTAAAATAATTTACATTATCAATATCAATATGATCTTTCATTCTAAGCATATACTTATAGTTTAAATAACAGCCTATCATACCAAATCTCATGATCGGTAGATTGATTAGAAAAATAGCACTCTAAATATATTTCCAATCTAACTTTTTAAAAATACTTCAGTAACTAATTTTTTAGTCTATCTTTATCAAATATCAACACACAATTATTGAATTTAATCTTACAAATCCTTATCCATTAAGCATGTTAGAGACAAAAAATTATATCTTATTTGAGAAATTTAATTAACATTTACTAAAAGTTAAATTTCCAGAATTATAATATTTTGTACTTAGTTTTTTCTTCAAGTATTCCTACCCCTTCACACATCATTTTTGAATCTTTATCTGCCAAATAAATTTCCTTTGTTACGAGTTATTTCTTTAAATCACATTGTTTTTCTTTATGAGAAACTGCAAGCATGAAGTTTGAAATTTCTGTACTTTGTTAGAAGAATGAATTACATTTTGCTGCCTCATTTCTCCATGGTTGTTTTTATTTGATGTACCATTTCTTGCATACTTTTGTTCCTATAAAAAGAATATATATGTATATCAGGAAAAAAAAATGCTTCAGCATAAATTCTTGTAATATAAGTTCTTGACATTGGATTACAGGATGCATCTTCTTCACATAATATTTTAAAAACTTTCATTGACTTCTCAGTATTCCTTGAACTTGGGAAAATTTTCCCTTTAGTCCTTGAACAGTATTGTTGGGAACCCAAGATCTAGGGGAGCCTTAACTACCAGCATCATATAGAAAACAGGAAGTCGGTCCCAAGAACTGATAGAGAGCAGACGTGTACTTTTTTTTAGAGCATGCTGAATTCTTATATGAGGCCTGTCTAAAAAGTATCTGACCTTTGGCCAGAAAAAATATTTTGAATATCTGACGGTGTTGGGACCCTAATCCCTTTCAAAGTAGGCCCCTTGTGCTTGCACACACTTAGCCCACCAATCCTTCCACTGCTGGAAACACCTCTGGAAGTCTTCTTTTGGAATGATATTCAGCTCTGTTGTCGTGTTCCACATTATCTTTTCACTACTCTCAAAAAGGGGGTCCTTTCAGTGGTGTCTTCAAGTTTGGAAACAACCAGAAGTCGCAAGGAGACAGGTCTGGAGAGAAGGGGGGTTGGCGAACGGTTGTAATCCCATGTTTGGCTAAGAAAGTGTGGATTAATTGGGATGAATATGCAGGGGTGTTGTCATGATGCAAGTGCCAGTTGTTCGCCGTCCATAAGTCTGGTCTTTTGAGCTGAACTGCATCACGAAGTAGCCTGAGAACATCTTCATAGTACTCCTTTGTCATTGTTTGTCCTTCCAGTGTGTATTTATGATGCACAATTCCACGGACATCAAAGAAAAGTCTGCATCACCTTGATTTTGCTTTGCACCTGCCGCGGTTTCTTCGGCCTTGGAGAATCTGGATGCTTCCATTGCGACGACTGTCTTTTTGTTTCTGGGTCGCACCTGTACATCCATGACTCATCTCCAGTTATCACGGTGTTCAGAAACCCAAGATCAGTGTTGCTGGTGTCCATAAGGTCCTGTGCAATGACAAAATGGAGGTCTTTTTGTTCTGGCGACAACAACTTGGGAACGAATTTCACAGCCACTCGATTCATGTTCAAATCTTCACACAAAATTGCATGTGCAAAATCTTTACTCACTCCAACCTCTTCTGCAATCTCCCACACTATCAAATGACGATCTGCCATCACCAAATTTCGCACCCTCTCGATATTAGCTGCACTTCGAGCAGTTTAAGGCCTGCCATAATGCTGCCCACTCTCCGCTGATGTGCAGCCATCTTTGAATCGGTTGAACCACTCCTTAATTTGCATTACACCCATCGCATCTTCTCCAAACACCTGCTGAACCTTACGAATTGTTTGGCTTTGAGAATCACCAAGCTTTTGACAGAATTTGATGCAGTATCTTTGCTTAATTTGTTCAGTCATCTTGCGAGGAAACTAAATTCAACAAACACTACGAACAGCACCTTACTTGACGACCAGCAACTTGCACAAGCGAACATGGTGAAAAAATTCACACATGCGCATTAAGGTTCCTCCTTCCCCTGTGGTGTCGATTAGAATCACTACTTTGCGTGGGAAAAATTAAGGTCGGAGACAGGCCTCATATGTGATTAATTCTGCTTAAAGTTGTAAACAATCTTAATTTTTCTAAAATGTGAAAATTTGTTTAAATATAGTTTATTCAAAAAATTCAAATAGCCTTTTCATTTTGGATCATTTCTTTTTTAATTGAACATTACATCAATCGCATTTGGAAGAAGGCAGGTAAGAAGATTTTTCTTTACCTGTTTATACTTTTAAAAGTTGCTTTCACAAATTAAGAGTGAAAATAATAGTATGGTATAAACTCTAGTACTCCAAGACATCTAATCCAAGAGAGTCAATATTCCTCTTACTCTGGCAATATAATCATTGCAACATTCGTTTTTTATTTATAGATTTTTAATTCATTGCCCACATCAATTTTGTGGTCTGGTCTTTTGCTTGTTCCATATAAATGTTTCTTTTATTTTTTTCCCCAGATACTCTGGCATCTTCTTCAACAGACTGTAGTGCTTGTTTGTTGCAAGTGACTTGATGTTCCCCAAGGCATCAGAATTCTTTTGTTTCCATTCTGATGCATCTGTTTAACTAAGATTTTCTAGTTTCCCTTTTAATATCAACATGACCAACCTTCTTAGCCTCAAGATAGTCAGGGGTGTTTGTGGGACCCCAAAAAATCCCCTGAAACTTTTACGGACTTACTACTGACATTTTGGAGTTTCGAGAAGGGGGGGAGAAACGAAAAATTACAATTATGAAGTATTGTATGACCTAATTATAAAAGTTGAATGAATTACTTTTTTTGCAAAATTAATAACCATAAATTTTCAAACATATAAACTACTAAATTTTATGTAAATATTTACCCAGCAAACAAAATTACCCAGATCAAAATAAATAATTCATTATTATTCCTACTTCCTTTTGAACGACGATCCCCGGAATTTCCGGGTATCGAAGTTCAAAATCCTAGGAATTCCTGGGTTTCCCCGGAGCACAAACACCCCTGGATAGTTTTCATTTTTACAGCCAAAATTAAATAGCTCATTCCATTAAGTTTGGGAATGCCATGGTAACACTTCTTAAAAATTT
Source organism: Trichonephila clavipes (assembly GCA_019973935.1). Lineage (NCBI taxonomy): Eukaryota > Metazoa > Arthropoda > Arachnida > Araneae > Nephilidae > Trichonephila > Trichonephila clavipes. Next base: position 106,697 of record BMAU01001028.1, read on the forward strand.
GGATTTGTACAGTCAATTATTCAAAATGCTTTATGCCACCACTTTGTTAATTATGAAACTAATTCATCACCCATAGATATTTAGACATCCAAGTTTATTATAAGCACAAACATAAATGTTATAAAATGTATTATTAACAAAAAGTATACAATATACGAATAAAGTATCCAATTATAACACACAACAAATCAACAGCGTGGGGTCTCGCAGAAGGAGGGAATCAACTCCTCCTGCTATGTGTGAAAGTACATAATCACACAGCAACTCTTTTGTCTAAAAAATAATTCTCATGCTCCAACCCAACAATTTTAAATTAAAAATACAAACAAAATAGATTAAAATTGTAATTTTCTCACCATTCAGATATATAAGGAAAAGATTATTAATCAGATTTCCAATCCATGCAGTGAAAAGTAAGACTCCCAGCACACCAACAAAATACTATTGAGAAAAAAAATGATATAAGTATGAAATATATCAAAACAAATTATTTGATTTTAAAATACTCATTAATGATATAACTGAAACAAAGACAAAATCAACAGATAAATAAGTTTCCTTAATTATCCCTGATCCATTTTAAAATAAATCAAAATAATGCTTTTTTCAACTGTTTAAAAAATATATCTTTTCTTATAGTATAAAAAAAATTACATTTACAATTGCATGGAAGAATTACTTTTCTCATGAACAAGTTTTCAAAAATGCCAATGGATTTTGCTATCTCAATTTTTTCTATCAGTTAAGTGAAATCAATCATCAAATTCCTTGACACTTTATTTTTATAGATATAATTACCAAATAAAAATATGTTGTTTTTTATAATGTTCTTTGATAAATATAGAAGAATAACATAACAAAAATTTTTTATTATTTTATTCATTTGCCTTCAAATATCTAACATATTTCTTCAATATCATAAAAGGTAGTACTATTACGATTCAATTTTAAGAAAACAAATGCTTAAAAATTGAGAGACACCTAACTATATTAAAAATTTAACCACTACAGAATAATCCTCAATAAAAAAATGGATAACAAAGAGATATAATTTCCCCACTATTCTTAATTGTGCAATTAACTTCAGTATGTGTGTGTGGCAGCACAAATGATTTTTTTTTCATATATTTTCAAAAGTTACACTGGGGAACAATAAAGTTGCTTCTTAGGCGAAAGTATCCAATCCAAAATGAATTTATAATGATAAACTTAAATATTTCATTGAGAAAAGTTTATTGGCTCTCACTGCAAAGATTTTTTTTTTTGTCTTATAAAGGTGCTTTAACTTAATGCAATATATGCATTATCTTATATTATATATTTTGTTACATTAATTAACTAATTATTAGGTAATATATCCTATAGATATACACTCCATTAACATAAAGGAATTTAATACGATAAAATGCTTACAAAATGTATCACCAGCTTACGGAGGTTTCACCAAGAAAAAGAGGATAATCTAATACCCTTACATACCATCTGCTCTGTGATCTGTCTCACAAGGCGAAGAATTCCCAATTCCTGGAATTCTCAAATTTTTCTATCAACTCAAAGAAGGAGAATTTCGATATGCTTTTTTCGATGTGATGAATTTTCATACTTTGATGAAACATCTTCTCCACATAAAATTACCTTGGTTAAACTGAATGATTTTGTTCAGGATTTTAATCTGTCTAAAAACAAAAGGACTCAAGACTTCCACTTTAAAATTTCTCAAAGAAAATATCCGAGTGACTTCATTTCAATCACATCATCTTTCAAATCTTTCTTTAAAAATAAAATTTTGTGTTCTGCTACGACATTAGTAGCCTTCTAAAAGAATGCACATGAGCCCCAATGAATGCTACTTACTCATAAATGCTTCAAAACTGAGTCTTGAAAGAAGTTTTGTTTAATAATGGAAATAAGCTTCCATCCATACCTATCACACATGCTATCTACACTCATGCCCAAAATTAAGATCACAAACATGGTTTTCGAAATAATTCTAAATTGCTAACATAAAATTGATAGAATTAGTATATTATGTATTTTGAAGAATGGGTTATATACCAACCTTTGGTTTAGAAAAGAAGTTGTTTAGGGTAAGTTTTAAGTGATGGTTTGCAAAACTATTGGATTGAGACTATTTAAGCATCTGGGATTTTTTTCTGTAGTTTTGTGAGTATTACTTTGGAACAAACAATTTAGCCTGTTTGCAGTGAGAATGAGCTTTCATAATTGTTTGGATGACTCCTTGAAATGGGAGGCTGTTGACAGGCTTGAAATTGGCAAATCCCAAGCATAGATGGCTCAATGGTTACAGATGGCCCTGAAAGTAGTCTCCAAGCTGCAGAATCAAACCCAAACAAGTGGTACTGTCACCAAGGCTGCCTCAGAGCAATGAAACCTGCACAGGATTCCTATTTGGCATTAAATGCATGACAACATAGGTGGACAATGGTTCCTCAGCTTGCTTGTGGCCCTGCTGCTGTGTCTGAAAGACACAGACTAAAAGTCAACAGACATTTAGTAGACTATCCTTTATGCCTAGCATCCAGTCTTGTCTGTCCCTTTGGCTGAATCCAGTAGGAAAGACCAGTTATTGTGGAGTCAAAAGCATCAATCATGGACACCACAAGAATGGGGCCTATTCCTTTCAGTGTTGAATCAAGATTCCCCAGACAGAGTGGTTCTTGTCTAATCTTCATCTGGAAAGAAAGTACAACTCACTTTCATCCCTCCTACAAAACAGAAATCAACAGATTTGTAGGCAAAAGAATCTTATCTGGGATGGCATATTACCACTGTACATCTTGATGCGCTATAGGGACGACGTCCTTGAAGCCTATGTGAGGTTGTTCCGGGTGCTATGTGTGGGCCCAGACTACATTTTTATGGATGACAATCCATGGTCAGTGTAGCCTCCTTCTCAGGAGCCCCCCAGGAGTTAAAAGTCCTGCTTTTGGAAAAATGGACTTAGTTGTCACCAATATATTTATTGACATCCTCATAAACAGTATGGCAGCTTGTTGTGAAGCATGTATAGCCATGCACAGTAGTTACATTCCATATTAGACAGACTTTTCCCAAGGTAAGTACTATATTTGAGATTCATGATTTCAGACTTTTTGATATGCCCTGTATCTTTTTTTCATAATTAAAATCTTTTCCATATTGTTATGTTCCTATCACTTAGTAATACATTTCTGAGCTAAATTTTGTGGTGACACAGGGAATTGTTCATTAGTTTTCACAGATTTTAAGTTTATGACCTTAATTTTGAACATGAGTGTACATAAAGAAGACTAATACAATCTAAAACAGCTTTAGAAGATGATTAACTGCAATAAGTACGGCAAGCAAATCTGTGATGACCTGAAGATAGTATATCTTAAAAGGTTTTCAGCTAAGATGTACAAAGTATTGCTGTTTTTGTTGTCTGTAAAACAATGGAAAAAATCGCTTTCAGCTACATCAAGAGGGATTGGCCTCACAGAGTCTTTCAGGTGCGGAGCAATGAATTTAAAGCCCCACCTCTGCAAAAGAGCAGAACCACATAGAATAATTATTCCTTGTTTGCTCATTTAGCTTGGCCGTATCAAAAACTAGTAAAAGTCATTGATAAGAATCGACTAGCATTCAAATTCCTGCGTGAAAAATTCCCTCAACTTAGTTTAGCAAAAATAAGACATTTATGTGCAATCTTAGATTTAACAGATTTTCTAAGACCCTAAATTTGAGAAACTTCTTTGAAGTAAAGAAAAACATGTATAGGATAAGTTCTATCAAGCCTAAACAAACTTCCTACGAAATGACAAGACTGAAAGCTATAAAGACCTGGTTAAGGATAAAATGCCGTACTTCAGGATTTTAGTCACAACATATGCCCCTAAAGATCCACTTTCTGGACTCCCACTCAAATTTCTTCCCCAATAACTGTTAACAAATCAGTGGTGAGCATGGTGAACATTTTCATCAACATGAGAAAATGGTATATTGTTGGACTATAATACCAACAAAGAAAAGTGGTACCAGAGGAATTGGATCACAGCAATGTTGGACTAACTACTATTGGGTGATCATCAGAAATGCTCTATATGTCCATTGTGATAGAAAACAAAATCAAAAATCCAAAGCTGATTAAGGTATTCCTAACATGTATTACAATATAAAAGTGCATACATAGAACTTTCAAAACAACACATACACATTTCAAAAAGAAACCATAACCAAATCAGTTATGTTCGTTATCAGCACATTGAATTCATAAAAAAAAATTGACTATAATGATCTTGAAAGCAAAAACTTTTTGAAAATTTGTTGCCTGGTGTTAGTAATATGCATATAATTTTTTTTATACAGTATTTTAAATTATAGGCAAAATTATTCAGAAATCAAGAAAAAAATTATAACTCTGCTAGTAAAATGAATAAATACATAAAAATTAAATAGTATATGCATACAAATTTTAACAGTATTGCAAGAACAATATTTCTTTCCATTATCATAAAGAGTTATTGTAAAAACAACGTATAAATAGAAAATTCAGATAAATTAATATATTGTCATACAGTTTACATATAAACACACATACACTATCCGGACACCCCTTAAAAAAGTGTTTCTGGCAAGTGTGACGCAATTTGATACATAATTGAAAGCTATAAAAGTGTTGGTAGTGGTTTGTCAGATTGTATTTATGCGTTTGTGAAGCAATGAGTAAGTTCAAAAGAGCTTAGTGAGTTTGATCGTGGCAGTATAGTGGGATGCCACCTTTGTGGGAAATCAGTTGGTGAGATTGTGGACATTCTACAGAAGCCTAAATCCACTGTGAGTGATGTAATTGTGAAGTGGAAACGTCGAGGCAATGAAACAGCAGAAAAACGAACCGGTAGGCTGAAAATACTTGGTGAACGCAGCCGCAGAACTCTGAAAAGGGTAGTGAAACGAAATCGCAAGTCCTCGTTTCTCAGGAGTTCCAAAGTTCATCAGGAATTAGTGTTAGCAGCAGGACAGTCCATCGAGAGTTAAAAAACTTGGGATTTCATGGTCATGCAGCCGCTAACAAGCCAAACATCACTCCACAGAATGTGAAGCATCGATTGCAATGGTGTAGAGCTCACCATCATTGGACTGTGGACATGTGGAAAACTGTTCTTTGGAGTGATGAATCTCGCTTTACAGTCTGGCAGTCAGATGGACGCATCTGGGTTTGGCGGATGCCCGGCGAACGTTTCTTTAGTGACTAGATTGTGCTGACTGTTGAGTTTGGTGGTGGAAGCATAATGGTGTGGGAGTGTTTCTCGTAGTTTGACCTGGGTCAGCACAGATGCCCATAGAACACCTTTGGGACGAATTAGAGCGCAGATTACGTAGCCAGCCAAATCGACCATCCTCATTGCAAGCACTCACTTCAGCTGTGATGGACGCCTGGAAGGCAATTCCTATGGTCACCTATCAAAAATTGGTGGAAAGTCTTCCCAAACGTGTGCATATTGTAATAATCAAATTAATCATAATTGTTTTGTTGTATTGCTAGTTAAACATCTGGCAACACCTTTAGTGTTTACCTTTCTACTGTAATGCTTGCTATGTGCTTCGTGCTTAGAATCTTATTTACTTAATAAATCTTTAATTCCTACTGCATAGTATTTCTGCAACAGGTTATGGGCCCAGGAATTGCTAAAATTTGTTAAGTGTCTTCGTGAAAAGTTTTTTTTTTTTAAAAAATTATAAGTAAAATACTGCATGTATTTGTTAGGCCTAAGCACGTGTACAGGTTGAGATGGAATTTAAAAGCTCATATTGAAAAGCTTGTAGGAGCTGCCAACTGGAGCAAATGGAAGCGGCATCATGATGTGCATGATGATGTGTGTGGAGATCGGAAATGCCCAAGCTTACTGGACGAGGCTTCATCTGAAGCAGTTGTCGCACATGTGTGTGAAAGGGCAGAAAGCTTTTATTAAGGATGACTCCCTTGCCCAACTGATTCTTGTGGGCAATATGGACGACAGTAACACCGAATTGACAGCGATATGCGACACAGCTAAGTGTGTGTGGGAAAAGTTGCTGTCTGGAGTATGAGCAGAGCTCCGGGCAACAGCTGGATCATTTAATGGAGAAGTTTTTCTGCAATGATAAAGAATTGGGGGACGATATTGTAAGCCATATTGCAAAGCTACAAAGAAACTTCGGCGAGTTAAATAACGAGCTAAGGCGTGTTGCTAAGACAACATTGCTGGATCTCCTGCTGATGAGCAGGATCATGTCCACACTGCCCTCAGAATACTTCGAGTTTAAGAGTGTGTGGGAGTCTGTGCCGATAGAGGAGAGATCAGTCAATAAATTGGCTGAAAGACTTCAACTTATTGAAATGAGGCTACCGTTCAAGTCAGCAGATTCCACAGCCCTGTTTGCTACTAGGAAGAAAATTTTCAAGAAACCTGAGAGGAAATGTTACGTGTGTCGTAAACCGGATCATCTTGCCAAGGACTGCTGGAAGAAAGAAAGCAAACCAAAAGTTGATGGTGATGCTTTTGTGTGTACTGTGGAAGGTGTTCCAGAAAGTGAAGTGTGGATTGCTGATAGTGGAGCATCAGCTCACATGACAAAACACAAAAATTATTTAGTGGACTTCACTCAATTCAACTCACCTAAGCCAGTACATGTGGGAAATAGTGATGCAATTATGGCTTATGGACATGGAACTGTAAATATTGAAATAAGGATCAATAACAAATGGTAGAGGCATCATCTGACAGAGGTGTGGTATGTTCCTGACATCAGTAGAAACCTATTTTCCATCAGCCAAACCTTAAAAAAGGGTTTCAAGTTCCAAGCATCAAAAGATGAGTGCTCCCTCTTGAGAGATCACAGAGTGTGCATGAAAGGTGTAAGAACTGTGCAGGGCTTATATGTTCTTCATCCAGAAATATCTGCTGAAGTATGTGTTGCCTCAGCAGTTCAATCCTTACAATTGTGGCATGAAAAACTGTGTCATCAAAACAAGGCTCATGTAAGGGATGTACTGAGCAAATATCAAATAAAAAGCGATGTGAAAGACAGCAAAATATGTGATGGATGTTGTTATGGCAAACAATGTCCTCGTCACTTTGGAACAAGGAAACAAAGGGCTACAACACCAGGAGAATTAATAAATATAGATGTGTTGCTAATGCAGCAACAGTCTCTAGGTGGTGCTAAATTCTATGTTTGTTTCAAAGATAATTTCACCAAATACCGTCGGGTATTTTTTATGCAGTCCAAGAGTGAAGTTTCTAAGTGCCTTGAAACATTTCTTAATGAAGCAAGAAATGCTGGGCATATGGTCAAGGAGGTTCTAAGTGATGGTGGAGGAGAGGTTATAAATTCAACAGTGAAGAGTATTCTTGAAAATTTTGGAATATCTTCTCGTATGTCAATGCCTTACACGCCTCAACAAAATGGAGCTGCCGAACGAGAAAATGGAATTATTGTAGAATATGCAAGATCTATAATTTATGCTGTAAATATTCCTTTGAAACTGTGGGCAGAAGCAGTAAACATGTTTGTTTACGTGTTGAACAGAACAGGGCCAACATCAGTTAAAGACAAAAGTCCTTATGAACTGTGGTTTTCCAAAGAAGTGATCAGTATAGATCACTTGCGTGTATTTGGAACGGAGTGCTTTGTCCATGCAAATCAACAAAAAAAAGGAGGAAATGGGACAAAAAAAAGTTTCAAAGGAGTTTTTGTTGGCTACAGTGGTGAAAAACATGGTTATAGGATATGGATAAGAGATCAGAACAAGGTTATCCTGAGTCGAGATGTGATATTTCAAAATGAAAAATCCAGCTGTGTTCCTGATGTATCTTCTGATATTCAAAACTCAGATATGGAAATAGTGAAGAAGCCTCTTCAAACACCAGACCCAGATGTGGAAAAAGAAATAGAGGAGATACCATGCAGTGCTGCAGATAGAGAAGAAATCTTAGCCGAGCAGAGTAGCAGAAATTTGTGTGCGACAGGATCATATTAAAGATCCCAGCCAAATTTGACAACTTTGTTCTATTGGCAGAACACATAGAACTTGAACACAAAGAAGCAATGGCTTCTAAAGATAGTGACAAATAGCTTGCTGCTATGAAGGAAGAGTTGGAATCTCTATCCAGTAACAACAACTGGGTACTTGCAAATTTACCTTCTGACAGAAAAGCCATAGGTAATAAGTGGGTGTTCAAGGTTAAACAAAATGCTGATGGAACTGTACAGCGTTTTAAAGCTCGACTTGTTGCTAAAGGATTCAGCCAAAAATTCGGAGTTGATTTCAGTGAAACCTTAAGTCTTGTAGTTCGGTAGGATACCATCAGAACTGTCCTGAGCATTGCTGCTGCTCGAAAACTGAAACTGGGTCAGTTTGATGTAAAAACTGCTTTTCTGTATGGAGATCTCTCCAAGGATATCTACATGGTTCAACCTGAAGGATTTAGTGATAGTTCTGGTCAGGTATGCAAATTACTAAAGTCTATATATGGTTCAAAACAAGGTCCAAGGTGTTGGAATAAACACATTAAAAGTTTTGCTGAGAACAGTGGATTGAAGCAATCTAACTGTGACCGATGTTTGTTTTTTAATGATGAAAAATCCATGTATCTTATTGTGTATGTTGATGATGGAATCATTGCAGCAGATGAAGAGCAAACAGTTAATCTGTTTCTTAAAAAGCTTGAAAGTGAATTATCTGTGGTGATAGGTGAAGCTAATTATTTTCTTGGCATGCAAATTAAGCATCTTGAGAATCTGGTAAAATTTTTATACACCAAGAAGCTTATTGTAGGAAGATCCTATCTCGCTTTGATATGATTAATTCAAATCATGTTAGCCCACCTATTGAAAAGGGTGCTATTTCTACAGATCATTCAGTATCTCTTTCAGCTGATGTACCCTATTGTGAAGCTGTGGGTAGTATTATGTTCCTGGCTATTGTCACCAGACCCGACATAGCATATGCAGTGGGAGTTCTTTCGCAGGTTTTGGATAAACCTCAACAGATACACTGGACCATGGTGAAAAGGATCCTGAGGTATCTTAATGAAACCAAAAAAGTATGGTATTATGTATCTGAGTGTTTCTAGTGCTACCCTTGAGTCATATAGTGACTCAGATTAAGCTGGGGATCCATTAACCAGGAGATCAACATCAGGAATGATGTTCAAGTACAATGGAGGTGCTATAGCCTGGAGAAGTCAACAACAGAGTTGTATTGCTCTTTCCACAACTGAAGCAGAATTTATTGCAGTAAGCCAAGCTGCAAAAGAAGCAATTTGGTTGAACAATCTTTTAAAAGAATTGTGCTGTGTGACTTCTGTTCCAAGTCTTCAAATAGATAACCAAAGAGCCATCCGTTTAGTGAGAAATCCTGTAATCTGAGTTCCATAATAGGACCAAACATATTGATATCCGCTACAAATTTATCAGAGAACAATATGAAAATAAGCAACTTAATGTCAAATTGTAGTGGTTAAGTTCAGGCTGCTGATATACTCACTAAACCTCTTGCTAAAGATATGATTTTTAAAATTAAAGTTAATGCTAGGAATGTATAATTTTGGAAATTAATTAGTGCATGTATACATATATTATACTATTAACATTGCTATTGTGTATTTAATAATGTGTTATTTTATTTTCTTGTAACATGTGTATTCTAAGTGATTGTTTTTATTAGTGTATTTACATGTATGTATATATATATATATGTATTTTTTTTAATATTGTCAGATTATTTTGATTTAGGGAGAGTATTGTAATAATCAAATTAATTGTAATCGTTTTGTTGTATTGCTAGTTAAACATCTGGCAACACCTTTAGTGTTTACCTTTCTACTGTAACGCTTGCTGTGTGCTTCATGCTTAGAATCTTATTTACTTAATAAATCTTTAATTCCTACTGCATAGTATTTCTGCAACAGTTCAGGCTGTCATCCATGCAAAAAGGGGACCAATACCATATTAATATGTGCCTCACGATGCTCTAAGTCCATACCACTGGGTGTCCGGATACTTTTGGCCAGATAGTGTATATGTAATCCAACATTATTTTACATTCCGCATTTAAAATCCAGTGATTATAATGTTTCAATGAAAATGAAAGATATTAACTAATTTTTTAAAAAAATTAAAAAGACACAAAATGAAACCCAAAAAATCATGTATTAATCATAAACACAACACTAAAAACAAATGGTTTCTTACACAGTAAGGCCTGGTTTCTTTAATTTGACGGAGAGAATCGAACATGCATTTTACTTTGAGGTATCCATCAACAATTCCATGGCATATTTCTTCATATTTCCTTTCTTGAGTTCCTGTCCTGAAATTGAAATGAATAAAAGAACATTTGTAAAAAAATCCAAAAGACTTCATACCATACAATTCAAACCATTACATTGAATTTTATCTACACGATTAAAATTCGCAGGTAAACAAACGTATCTATGTATATACTATATCCCAATTTTCCCAAGACCCACAAGACGCAGAAACTAGCAGAAGGTATCAAAATTTAGGGAATGATCCAAGGAATCCATTTTGACCATTTATATTCCAATTAGTTAAAAAGATATTAATAAAAAACACAAAAATCTTCCAATATTTTAAAGATTATTTTACCGTTCTAACCGAAGGAAAGCGTGGCATGGCTGATTAAGGCGCTGCTTTTTAAAACGGCAGTTCCCAGGTTCGAACCTGAAGAGGAATAACGAAACGGGATATCGAAAAAATAAATTTTTATTTTAAAGGTATTAATCACCAAAATTTCGGGAATTTGAAGTTTTATCTATATTATAAATATTGCAGATAAAACAAACGAAATATATTTTTAAAAAATACTTACGTAAAGAAATGTTTAAAACTATTTCAAAATAAATTTAGAAATTACCTTCTTTTTTTTTTAATTTATGGAATGGTTCGCTTTTTTTTTTAAATAAAAAACATTCAGGCAGAATTTCTCTCACTGAATTTTGGGAATGATCCAAGGAATCCATTTTGACCATTTATATTCCGATATTCCAATTAGTTAAAAAGATATAAATTAAAAACACAAAAATCTTCCGATATTTTAAAGATTATTTTACCGTTCTAACCGAAGGAAAGCGTGGCATGGTTGATTAAGGCGCTGCTTTTTAAAACGGCAGTTCCCAGATTGGAACCTGAAGAGGAATAACAAAACAGGATATCGAAAAAATACATTTTTATTTTAAAGGTATTAATCACCAAAATTTCGGGAATTTGAAGTTTTATCTATATTATAAATATTGCAGATAAAACAAACGAAATATTTTTTTAAAAAATACTTATGTAAAGAAATGTTTAAAACTATTTCAAAATAAATTTAGAAATTACCTTCTTTTTTTTTATTTTATGCAATGGTTCACTATTTTTTTTTTTAAATAAAAAACATTCAGGCAGAATTTCCCTCTCTTTGAATTTCGGGAATGATCCGAGGAATCCATTTTGACCATTTATATTCCGATATTCCAATTAGTTAAAAAGATATTAATTAAAAACCTTAAAACGCATTGGTGGCGCCATCTGCAGAGAATATCAGAAAAAAATTCTATTACAAACAAAGAAACTTTGCATATAAATAAATTTATTTAAAAATTAATATAATAAAATTATATATCTTTCTTTCAATTTAATTATTTTACAATTTTTTTTAAATATTTTCGGAACTTTTTTTTTTCAGAGGTTTTTAAAACACGATCTAATAATTTTGTAATTTCGAAAATTTCTGTTCCATACATAAACTAATCTTTTTTTTAAAAAAATGTACTTTTAAGTTTCCGGTGGCTGCAAAATTAAACAAAAAAATTGCCTAAAATGTCAGTAATAATTAATTATAATTGCATTCTTTATTTTTGTTTCATACTTTTTGATTACAAAAGCAATCGTTTCAATAGCTATCTGTAAACTTTTCTTTTATTAATTACTTATAGAAATTTGATTTTAATAAATATATATATGTTTTTTCAAAAGCATTATTTCTATTATTTCATTACTAAAGGAATTCTTTGTTAATTAAAAAGTACATCGTCTATTATTTATATGAAGTTTGAAAGCATTAACATGAAAATGAAGCCCGAAAAAAATCTTTTACTTTAACAAATAACGAAATGATATATTCAAAAAAATCTACCTCTATTTTAAAGCTCAATTCAATACTTCTCCCCGAAGGAACTGACGGCGCGATTGTTAAAACGGCAGTTCCCAGGTTCGAAACTGAGGAGGCAGAAACTTTCAATCTTGCATTACGCTACTTTTTAAAGCTTTACTCTTTACATCAGAATAGTTTTCTTTTTATTATTACTTCACATTAATAATTTTTTTAATTCAAGCGCAATATTTTTTTTATAAGTCATACATCGAAATTTGAAGCTATATCTTATCTGTGAGAAGGGGAAGATAGAACAATAATTTTACGCTAAAAAGAACTGTGTTCGGGCTATATAGAAGGGAAAGAAACATGTCTTAAATATAAAAAAAAGTGGAATGGAGCAAATTTCGAAAAAGGGAAATTTTTTGACATAATTTTAGAAATCCCCCTCACATTGTGCGCATACAAACACACACACAGAAATGCTGGTGTCACAAGGAAAAGAGAAAGCCTGAGCAACGCTGGGCTAAGCGGTGGAGGGGAAGTCATTTTGAAAATGAGTATTAGAAGTTCTGATTTTGTGAAACAAAGGGAAAATTTATAGCAGTAGAGATAGTCTGTGCAACGCCGGGCCATGCAGCTATTTAGAAAAAGGGAAATTTTTTGACACAATTTTAGAAATCCCTCACATTGTGCATGTACAAACACACACACACAGAAATGCTGGTGTCATGAGGAAAAGAGAAAGCCCGAGCAACGTCGGGCTAAGCGGTGGAGGGGGGTGGGAAGTCATTATGAAAATGAGTATTAGAAGTTCTGATTTTGCGAAAGAAAGAGAAATTTATAAAAGTAGATATAGCCTGTGCAACGCCGGGCCATGCAGCTAGTATTTTATAAAAGCATACTTGATTATATAATTTATAAAAGCAGAAATAGAATCCTTAATTTATTCTGATTCAAAAGAACACACACAGGAGCTTACTATTATTTTAAAGCAAAAGTTACTTTAATATCTTATTAAATGAAAAACAGAACTTTATAAAGATATAATTAGTCTCAATGCATCTACTTTTTGTACACCATTCCATTATTTTTCTTTAACATAATTTCATAAAAGTTGTAACATAAAAATATTTAAACAATGCCAGCTATGGTACATTTTTAGAAAAGAGTAACTTATTAAAAAAATCAACAAAGCATTAATTATCAAATGGAACAAGAAGGAATATTTAAACTCATTTTCCCTGAAATTATATATATTTCTGTGAATATAATTTCCTGAAACTTAATTTGCTTTCAGTAAAACTTTTAAATTTTACAATCAAATCTTAAAACTTATTAAATTTTTGAGGGAATGATAAAATGAAAAACAATTTAAGGTTGTTTCTCCTTTATGTTAAAGAATAGGACATAAATGCACACATTTTCATTCATTTGATTTGTTGGTTTCAAAAAGCAAAACTTTGGCCATAAACTCATTAATTCATGAAAGGAAAGGAGAAAAATTGATCAGTTTATTGTTCAAACAATGCTATGGGAATGCAATACAAGAAATAAAAGAGAAGTAGAATTTCAAGATCAGTCGAAAAAGTCTTAAAAGAAATATGTCACGCATATTCATCATGAACAGTAAAGTATGATTTATTCTTTTTAAAAGAATTGAACACAAGGGAAAAACTGGAGGTGATACAGTGGTGTATGGATAAAGGCTTGATTTCTACAAGCATCAAATGTTCAGTCTGTAAGAATGCTATGCATTTGGTTGAAAAGAAGGAATTGACCAATAGATATATTTGAGAAAGCTGTAAGAAAGGAATAAATATATCATATTAGAAACACTGTCTGAAAGAATAATTGGTTTTAAAAAAGCAGAACAAATACGCTACAAAAATTAATGATGACACATGAGGTTGCAATTTTATTTCACTCAAAATTAATGTCTTAAAGAAAAGTGTTCTGGATTGAAAAGGAGTTTTTTAAAAAGCAATTTGAATAAACCATGCTCCATTACTTAATTATTTCTTTTGAAGCTTCAAAACCATCCTCAGAACATCAGTTCTAAGCAAAACTAAGCCTTTTAAAAACCTTTAGCTTATTTTCTTTTTAAAGTTTAATACTGTTATTTTATTCCTTCTACATCATGATTTTGATCTTTTAAAACATAACAATTTGTACTTTACATTACAATGCTATTCCCCAAATGTTACGATAGGAGATTAAGATCTCTGCAGAGATCAGGAGCTCTGCTGGAAATATGTCAACATCACTTAACATTATTTTATTTGAAATTTCTTATTTTGCTATTTGCAAATGTTTATTTATACCAATAATAGTTTAGCAACTGCTACTTCACCAAGAGACATCCTCTTCTACACTTTAACCAAAGTGGGATGTGTGCTACATAAAAAAGCTGAAATTATATAATTTTTGTAGCCACTCAAACTTTGAACTGGATTCAGATGATAGTTCAAAGTTTGTGTGTGGCTGTGAAAATTATGTAATTTCAGCTTTTTCAGCCCAAAGGAATATACAAAATGATGCTTGGAGCATACACCAAAGAAGTAAGCTTATTATGATTGCAATTGTATGATAGTGTATCATGTGTGTATGTGTGTGAGTACCAGGTTCTCTCAATAAAACCTGTGTCTAGTTTTATTAGTGTCCAAGGAGCTGAACAGCAAAAAGGCACTGGCTTTAAAAGTGAATGAAAATTAAGACCATATGGAAACATATTTCTGAATGTTCAAAAAGAAACTGCTATCTTTATGTATGTACACTTTAAGAGTGATAAATCTGTGACCCAGATACTAATGTCCAGTTTCACATCTTGACCACTCAGTGTGTCATTATACAAGTGACCAAGATTCCATATCATCAAGAGAATCCCAAATAATTTAGGAGCTTTTAAAAAAATGAAGATGTCTGTAAAATGAATTAGGCAACATACTCCTCCAATTTTAATTCCATTAAATATGTAGGATGCTTCTGAAGGTATATCATATCCTCAATAGAATACCAGACCAGTGGTGTAACCTACACGCCTGCATTGTGTAGAAGTGGGCCAAATTCTGGAAATTCCAAGTCTATATTATGCTCTACGGTTTTGCAATCCTGGCTTGGGGCTCAAAACCTTACATTATAGGGAGGACCTAATATTCTCCATTACGCCACTGCACCAGACAACTGATAAAGGAGCTCATTAAGGAGTGAGAACTCTTATCTCGAGAACTGTTTAATAATCTGGTATGTGAGTATGAACAGATAGTGCCATGAAACTACAGAAGTTACAGAAGGTCATATTCGTTACAAAGGTTTTGGTGTGTGGTTCTCCTTGGCTAAATAGTATTTTTTACTAATGCCATTTTGTCAATAAAGTCTATTTTGTTCCACACATTATACATCTTATTTATTCATTTAATTTAACATAGAACTATGGCAAAATCACAGAAAAATTGCTGAAGTTTTTCAAAATAGTGTAAGTATATGATATACATATTAAAATACAACTTTTATGTTAAACTAATATGTAACTTTACTGGTTAAAGCAAAAAAAAACACATTTATGAAATGTTTAAAAAATTTCAGGGCATCTCCAAAAATAATTTCATCTTAAAAAAATTAACTGATCAATAATAACATAATTAAATTAAAAAGAACAATAAAAATTTTTTAACAAAAGTATTTACATCTCTCATTATTTCTAAACTTTTCCAAAATAATTAATTCTTCTAAAATTCAATTTAAATAACTTAAAATGAAATACATGTTAACCTAATAAGCTAATTAAATTTTGTGTTTTACCATTTATTAGAATCGAAGAAGCTGGCACTAAGAATAGGAACAACATAATCCAAAATGCATGCAATAATGCCAAAGATGGATGCAGTTGTTAAAACAGATGTATCAAAATACCACAGCATTCTGGGAAAAAAAATTCATATTACATTTTCAAATAAACATCAGATTGTAGTTAAGAAAAATTTATAAATTCAAACTTTGGATCTAAGAAAGAAAACATATCAAAATGTTATTTTTGCATAGCCTCAAAAAGAGGAAAGAAAAAAAGAAACACAATTCTAACAATTTTCATCGCAACTAGAAAAATGGATATTACTCTTAATAGCTTTAAGGGAGCTATATTAAATATACATAGGTTATTTAATTCGAAAGTTATTTTTACTTTATTTAAAGTTATTTTCACAACTTTCACATTCAAAAGTTTTTTTAAACTAATCTGAAATTATGACAAATAGCAAGATGATCACTTATACTAACTTAAACATAATTTTTAAATAACTAGCTCTAAATACTAATCCATATTTCATGAATTATTTTTTCAAAACTTGAAAAAATCCTGTATTTAATTCTTGATTTAAATGAGGCATTTTTCAAATTGAAAAAAACCATTGCATACGAAAATTCAAACATGTCTTCCTCAAGTAAGTGAAAAAGAAACACTTTCACATAAAATGAAAGAAACTCACAAAAACACAAAAGTCACAATAGCTGCAATGATTCCAGGATAATATGGCTTTTTCCATGTCAACAATGCATGGCAATGTGTCAATACCTCTCGCCAATTTTCCAAACGACGCTTGCAAATTTTCACCAACTCCTAAAATTAAATATTCATAAGAACTAATTTAATATAAACAAAATAATTTTGCCATTTATAATATAAAAAAAAACATATAGAAAGAAATATTTTGAGAATCATAACAAAATATTTCCCTACGAAAATTGCTTTTACTTTTTACATAATTTGATGATTTACTATTTTAACTCTTAAAAATAACCTTAATTTTAAAAAAGGGAACATTTGAAATCTGTGTATAACAGCTTTTCTTTAATCCTTATCAAATTTGTGATTTCTGCTAGTTCTTTTATAACTTGCTTTTCTATTTAATTCTAACTATTTAATTTTACAACTTAAACCATACACATTTTAAGAAAACAAATAATATGGATCATAGAATAGAATATGAAACAAAACTTAAAGTTTTCTTCAAAGAGGATTGATGAAAACAAAGTAGAGGATTCAGATACTGATCTAGATGTAGTAATCATCTATGGCCATGACATTGAGGGGGAATAAATACAAAATGAACTTAAAATATTTACATGATGTAATCAATGTGAATAAATTCGATATCAATTACACCAAATTTTCAAGTGTAGTTACAGTATAGAAGTCTCGTTACATCTTTTTCTTAAGATAGTACCTTTACAAAATATCGAAGAAAAAAAAATCTGGCTCAAAAAGTACTTGGTATGTGTTGTATGACAAAATGAATGCAATGGGTATGGTAATGGGTTGTATGGTAAAAATGACAAAACAATTTTGTAAAGTGCTCTTATACTTAAAGTGTGTCAAAATTCTAAGCAGCTACTACTTAGAAAGTACTTTGTCTTCAAAAGTTTTTATTTTTTGTATGTAGTTGAATCTATTTGATTCTCAGAACAAGTTTCACCAGCAGAATAATTTTTTTATTAATATGCAAGTTTTTTAAAATTATGATAGTTTAATGAAAATAATAACTGTACGATTCCCTAACTTTTCTTTATATTTATAAATTATAACCAACCCATTTGTGCAAATTTTTCATCTCGAACTGTTTTAAGGTATTAAATAAAAAATCTAAACATTTGAAAAATTAAGACATTCTGGATAATTAAAGAAAAGTTTTGCAAGAAATACTGCTTCGCCTATTTACCTAAAAATACTGCCTTTTGGATAACTGAATATATAAACACAAATTCCTTCATTTTTAACAAATTGTTAAAATGCATTTTTCTTATGTAACTCAGACTTTTTGAACTTCATAGCGTTTAAAATAAAATCATAGTTATGGAAAATATATCTATTAAGAAAAATATTTTTTACATGCACATTTTACACTTTAATTGTAATAAATCTATAAATGCATGAAATAACTGACATTTAAAATATAATGATTGTTCGAAAAAATAATGAATGATAAAAATTATAAAGACTGCATTTTATAAATAACAAATATAATGGATAATAAACAGCAATACAGATAAAATAGAAACCTTATTTTTTTAATGTAAATTAATTGGAGATCTTTTCATTAAGATTATAGTAAAGCATTACTAATTGTAATAGAAATTTTTTTTAAAAAAATTTAACTATGATTAACTAAATACTTTTTAATTGACAAATACTCTTTCAGAACTAATTCTATAGTAAAATTCCTCAAAGCCTCCCATGTGTGTCTTGATGTTTTTAATTCATATGCTAGTTACTTATTACAAACCAACCGAAATATATTTTATTGATTATCCAATTTCTAATTAAATTATTTATCATTGTTGAATAAATTTTTATCCTTTTGAAGATAACAAGGAAAACTAAATGAAAATGTAATCCGATACTGGATAATATTCGACATTCATAATGTTTAATACATCATGCATGTAAAATAATTCGTCATAATTGGGATAGAAAGAAAAGATAAAAATATTGGACAAAAGCCAATTTATCAAAAAAAGAAATTTATTCCATATAATATTCGATTTATTTTTAGTTTATTCCAAATTTCTGAGAGGCTGTTTTCAACAGAATGAGAATTTTTTTGTCGTTTGCAGAATGTTCTTAGAATTAATCCGACTGAAAATTTCAATCTGAAGGAAATAACTTTAGTGTTAATTATTTTGTATCAATCAAATATGTATTGTACATCATATTTATGTTCATTAAAAGTAATTTTTATTTTGAATAACACAAAAATCATACGTAGTTGTGGTTTTTTAATACACAATTTCCAGTACTTTCACAGAACAGAAATATGTAAAAAAAATTACAAAATACAAGGAAGAACATTGTTTTTATTCATCTATCAACTATCAGGATTAATTTACCTGTTCGGATTTTTGAGACACACCCTCGGTTTTTGTTTCAGATTCGTCTGCCATTGAAAATATTTCTGTGTTTAAAATTAATATTAGTTGACAAATTAATGAATGTAAATTACAAACTTTCGTCTTTTTTTCCTGAATTATAATATTCGATCACTTATTCCGCACACCACTTACGCCGATGGGATGTTTGTGTTATCAAATTTCACATTATTTTTCTGGGATTTTTTATACGAAGTGTACAATTTCCCGGTTACAGCGAATAATTTCATCACAGATACAATTTATCTCAAGAGAACGCACAACTAATGACGTCACATGACAATGTGGACGATAACATATAAACGTGAGCTAGTGTGTCTGTATAGTAATTGTACAGATATTTTTTTTTTATATACTTTAGTTTTGCTTTTGATGCAAACCGCCCCTAAAATCAATTCATTTTTACTTTTAATCTCTTTTTGAAACAGCTGATAATCGTATTTTCTTGATAGTGCTTACTTGTATTTTGTTTGTAATGCAATTCAAAAGACTCATCCCACAATAAATTACTAAAATCGTAAAAATCAACCAAAATACCCAATTAAGGAACAACCTCAAACTTTTCACTAAATATATTAGAAAAGCAATTTTTTAACACTGATCTTTTCTCTCGGAATTGGGATCCTGTATGCTTACTTAACAATAGTTCGATGAGTCACATTTTGGAGCAATAGAAGGGCTAATTGAAACGAATCTTGAAATTCTGAGCCATGGTCAAGAGACAAAGATGACACATAAGCTAACACTCTCCTATCTAAATTTCGACAGCATATCAACTTGAGGACTAAAAGCCTCTATAGATTAAATGTGAACCGGTGTTTCTAAATGGTAAGTCGTCAGTGAAATAAGGATTCATTCGTCGAGTCGACAAGTCTTTATCAGCTGTCTGGTATAGTGGCGTAATGGAGAACATGAAATCTCCCCCTACCCCGTGCAAAGTCGGGTGTTGAACCCCAAGCTAGGATTGCAAAACCGTAGCATAATATAGACTCGAAGCCCTAGAATCTTGCCTCCCCCTACCCCGTGCAAAGTCGGGTTTTGAGCCCCAAGCCAGGATTGCAAAACCGTAGCATAATATAGACTCGAAGCCCCTAGAATCTTGCCCCCTCCCCACGATGTGGGGGTGTACGATAAACCACTGGACTGGTGTTGCTTTGAGGATATGATATACCTTCAGGCATCCTTCTAAAGTATCCTACATATTTAATGGAATTGAAATTGGAGGGGTATGCTGCCTAATATATATGCTGCCTTTAAAAATAACGGAACATTTTTGTCCAATTATTTTATATTTAGACTACTCCGAATATTTAAATAATTTTTATGTAAACTTTTTTAATTTATTCCGATATAGTATTTAAAATAATTTTTATGTAAATTTTTAAAATTTATTCCGATATGGTATTTTAAATAATTTTTATTTAAATTTATCGCAAGATAACTCTTTGATTTGAATTATAAAATTGAATACAATTAACCAAATACTTGTCTATTAAAATGTACATTGAATAAAACTGTAATTTTTTTTACAAGTTTTTACCTATTTATAAAAAATTAACGGAATATGATATTTAAAAACATGGTAAAAAAAAATAGATTGGGGTCCGGTGTTTATAAAATATTTTGGCCGACTGTATATATTATATACTAGCCGTTACCCACCCACTTCACTGGGTATTTCACGATGTTGTATATATGTATACTGTTTACATATATAATAATTATTGATATCTAGCATTAAGAATTCGATTGTATTGAAAAATATATTTATAGCTGTTACACTCTCGCCCCTTGATATAAAAAGAACATAAATTATAATATCTAATTTCTATTTATATCTAAAATAGAAGGAGAAAGATATTTTTCGCTCACTTAACCTAATAATCTAGTGGATTTCCACCAAAGCAACTTTCAGTGGATCTCTACTCCATAAAATAAACATGTGTGCTAAATTTCGAGTCTAAATCTAACAGAGCAAAAACGGAATTTTTATCATTAATACCTCGTTCAGAGCACTCTTAGTGGATTCCAATTCAATAAAAGAAGCATGCAAACCAAATTTTATTATTGTAGTCTTAGCAGTTCGAAAACGGGAATTTCGTCTACCAATACGCCCAATAACTCTCCCCGCTTCCCCCTGGAGTTGATTTCCGTAAAATCCATTCTTAGTGGAACTCTATTCAATTAAAGAAAAGTGCTCAACAAATTTCAAGTAAATGAGTTAAATTCAAAAACAGGAATTTTTCTATAACACGCCTTAATCCCTCGCAACCCCACTCCTTTGGGGGTTCGTTTTCGCAAAAATCTTTGTAAAAGGAACTTTATTCCATGAACGGAACATACCTTCTAATTTTCAAGCAGGTGTTTCTATTAGTTGAAAAGCGGAAATATTTATCTATTACGCCCCTTAATCCCCTCAGTGACCCTTGGGGATCAATTTTCCCCAAAACTATTTTGTAGAGGATCTCTACACCATGAAAGGAATTCGCTTACCAAATTTTAAGACTGTACGTCTAATAGTTTAAAAATGGAAATAATTATCTATAAGACCCCTTAAGCCCCCGCAACGCCCCTTGGAGGTCGATTTTCGTAAAGATCATTCTGTAGGGAATCTCTACTTTATGAAAGAAATCTGTGTACCAAGTTTCACGACTGTACATCTAATAGTTTAGTAATGGAAATAATTATCTATTACGCCCCTTAACTCCCGTAACGCACCTTGGGGTTCGAACTTTGCAAAATCCGTTCTTAGCTGACGTCTACTCCATGAAGGGAACCTACCTACCAAATTTCAAGTCTGTAGGTTTAATAGTTCCGGAGATATCGTGATTAGTCAGTGAGTCAATGAGTCAGTCAGTGAGTGAGTGAGTCGCTTTTCTCCTTTATATATAGATATATCAGACGAATTTATTTTTAGTGTCACAAAAAAACTTAAAGTGTTTCGGAGTTTATTATATATGTTTAGGATATAAAAGATATTTGTGCTTAAAAAAGTTTCATGTTTTGATGAGGAAGTTCTTTATATAAGATTTCTAGTTTATTTCGAATAAATGGTGCTTTCTAAAGTCATAAAATCCTATTATATATGTATACAGTCGAACCTCTATATTGCGAATTTTTCTATATAGCGAATTTTTTCCTGGAACCAAGAACATTTCACGATTTTCTTCGTAAAATAACCTCTCTATAGCGAAGTGCATTTTCTATATAACGAACTTCTTCTCTCTTGTGATTCCATTTTTTCCCCTACCTATTTTTAAAGTATTTCTGGACATTTCAAGTTATTCTCTCTTTTTACTCATTTTATGATGGTCATAAATCTCGAACTGATTTTTATTAGGGGCATAATTCATCGAGAGCAATATAATTATGGGTATTTCATCCAAGAAACGCAATCTTTGACCCCCATTGTCCCGTTCACTGTAAACATCTTCGATATCTCCTTTCACCCTCAGTAGAGTTGCCTCGTGTCCTTGAACTAGTCTCTGATAATTTGTAGAGCTGATCAGTCGTACTGGTAACTTTATTTCTTATAACTCGAATATGTTAAAACCACTGACGTAGCTAGTTCTGAATATACCCCGAATCAAAACTCCTTCGCAGCCCTTTTTTTAAAAAAAGAAAGCCCTGTTAGTTGTACTGTAGTTACAAATGTTGGGACTCGTGTATCTTGGGGGCCCCGTATCATTGATACGGCTAATACGGTGGTAGCTATGGCAAGTGGCATGTAAATTACGGAGTACCTGTCCCTAAATGAGGGACGTACCTCCTCATCAGAATTTTAAAATTAAGGACCGAAATAATGGGGTTACATAAATTAAATTAATAGATTTAAATAAATGGGCAGCTCGTTGCACGTTTTGTTGGAGTACTTAGTCCTTCCGGACTCTAACCTCCTGTCCTGGAATGTAAGTGACTGTAAAAATTTACCAATGCCCATTTTAAAAAGATTATTATTATAAATTTAAAATTAATAATTGTGTATGACTTTTAAATAAAAATTTATTCAATAAAATTAAAACAAAAAGCTCTTTTAAGAGCTAGCAAATCTGAGCCAATGAGAGCCCAAAGTGGGCGGAGCAAAGCTGGCCAATCAGGTTGCAGCGAAGAACCATGATCAGAAAAGTGCGGAAAAATTATCTTGAGATCGTTGATCGTTGATGAACTGGATGGAGTGCCTAGGCCTGTCGGCCTCTAACCTCCTATCAAGTAATTTTGAGATGCCTTTGACGAGTTCTACCTATCTTGAGATGGAAGAATGAACAGAGAATGAAAGGGAGCATTCCTATTGGCCGAGCCAAAAGTTCAGTTAAGTATAAGTAGTTTCAAAGAATATAAATTTTGAATAAAGCACTCTTTTCACACTCTCAACAACATAAATTAGCTGCACTGCACTGCGTCATTTTATTTTGGGTTCTTGGGTGATAAGTCACCGCCTTTGATTTACTGCGTTCAGCCGTCCCGACTGCCTTCCTGCGTTCTTCCCCTCCCCCGCCGGCGCTCTGCATCGATAGAGCGTTTCGTGTTTGTACGTCCTCCCTTCCCGTTCTGCCGGGAGTTCTCTTGATTAGACACATTTTCTTTCATACGGTTTTTCATTTCCTCCCATCCTTCTGGGAAAATCGCCCGCGTACCATCTAATTTTAGTTTAATTTTGAATAAAAATTTAAAATGAACCAACTTGCACTTTGCCGGTGGAAAAAAAGGGGTGGGGTAGGGCTAAAAGATAGAATATAGTGCATTGCGGTTTTATTGAAAAAAATGACGCAATGAAGTCATATTTGTGATACAATCATGATAAATAATTGATAGGAAAGTTGAGGAATATCCAGTTCTCAAAAATATAATCGATCGTTCAAAAGAACAATTTAATTAATGATTGCTGGATGTGAAACGAATTTTACAAGAGATGCTAGATAGATAGTTTCGTGCCTCCATCTGGTGGTCGAAAAGGAAAGCTGAAGCGAGAACACCGCACAAATGAATCCAAAGAGAATTCCGACCGCGGTGAACATTGCTTCGGAAAAATGTTACTTCCGCGACTCTCGGCGCGGAGCTAAGATTTACTGGTTATGATTAGAGTTTTTACTTTTAAGTAGGAAGTTTAAGATAAATAATAAATTAAAATTTAAAATTTAAATAAGTTCCCAATGATTAAAAAGCTAAATTTAAACCCTAAGCCTTTTGGCTTGGGGAAAATTTATAAATTCGTGATCAAGAAGCGCTCTGGGGCGCTTTTGAGACGATGGCACTGCGGGATCATATGCAGGCTGGTTACTAAAAAAATGGTTTAATTTTTAAATCACGATAAATGACTTCATTGCGTACGAACCAGGGAGCATTAACAATCTGCCTCAAAAATGAGTTTGTCAGCGTGTGTAGCTTCTTTAAATGGCACATGCCAGCGGATCCCCAGATTTGTGATCCGTATGACATGACCGGTCGGATTATTGATTTGTAGAGCAAAACCTTATGCCGGATCGCAAGTTTACTCCTACGGGAGATAAGGTGGTAGCTATGCTCCTGGTTAAAACGTAAGGGCTTGAGCATCGAAGAAATACATTTAATTCTTCAGGAAGTGGATAAAGGCGTCAAGAAACTTTCCTTGGAATTTTTCTTTCTTTATTTGATTTTTCTTTGATAGTTAAGATATATGAAATATAAATAGGTATTAATTTACAAAAAGGTAATAATAATTACTTTTTTTAAATATCTAGTGTTTACGAACTGAAATTTTTTTATGTTGTTTATGAAGTATATTGAAAGCTGAACCTCTATATAACGAATTTTCCATATAACGAACCTTTTTTTCGGGATTTAGCGATTTCGTTATATAGAGGACCGACTGTATATATATATATAAATCACAAAATAAAAAGCCGTAGAACTTATTTAAATTATAAGGAAAATTGATTAAATAGATTCAATTTTAATAAATACGTTTGCATCTTTCTCTCTTCTTATTTTTATTTAATCATATAACTAAAGAATAATAATTATTTACTCTCCTTGAATAATAAATTCAGGAAATAAAATCTGCATGTAATCTATTCAGATGTACAAATAAAGATTTTTAAAAAAGAAATAGATTTCAATTAAAAACTTTCTTTTTTATAATTAAAAAAAAAATCTATAAGCTTTACCTTGTTTAAATTTTGTGCTTTTTAGAGTGAGTGAATGTTAACGCCGCACTGTTCAGCTACATGAGGGCTTTTGGCAACGGACCACGTAATTTTGAACCATGATCAAGTGACGTGGACGACACCTGAGCTGACATACCCGTCTCCTAATTACCACACCACACCAACGGGAGGACGTTTGAGCACTCGACAAACAGTTCTTACGGAAAGGTTGATTATGGAGCATATTGATGTATTAAAAAAACTCGGTTTTTGAGCTATAAGACTCAGGCGCAATATTCAACAAGCATATTTATTTTGATGAGTAGAGAGATCCATTAAAAATGAATTTTGCGGGAATCTACTTTAAGGAAGGGGAGAGGGGGTAGCGTAAAAGATAAATGGTGTACTTCTATTTTAGAAATTCAAGTTCTGCCTTTTTTAAATAAAGAGGTGAGGGTTACAAGAAAGCTTTTAAATATTGTTACGAATTTTGTGTAAATAGGGTAAATAATTTGTATTTGAGTGTTTAATGCATTTATATTACTCTATGTTATATTTATTTCATGTTAAAATTGTACTATTCACAAGCAGTGCCGCCCCTTACGTTATAATGGCGATTCAATGAGAATTTGGCGAAATCTTGGCGGTAGAGCCAAGTTGGCATCATTTTTGGTGACCAAGTTAGCGACCATGTTGGCGAGTTCGGAGAACCCTCTGGAATCTTCTAGAAAGTAGTAGATCTCTCCACTAGTAGTACGAGAGCTATCTACGTCAGAAAAACAAGAATTTTAGAAAAGCTGATTTTTTTAATATTTCTTTATCTATACCCTTTCGAACATCATGCGAGCCATCTGGTAACCGGTAAACGTTGCGTTTATTAATGCGCATCATACCTTTACAGGTAAAAATATTGATTTTTTAAATAATTTTAGAAAGAAAGTTTTTTTCCACTAAATTTAAAATGTTATTAACAACATGAATTTATTAATGCCAGACATTTTTGTTGTTGAAAATAATGTGCCAGATGCAGTGGCACACACAGAAATTTTTCAAGGGGAAGGGAGTCCGGGGTCGAAAGTTCACCATTCTTGTATCATGCTCTTTTTGATTTTGTCGATTTTCGGGAACAAAACACAGTCAAAAACTAGTTTTTGAATAAATAATTAGCATTAATTAATAAAATTAATCATTAATAGCAAGTAATTAATTAAATTTTACGTACTATATACTTAGAATTATAATCAATCGGAAAAAAAATCAAGGGCTTTGGGGGAGGGTCCGGACCCTAGGACCCCCCCCCTTGTGTGCGCCACTTGCCAGATGCCATTTTGTATTAAAAAATAATCATTAATTTCAAATCATTTTAGAATGTCTGTAATTTTAATATTATTTTATTTATACATAAATAAGTACAAATTTAAATTGCCAGACATTAATTCGGTTGTTTACTTAACAGCCAGGCCGATTTATACCACGGTATTATGCCTCTCGTTAGAGAGAGACAGTGGCAAAGTAGGTAGGCGGAAGAGTGACAGAAATACTTTACTCTATTTAAAGTATTCGAAACAACTTTTTTTTAAATTTTATGTCTTCGAGGATGAATATAATAAAAAATTAATATCTAAATTCTAATTAAAATAATATTAAGTGCTTGATTAAAGTATTTATAACAAAAGGGAAAATATCGTTTTTTAAATATCATATAAATTCAATTGTAATTGAATAAAAGGATTTTATAAAAGATAAAGGAAAAATTGCCATTGATGCAATAACAAAATTCTCACTTTTATTTATGCATATTATGTTTAGATGGTCAAAATCATTTTTCCATGAAATATGTATTTTCATTTCGTAAAAGTGTCACAAAAAACTGATGCATCTTCATAGTCGTCATCATCGTCACTGCTCCCATTATTATCAATATCATAATAATCATCATCTTACGTTATGTTTTGGTTTTCTAGTAGTGTTGGTTCTGGAGTAAAAAAAATCATTATTAGATTATCATGGTATAAATAATAATTTACTCTTTCGATTTATCATATTATAAATAATACTTTTTATGACAATGTCAGCAACTGATGATGGAAACTGCTCCCCGGCAAACCAAACGAAATCGTAATTATCGTCATTGATGATCCACCTGGAAGCTAACGGCGATAAAGATGATGGAATTTTTAAATGAGCATTTCTCCAAAACTTTGTCACATACCGCACTCTCAATAAATGCTGATATAATTCAGATTTACATGGTGGCAAACTCGATAAATCGAAATTTCGACATTTTCTTTTCGAAATTATCATCAGGTCTTTTCGATTGATAAGTTTTGGAAAATAGATAGAAGCTAACATCATTATAATATTTGAAGAGTTAGGCACCCCATACATGTGACGGATAAATTTTTTCAATGTGGCAAATGTACGTTCATCTTCAGTTATAATCTCTTGACATGCTAGCTGATACTCGACAGATTTTTCGAGCAGCTTGAAGGGCCTTAGTTTACCATTACTTTCCGAAAAAATGCTGGGGTATAATCGCACCCTGTTATTGCGGGGAAACATGGTCGAGCTTTCGATAAAGAAATACCAAGATCTTGATTTAAATCATTGATGCTTATTACACGTTCATGGTTTCCTACACCCCATTGAAACCAAAGCTTCAAAGATGCATTCAGATGATCCAAATTGCCAAGAAGTATAATCAGAATATTGGAGTCTGAGCAGCGTACAACAACTTGAGCGTCAACGCTTATCTGGCAAATATGATATATAATTCGAGTATCAGCTTCTTCATGTTTTTCACACACATGATAAATATTCTTCAATACTTCTAATAACTTGATTATTTACAACGCGATACGAATAAAAATTATCGAAGCTTAGATAAATAGTTTTATTCCCAATAAAAGGAAACATGTTATCTATAATGTGTTGTAAATTATTTTCAAACCGTCCAACTATATCCAAGAAATTATCGTTTTGTTTTAATTTTCGTTGTGCTGTATGGCAACATTGTGTACTTTGTTTGTATTCTTTTTTGGATTGTTCTTTACCGTTAATAAAGAGAGCTGTGATATAAAATCAAGCTAAGTATTTGTATTTTAAAAGATATTATATTTTATGTACATATCACTCATCTGGGGATCCCTTGGATCATTTGAGTGAAGAAAACGGCGTCCGCAACCATAATTTAATTGTCATTGTTTACATTATCGTTAGCCCAACGATCAATAAAAAATTTTTACTAGAGCTTCCTTGAAATGAGTATTTTTGAGTTCACCAGCAAAATTATGATGCTGAATTTGATTAGGTCTGATGGAAACAGTATTGGTTGTCATAGATAGACCTAAGAGTCGACCAAACAGATCTCGTTGCATTCTTAGCTCAATAACTTTGTTACCAAGAGTTTTATTTTTTTCTTCTTTGGATCACCAGCAAAATTAAGCATTTGATTTTTTTTTATTGACTTATCAAACTTATCCTGATCTTCAGCACATCCAGTAATAAACTGTTTCCGTAAATCTTCACCATTTTTCTCAATGTTCAGCAAAAAGTTCGCTACATTTTCAGGTACAGGCTTGGCAGTTGCAATATTATATAAACTATCTTTGTCTAAACTTTCATCACACAAATGGATTAATATTCTTTTAAAAATATTCAATGAAATCAGCGATTTGTTTGCCATAAATTTTGATTCTATTTGGTTGCAAATCCGCAGACACGTCTTGTAATTGTTTCAATCCACAAATATCGAGAACGTGAGAGATTATAGCAGCTCTAATACCATGACTTTTGGTTCAGCGTTTACGGGCAGCTATGGAATTAGTAAATTGTGCGTCTAGCCGCTTCGGCATTGATAGTCTGCTCCAGTGTAAGATCAATTGGTATCCTCGAGAATGGTTCGTCGGTTCTTTTTATTCCAAAACATCCATTCATAAAATCATTTTTTAGTCCAGGATGTGTTTCATCTACTTTATTTAAATTGTCTAAATATTTAACACACCATCGAGCATAATTCGGTTGATTTACTGCGGAAAATAAATTCGTTATTTTTGGAATAACATATTTGAACATTTCGAAATCTTCCATGCATATGCTTCTTGACTGGGTAATATAACAGTCTACAAGCTGGATGTAAATCAAATATAGAATTGAGACGTCTTACCATGCTCACCTTGTCTTGTTTCTTCTACAATTTTTTGATATGCAGATAATACGTTCGATAATACATTATTAGGTAATTGTAATTCTATTGGCATAGATGAATGAGAATCTATAACTTCTTGATAATGAAGGAGATCGTCGATGACTTGTTCCTTCAGGAAATTGTATTCAATATTGCCCATCTTCAAAAAATGATCAAAATGTAACATATTTGCAAACCAAGAGCCATCAACGAATGCAGACGTTTGCAACGATTAAAATGTTTACTTTCGACTAAACCGTTCACTGAGCCAAAAGCAATAATATTACTCTCAATCATCATATGAGATAGACCACACTCATTTATAAAAGCTCCTATGGCTATAGTAAACAACCGAATTAATATCTGGCAATTTAAATTTGTACTTATTTATGTATAAATAAAACAATATTAAAATTACAGACATTATAAAATGGTTGGAAATTAATGATTTTTTTTAATACAAAATGGCATCTGGCACATTATTTTCAACAAAAAAATGTCGTCTGGCATTAATAAATTCATGTTGTTAATAACATTTTAAATTTAGTGAAAAAAACTTTCTTTCTAAAATTATTTAAAAAATCAATATTTTTACCTGTAAAGGTATGATGCGCATTAATAAACGCAACGTTTACCGGCAGCCAGATAGCCTGCACGATGTTCGAGAAATCACAGAGAAAGAAATATTAATGAATCAGCTTTTCTAAAATTATTTCTCGAAAACGTTGCTAGCTCTTCGACTATAGTGGCACGTTCAATGACACGAGCGGTTATATTTCTAGAAGTTTCTGTCGGGCATATAAAAAGGATGCTCGCCGATACGGCGATGAGATGAGGATGATTTTATTCATTGATTGAGGATTGGACTCGGGCTATAGAGGTTGACTGGTCACCGCTCTTGACAGTGGCCCGCAAGAGATCTCACTCTATCGAATTGGATGCGTCTTCTATACGCCCCAATTCAATATAGCACGTTTACACTCCGCTTCATACTTCACTATCACCTGACTACAGCACTTTTCAGTGCTAACTGAGTAGACAGATCGTTAGTATTTCTCATTTTCTGGTTGCTCTCACGGCTTTCACAACTTGGATATGGCACTTTCTCAGCAAACTGATATGGACTTTACTCCGCAATCTCCCTTATCTACCGCATCGAACGGTACTGCTCCCACACCATGCGAAGAGCTCATCTCGATGAAGATTTACATTCGGAGGCTACGAATCATTTGTAATGAAAAAGAAAGGACGGTCTCACTCTTGAGACAGGACAACGGACACGACGAAGGAGAGTCCCTTTACCAACTGGCTTGGAACGAGTACCAGGACTTCCAAAGCACACTACAGCAAGCGGTGAGTGATTTTGACTCTCCCCCCATGTACCAACTCAGGCTGCTCTCATCATATCTCACCTAAAATCACCCCTAAAAATACTCCCCCATCTTCTCCCACTAGGAGAAATAGCCAGCATAAAAGAAAAGACGCGAGGATGATTTTGAATTCCCTCACTCAGGAAAACTGCACGCAAAACAATTTTGCAACAACCCGATGATATTGGCTTAGAAAACCAATATTCTTTACTCCCCAACGCAATAATCAAACAAGTCTCAGGTCAACTGGCCCCACCTACCTCAAATAACTCCGAACCCACTGTCTCAGCCAATCAGAGACAAGGAAACAACGCGCTCCCATCTCTACCAAGATCTCAGACATTCCAGTTTAGTCACTCAAAGGAGCAAGACGCTATGGAAAATCTCTCCGAAGATCAAAGTATTGAAATGGAGGAAAATATTCCTCAAACTGTCTCTGATCAGCAGAAATGCAATCATTTGAAGAGCATTGACAGACAAATCGAACTTTTTAATATTCGAAAAGGTTATGTTGCTCAATTGCTTGACGTTGAGAAACGAAACCCCGGACCGACGCCTGAGACCACCCTGAAGCTGGAAGAAGAAGCCGCTGGACTAGATGAACAGATCAAAGCCCTTGAAGGTAATATGTCTGAATTATTACCGTGCCCAGTGTCCTTATGCGCGCATAATTTTAAATACAAAAATAATAAGAAAAGATCGGCTGAACCTATAATCAGGCCAGCCAAGTTAACTTTTAAAAATAATAATGATAACTCTAAAAATATGGATGATGAGGAATTTAAAATACCGCGGAAAATAAGTAAAGGTAGTAACGTTCCTAAGGAGGATAGCAAAATTATCGTGACCAAAAATAAATTTGCAGCTCTCAACTCTGCAGATAAGGATGTCGAGGATGTCACCCCTGCTGCCCCCCGAATTAAGCCGATCATGATGAAGCTTTTTCCGGAGTATAACCTAATCCTGCAGGAGATTCACAGAACGCACCCAACCGCCACCAACACTCATGTAGGTGGCTGGATTAAAATACAAGCAGAAAGCTCGGACCATCACAGGGAAATAACTTTGTTTCTCTCTGACAAAAAATGTCAGTACTATGTTACTGACCCACCAGCTAATAGACCACTCAAAGTGGTCATAAAAGGCCTCCTGGCCACCACCGACCCTGAGGAAATTAAAAAAGACCTCATTGATCAAGGAATCAATATTCTCAAAATTGCGCAACTGCGCCAATTTAAAACTAAAAGCCCCCTCCCAATATTCATGATAGAAATCGCTCGAGATGAAAATGTCGACGATATTTTTAAAATCAAAAATTGCCTTTATATGCAAATTAAAATCGACCCCTTTAAAAAAAGCCCCAGACCTACGCAGTGCTACAACTGCAACTTTTTTCATCATGCAAGCCAGAACTGTAGCATGAAAACACGCTGCCTGAAATGCGGTGAAGAGCATAGAACGGGCCAGTGTAGCATCAAAGAAAAAATCAATAACCCGACTTGCATTAATTGTAACGCGAAAGGCCATATGGCCTCTTCGACCGAATGTCCCCTCTTCCCTAAGCCCAGAAAAGGCAAAGGCCAACCCCAAAAAGATAATAAAAAACGCAACGAAACAACCCAAGCTAGCGCAGCAATAACTACCCCCGGCTTGAGTTATGCTCAAGCTGTTCAAGGCAAAAAACCCCAACAGAGGGCAGCACGCGGAAATGACTCCTCGGCGTCCAATTATGATAATAGTAATAAATTTCAAGGAATAAACCTAGAAGCACTTAATGCTTCTACCGGAGAGGAAGGAGAATTCTCCTTCCTCCACGCCATCTTCGAAATGAAAAAGATTTTCGACTATTTTCCAAATTTAATTTCGGAGATGAAAAAATCTTCGCAGTGCTCAGATCCAACAGACAAACTCCATTGTCTGTTAAAGGGTATCTGTACCTCAATCTCCTCTCTAGATATTAATAATGAGTAATTCTTTTTTCGGTCTTACTATATTCTCCTGGAACGCAGACGGAGTGAGATCGCGTATTGTTGAGATGCGCGATTTCATTGATAAGCACGCCCCTGATTTATTACCTTTACAAGAAACACATCTGAGACCAGAGCATTCTTTCAGCATCCCTAACTACATCTGTTACAGGAACGACAGGCCCAACTCGGCCCATGGCTGGGGTGGTACTGCGATCCTCATTAAAAGAAATATTTCTCATTTTCATGTCCCCACCCCTCCTCTCCGTACTGGAGTGGAAGCAACTCTCGTTGCACTCACCCCTAATGATCAAGAACCTTTTATGGTTGCGTCTATTTACATCCCACCAAACCCCAACTATAGAAACCTGAGTGCCGACCTCGACACCTTATTCAAAATTTTTAACACGGCCATTCTGGCCGGAGATTACAACGCTAAACATACCTCTTGGGGCTGCGGTAGCAGTGATCCAAGAGGTAACTACCTTTTAAGATATATCACTAATAATAATCTTGATTTAATTGCTCCCCCTACCCCAACCCGCTATGGATATAGATCCGCTTCCACTATTGACTACGCCCTGATTAAAAATTTAAACTGGCCCTGCACTGCAGATTCCCTCGCGGAACTCAGTTCGGACCACAATCCCATTAGATTTTACTTTCCACGGACTCCTAAATTTGAAATTCCCCCGCCTCAACTAAATACTACTTGGAGTATTTTTACTAAAATTTTAACAAACCCCGAAAATTTCGACCTTCCAGTAGCCAACTCCACCCAAGAGATTGACGACCAAGTTAGCAATCTCACCACTGAAATTCTAAATGCGCACGCAAGTGCCTCTAGACCCTTCTACCAAACGGAACAACCGTACGTCCAGGGCGAGCTAAAAGGACTAATCAAAGAGCGTAATAAAGCCAGGAAAACCTGGCAACAAACAAGACACCCACAACACAAAACAGAACTCAACAGATTACAAAACATCATAAAAAGAAAAATCTATCACTACAGACAACAAGCATGGGAGGATAACCTTCTTACCCTGAATGCCGAAGACAACTCCCTGTGGGGAATTGCAAAAGCATTCAGAAAGAAAGCCTCCCCAATCTCCGCCCTTAATGGCCCTACCGGTATTGCTCTCAGTGATACAAATAAAACGGAAGTAATTGCTCAATCACTAGAGAGTCAATTTCAACTTAATGACATACACAACC
Source organism: Trichonephila clavipes (assembly GCA_019973935.1). Taxonomy (NCBI): domain Eukaryota; kingdom Metazoa; phylum Arthropoda; class Arachnida; order Araneae; family Nephilidae; genus Trichonephila; species Trichonephila clavipes. The sequence goes on from BMAU01001028.1 coordinate 140,599, forward strand.
CACACAAAGACGAGGTCATCACCAGTGTTGTTGATGCATATCTTGATTCCAATATTAACAATAATGATCTAATTCCCCCCACTCTCCCATCTGAAATAATTCAGATCATTAAAAAGATTAAAATTAAAAAATGCCCCGGGAGAGATGGGATAACAAATAAAATGATCAAAAAGCTTCCTAAACTAACAATTTTCAATATATGCTAACTCTCAGATATTTCCCTAAATCATGGAAGACTGCGGTCGTCGTACCGATTTTAAAACCTGGTAAAAATTCGGCCTTGGCCGAATCATACAGGCCTATCAGTTTACTTCCTGTCCTTAGTAAACTGGCTGAAAAAATTATTTTAGCCAGACTCAACGACTACCTCGAAAGAGAAAAAATCCTGATTCCGGAGCAGCACGGGTTCCGCCCTCGTCTCTCCACTTCCCACCAACTTCTCAGAGTCGTTGAATTTATTAAGGAAGGAAACAACAATGATGAATGCACGGCCGCGGTCTTCCTTGATATTCAAAAAGCTTTTGACAGAGTATGGCATACTGGCCTACTCTTCAAACTAATTACCTATAAAATCCCGCCCCCTCTTATTTTTCTAATTAACTCTTATATTTCTGATCGTTCTTTTGGTGTAAAAATTAATCGAACATACTCTCAACTTAAAAAGATTCGCGCAGGAGTGGCCCAAGGGTCCATCCTCGCCCCCACCCTTTTCAATCTCTACGTAAATGATATTATTAAAAATACTAACACTCAACTTTGTCTATATGCAGATGATACAGCCATACTCAGCAGACACAGAAATCTCAACACTCTTGTTGAAAATATAAATGAACACTTATATATAGCTCACCTGGAGATATGGTTCTCCGTGTGGAAGATAGCCCTTAATTCGTCAAAAACGGAAGCGGTTTTCTTTTCCAAAAGGCACCCCCCCCCCTGAAATTACCCTGCAAAACCAAAGAATCCCATGGTCTCAGCACACCAAGTATCTTGGTGTCATTATTGATAAAACCCTCACTTTTTCAGACAACACATCACATATATTAGAGATAAATTTAAAAATACAACGCGTAAATTATACTCCCTAATTTGCAGAAAGTCTAAATTAAGTAGACATAACAAACTGCTTATCTACACTCTGATCCTAAAACCTTTACTTACCTACGCCTCCCCCGTGTGGGGACATGCAGCAAAAACGAATATTAATTTACTAGAAACCTCGCAAAATGTGTAATAATCAGACAAATTTGTAATGCTCATTGGTACATGAGAAATAAAGATTTAAGAATAGCTTGTAATGTACCTACTCTAAGAAAAACTTTCAGAAAATTAGCCACTAACTTTTTCAAGAATATAGATGAATCTGACACTGCATCTATAAATAGTATTACCCCATATTTTTCCCACTTTTCTGTTAAACGGCCAAGAGACATCTTGGTCAATCCTGATTTTGATTAATTCCTTTTTATTCTTAATTTTAAAATGTTTTATTTCGTAACTTATTAAATTTCATTTCCCGGCCTACGGTCCAACTTTGTTAAACCACAGGCACGCTCTGATTGGCTAACGAAAACGAAAATTAGATTTAACGAGTGCCAGCGAAATGAATCGCTTATACCCAAATTCGCGGAGAGAAAGTGGCAATGAAAATCAATATCTGAATACACTCCCCCGCAGGGGAGGATGGAGGAAGAAGCGGCCAGACGAAAACGAGACAAAAATACGTTACGCAGGCAGGAATGGAGGAGCGCAAGGAAGGGGGCTTAACAGCCCCAAAAACGCGTTCGAGGAGCACCAAAACGCAATCGGAATAGAGAAGCTGCGGATTTTTTTTTTTTTTTTTTTTGCAGCTGGAATGAATAAGAGGATGGAGACTGCAAGACAGAACTTGCAGCCGGAACAATCGTGGAATTGAAGCAGGAGCCAGCTTTAATCACTGATCCCAATTCTGATGTAGGCAAATGCATTTAAATGTTGTTAAGTGTAGCAATTAAGTATTATTGTTGTAATTACGGCGGTTTTAAGGGCAGATTCCATTTTGTCGTTTTATAAGCAAAATTTATTTTAGCATGAGGATACGTGAAAAGTGTTTGTGCTTTAATTATAGGGTTGTTATGATTTTGAATAGAAGTAAAAACATTTCTGGAAGTTCTAGTGATGTAATTATCTATCGGCTCCATGTGTAAGTCGTGATGGATGACACTATTTCTAACGTACCAAGGTGCGTTAGCAATGATTCTAAGAATTTTGTTTTGAATAATTTGAATGCGTTTAGTGTGGGTTGGGGCCGCGGCCCCCCAAATGGGGGACCCATACGTTATTGTTGGACGCAAAATTTGCTTGTACAGTATAACTTTATTTTCAAGGGAGAGAGGAGAGCTTCTCCCAATAAGGGAGATAGCTAACGCTATTCTACCCCAGAATTTGTCTGAAAGATAGTCAATATGATTCTTGTAAGTTAGGCGACTATCGAGATATAAGCCCAAGTAACGAACGACCGGGACCCACAGAATGTTGTCATCGAAAAGAGTGAGTTCAGTCTGGGGGTCAATGACGCCCCATTTCCTGAAAACAATGGCTTGTGTTTTTTCTACATTAATAGCTATTCTCCAATCTGTCAACCATTTCTCTAGTTTGACGAGGAATTGTTGCATAGTTTTAATTGTGTACTTGAGATTGACACCCTGAGTGAGCGCCGCCGAGTCATCTGCGAAAAGACATGTGCTGACAGTGTGGTGATCTGGAAAGTCATATGTGAATATGTTGTAAAGATACGGGGATAGTACCGAACCCTGCGGGGTACCACTTTGACAAAAACCCGTTTCAGAGAATGTGTTATTTACACGAACCCGGAAGGTTCTGTTGTGTAAATAATTGTGAATAATTTTAATTAAATAAGCAGGGAATTTGAGTTTTATCATTTTGTAAGTGAGGCCATCATGCCACATTTTGTCGAATGCCCTTTTGACATCCAAAAAGACACCTACAGTGTATAATTTGCTAGCGAAGCCTTCATTTATAATATTAGTGGCACGTATTAATTGATGCAGCGTAGAATGGCCCTCCCGGAAACCGCATTGTTCCGGGGGAATACAGTCTATGGCTTTGCAGTGAGTTTTAATCCTGTTTAAAATTATTCTTTCGAAAATCTTAGCAGTGGTGTTTAATAATGAGATCGGCCTATAATTTTGACTAAACTTATGATCCTGATTTGGCTTTGGCAACATGACTACATTTGCTATTTTCCACTGAGTAGGAAAGTGGCAGTTAATGAGGCATCTTTTGTAAATTTTAGTTAAATGTGTGATAGCATTAATAGGAAGATATTTTAAAGCTATATTTGGAATCTGATCTGGGCCGGGTGACTTCCTATTAGGTAATTTTTTAACGATGCCTCGTACTTCTAAGGGCGAAGTGAGGGGTGGTGTAAGTGTGTTGAAGTTGTCGAAATAGTGATTCACTAAACTTTCGACTTCTTCAATTTTGTCGTCACTATATGGTTCAGCATTTTCTTGAAAAGTGACTTCTAGTGTGTCTTTGAAAGCCTCCGCTTTTTCGAAATCAGAGAAAGCCATACCACTCGGACCATGGAGAGGTGGTATGACAGTATATTTTTAGTAATTCTTTTATGCAAATTATAAAGAGAATTATCTTCAACATTTAACGAGGAAAGAAGGTTTTCCAGGTCCTGTTTTTATGTTCGTTGATTTCGATCCTAATCTGCCTAACGAGAGCATTCACTTCCCTTTTATAGAGGGGGTATCTTGTATTGTTCCAAAGCTTACGGAATCTGTTTTTAGTTTTAATGAGCTCTCTAATATTAATAGGAAGGCTGAGGTGTGAAGTTTTGGAAATTCTAGTGGATGTGGAAGTATTAATAGCATCCGAGATCATGTTGCTGAAATTTTGAACGGCCTGGTCCAAATTATCTATCGTAGGATTTCCTGGCATGTTGTAGTGTAGTATTTCTTGAAACTTAATCCAGTTAGTAGTTTTAAGAGTTTGAAGTAAAGGTGGTAATTGACAGTTAGTTACGAAATCGAAAATAACTGGATTGTGATCACTGCTAAGTTCATTTACAGTAAAAACATTAGAGTGTGAGAAATTAGCTGCAAAGCCGATGTCAATAATAGTGCTTGGAGCGTTGTGGTTGAAATGTGTTGGAGTGTCTGGTGCGATAATATCAATAGCTGAGGCTACAGCCCAATTGCTAAGAATATTACCATTGGCATTGCTTCTCCCTGGGTTCCAACTCGAGTGTTTAGCGTTAAAATCTCAAAAGAGAAAGGTTCTATTATTATGTGTGAGAATAGCATCGAGTTCCGTAACATTAATGGAGCCGTGTGGATGTCTATAGATACACGCCATAGTGATTTTGGTGTTGTTACCTAGTTGAATAATTACCGTTGTATTTTCAAACGTGTTTGAAGTACTAAGGATGGCGTGGTGCTTAATGCAATTTTTTACAAAAATGGCAGTGCCCCCGCCTCTGTGTGTGAGCCTATCACTTCTGTGACAAGTGTAATTTGGAATGCTAATTCGGTCCGGAGGACGAAGATGTGTTTCTTGGATCCCGATTAAGTCAGGGTTATGAAAAATGATGCTTTCTTTGAGTTCTTCTAAATTCTTTTTAACACCATTTGCATTCTTTTGCAAAGATCTTTTTCCCGCGCTCTCTGATCGTCAGTTTTTGCTGCACTCGGATTGGCTAGGATAACTCCGCCTACTTTTTTCAACAAGTTACTCTGATTTTTTCTAAGTTCAATGTTTTTTCTATGTTTTTAAAGTTAAATTTTTAATAGTTTTTGAAACCTCACATCCAAGTAACTTATATTTTCATAATCTACAGAACTTATATTATTATAAAATGATCATTTTCCTAAAACTGGGCATTGGTAGAATTCATTAAAGGCATATAAAAACTACCTGATAGGAGATTAGGGGCCGACAGGCCTAGGTGCTCCAAATAAGTCTGTCAACGATCAACGATCAACATCTACTTTCCGGATATGGGATGGATATGCCCAGTAATTGCACCGAAGGAACGGCGATGAGTCTTGATTAAGCCAGCGAATAGTGAGGATTTTTTTGACTTGCGATTAGCTCGGCTGTGCTTGTGAATAATCTTTACGTACGTGTATTTTTAAACACTGGTGATTGTATTTGATTGCTGTTGAAGGTGTGAAGACCTTCGGATATTTACCCTTTGAATATTGCTGCTGAATCCTGTATTTCGAGGATTGGATTTTCGATAATAAATTCGCATCGCTCTTAAAGAACTGCTTATTTCATTTGTGATTGTTTTGCATAAAATCCTCGAATCCAGATTTACGTAACAATACAATCAAATGCTAAGGCAAGGACTTAAGATATCAGTAATTTGTATACATATTTGTTGTTGTTGTTACTTATGCCACCTGATCGACAGTAACATCAGATCAAGGTCCACAAAATTCATCGCGGCTAGGGGTTAGATTTTTACGCCTATCGTTAGCCTTAGCTTTGAGCACCATGCAGGTGACAGTACGATTTTGCACGTTTCCACCTTAAATTTGAGGGAGAAGATCCTGGGGGTGGTCAGAAGCCTCCTACCTCAGTTTCCCTTCCACCAACATCACGAGACTTGCAGCTCGACGGCTATTTAGAGTACCTCCATGCCGTGAAGGCACTATACATTTACAAATATCCAAGCCTTCTCCGGGATTCAAACCCAGGCTCTACGGCACCGTAGTCAGCTTCACTAACCACTGTACCGGGTGAGTTAGTGAGTGAATATTAAAGTCTCACTGTGTTCAGCTACACCAGGGCTTTTGGCGACGGACCTTGTAATGTTGAACCATGGTCAAGTGACGAAACCAATGTACTGGAAGGGCGGTAACAGTACATGTTCGAACAACATCATAAAATACCAAGTGGAAGTAAGTGGGTATAACAGCTAGTTTAAATATATTCAAAATTATGTTTCAATTTGTAATTAATAAATTTTGTATGACTAGCGATAAACTGATTTTCGTTTATTCTTTGTTGGAAAAGAGAGAGGAGGGAGAAAGCTGGTCAAAAATAACATTGTAATAGTTTCTAAAAATTAAGTTAAAGGGGTTTTGTGGAAATCGTCCCCCAAGGTGTTAAGGGGCGTTTTAGAAAAAAAAAAGTTCCTGAACTGTTCGCCCCACACACTTGGAATTAGGTAAGCGTGTTTCTTTTGTTGAGTTTAAATCCGCCAAGAATAAGTGTTATGGAAATCGACTCTCAAGAGGGGTCACGGGGAAAATCGATAACAAAAATTCTGTTTTTTAACTAGTAGACTTGAAATTCGACAAGCTTGTTGATTTTGAAGAGTAGAGATCCACTATATATAAAAATGGGTTTTGCGGAAATTCTCTTCGGGAGAGAGAATTAGAGAGAGACTCTGTTACGGGAGCGCAAAAGATAATTCTACTTCAATTTTAAAAATTCAAATCCTGTTCTTTTTAAATCACGTAATAAGGGTTATAAAAATGTTTTTCAATACAATCGAACGCTCAATGTGAGGATTCATATATTAATTTAATAATTCATATATATATATATATATATATATATATATATATATATATATATATATATATATATATATATATAAAGAAATATGTATTATATATCAAAAATAAGAAATAATAGATAAAGAACATAACAAGAAATAGCATAATAAAAATATAAAACCTGAACATGAAGAACAAAATTATAGAGAAATAAAAAAAAAGAAACTACAAAAAAGAAGAACCTAGTGAGTCAGAAAGCAATTTCGGACTTAGGACCGAATAAGTGGGGTTAAACTAGTTTGAAGGCGCCAACCTTCCCCCTTTGCAACTCGGTAGGAAAACCAAATAAAATAAAATAAACAAAACTTCAGAGTTTGGATAACTCAGAGAGTATGAAAAAACCACTCATTACTATTATGTAACAAACTCTCCCAAACTCTTAATGCAGAAAAATCACAAAATAATTACGTAAGAAAAGTAGAAAAATGCTAAAACAATTACATAAGAAAAGTATCTTTCAAGAAATAATTTAACAAAATTTCTTTACTCACAGAGTTTTTACGAGGAGAATCAAGCGTCTTGACATTAATGAAAATCGATTATTCACCAAGTTAAAAAATTCGAAAATACATAAACACATCTTTTGAGCTGACTTTTAAACCAGCCAGCAAAGACAGGTATAAAAAAAGACGACAATCAAATATGGTAGAATTTGAATTGGTTGATTGTGAAAAATGTAAATTTACTAGGCTCTAATTTGGTTGGTTGTCAACAATGTGTAAGATGTTCAAGATGTGTGTGGAAAAAATGTAAACTGTGATATGAGTGTTATGATATAATCTTCACAGCAAGACCACTAACATGCTGACTTTGAAATTCTATTGTTGTGTGGTGGTTTTGGAATTCGAAGTAGCAAGACGGTTAATGTATTTGTGATGAATATAAGTTCTTAAGAAATTAAAAGGGTATTCATGATCTAAACAACATTGAAAAAATTGTTTTATATTATTGTATTTATCTATTTTGTGGGTAGTTAAGTTATCATTTCTAAATAAAAAATTCAAAATGATATTTCTGTAAATTGATATATGCAAATTACCATTCCATACGGGAATTTTAATTATATGGAACTTAAACAAATCTCTTTTGTCAAAAATGTTACTGACTACATTATTGTTAATAAGATGCAAGTCTAAATCCAAGAATTCCACCATATTAGAGTTGAAGTTAGTTTTAAGGAGCTTGAGATAATCAGGGTAGAACGTAATATTTGGTTTGTATTCACTATTTTTACCAAAAATTATTATATCATCTATATAACGATAAATTAAGTAAGAATCATTTACAACATGATCTATTTCAAAAAAATGTAAATATAGGTTCGCTAAACAATTACTAGCTGGACCACCCTGAGGTAATCCTTTGATCTGTTTATAAAGATTCTGATCAAATGCAATGAAATTTTCTTTTAATACGAGGTTAACAAGAATATCAAATTTATCTTTTTTCATTGAAGTATATAATTCACACACACACATATTTATCATAAATTAACTGTAGAACCTTAATCATATCGTCAATATCTATGGAATTAAAAAGGTCCTCGAAATCAAAGCCATGCATGGAAAAAATTAACATATCCTTAGTAACTCGAGCAATCTCTAAGCTATTTTTAATTATTGCCGTGTTTTGTAAATTATCAATTAGATTTTGAAGAAGAGATTGTAAGATCTTCCCAGACCTCGTGATATATGTATTGTATCCATTAGTGATACTACGGAATTTTATAGGGCTTTTATGAAATTTTGGTGTTAAAAAAATACTTTTGGATATTTAATATTATTTAGATGAATATTCAGTCTTTTGTTCAAAGCTAAAAGACGATTATCATCTTCTCTATTAATGTGAATTGATTTTTGAAAGGAATTATTATTTAAAATGTGGTTACATAATAATTTACTGTAAAAGTATTTACAAATTATGGCATAATTAGCAGAGACCTTATCAACATATGTAATCACGAAGTCATTTTGGATATTTTCTATATTGATGATTTAAGATCTTTATACATAATTTCATTTTCAACAGTGAAATCTAATTCCCGAATTTCTGTTGCTACGTAAGATCTAAATTGATTGAAAGCTTCAATAGGCATTCTGTATTTAATTGCAATTTTAAGGTAGAATTTATCTAAATCTTTTATGATTTGTTTCATAACATTAGATTTATTTTTTGTGATCATAAGTCTAAAACCGGTACCTTTTTCCATAAAATTTCTTAACAAATCATCTTTCACGATGCTAAGGTCTCCTGTGACAACGTGCTGATGATAATCATCAATATAGTCTCGATATAGATTGCATTTGCATGATTCTGAACTTAGGAGCTCCGAGATTTGATTATAATTAAATATAAATCTACCAAGTTTCTTGTATCTGAAAGCCTTTTTAATAATAATATTTTTAATAGGAAAAAAGGATTGATATTTTTGAAATATACTTGAAAAATTAATTTTGTTAAAGGATTTATTCATAAATAATAATGTACAATATTCTGTAGAGTAATTTTCACTTGCATCTAATTTAATATTCATTTTTTGTACTAAATAGTTATTAAGGTCTCGAATCATATGCATACCATGAGAATCCTGAAATTTATATATATCTGCTTAAAATATCTGTCATAATTTTAATTTCAGCTTTATTCACACACACACATGCCAAACATAAATGATTTAATTAAGCCTGTGTTGTAGTTATCATCAAATTTAACAGCTAATTCTAACAGAATTCTTGAGGGTTGACATGTCTCTAGTAACTCTTTTTCTACGTTTAGCTCTTGAAATTCTCGCTAAACGAATATTATTACTATTATCAATAGATTTATCAAAATTCGGAATATATAATGAATCCTCGGATTTTTGTTTAAAAGCTAATATATATATATATATATATATATATATATATATATATATATATATATATATATATATATATATATATATATATATATATATATATATATATATACATACACTCAGGAACATTGAAAGTAGCGACCCAAGAAGGAAATTAAGTACAATCGCGAAACTTTGCAAATAAGTACAGCGTAATGTGATATGCAAATGATCCAAGTTTTGTGCCAATACGCTTGCTCATACACGCCGAGGTGGCTTAATAATCTGGAAAAGGGTGCTATATAAGCCAGCGCAAATTCGAAGATTCATAAACGTGACGATTACCCACCGATTGTAGGAAGACTTTTGTAAGCGAAACATGCCAGGTAAACGGGCTAGAAGACATTTCTCACAGTTAAGCGAGTTTGAGAGAGACCTGATCATCGGGATGAAAACTGCAGGCTGGTCGACGTGCCGTGTTGCTGGCCAGGTAGATCGTTCGGAGTGGGCCGTTAGAAATTGTTGAGAACAGTGGACACGAGAAGGTACCCACGCGTGGGAACCCGATTCTGGAGCGACCACGAAGACCATGAGGAGAGAGGATCGAAGGATCGTACGGCAAGCACTTGTAGACCCCACAGTGACTCGTTCAATGATACGAGCGGACGTAGGCGTAGCAATTGTTCCACAAACAATTTTCAGACACCTTGCAGAAGCAAATCTTAAATCCAAGCGCCCTTTCCGTGCACTCCCTTTAACACCGGAACATCGGCAACTGCGTCTACAGTGGTGCCAAGCCAGGTCAATGTGGAATGTCACAGATTGGCAAAAGGTTGTGTTTAGTGATGAATCCCGGTTTGTTTTGGGGACAGATGATAATCGTGTATGGGTGTGGAGGTGCCCTGTTGAGCGGTACAATTCCCCCCACACTGTTCTACGTCACACTGCTCGCACAGCTGGTGTAATGGTCTGGGGGGCCATAGCCTATGTTAGCCGGTCCACTTTAATTGTGATGCGTGGAACCTTAACGGACCAACGTTACGTTGATGATATTCTTCGACCCCATGTAGGACCTTTCCTAAATGGTCTCCAGGGGCAATTTTTCAGCAAGATAATGCTCGTCCGCATACAGCAAGAGTTGCTCAAGACTTCCTACGTCATATTCAGACTCTTCCATGGCCGACCCTCTCCCCCGATTTGTCCCCTGTAGAGCACGTGTGGGATCAGCTAAAACGGCAGATGCCATCGTGTAACTCTGTACATGATTTAGAGTTGGCTGTTCAAGGTTTGTGGGTCCATCTGCCTCAGGACAACATTAGGTGTCTAATCAACTCAATGCTGGACAGTGTGGGGCCATGTATTGCAGCTGGAGGTGGTCCAACGCGCAATTGAAGTTTCCCAGTATTTGTGTTGTTGCACACCCAGTATTCCTTCAATTGTCTTGTTTTTGAGATCAAGTGAATCTCTCATCTGTGTCATTATGTGTATTAAATTTCATTTCAATCCGATGCTTTCTTCTTAAGTCGCTATTTTCAATGTTCATGATTGTATATATATACAGTACATATTCATACAACATCATGAAATACCCAGCAAAGTGGGAAGATAGAATGAATATAAATGTGTGAGTGAGACAAATTTCTATACATCAGCCATTAAATATTTTCACTTTTTTCTAAGATTCTTTTTTTTAATTCGAATATTATACCATAATATTGCAACACTTATTTAAAACTATTCATTGAAATTTAAAGCATGTGATTTTAGAAAACATTACATTGCAATAAGGTATTACGTTTTTTTCCAGTTAATTTTCTTATGTGTATGAAATACTTTCAATTTTTTTGAGTGTGACTTCACGATAACTAGATTTTAATCAATACTGTCGTCATCGTATTGACATCAGTGCCGATTTAAGCTCATTTCGGACCCTGAGCGCAGAAGATCTACGGACCCCCTTCGCGCTGGAGGATCGAAATTAATAACCAGAAAATCTGGTTGAATCCAGCTTATCCGGGACACATCACGCACCTCCAGGCGCCCAGTGGATAAATCGACACTGATTGACATATGAAGTAAAATTTGTTGAATGCAAAATAATAAATCCAAAATCACACAAAAATTACAAAAAAATATTAAATTTGGAGCATTATTTTAAAAATTCTATTTAGAATTTTTTAAATGAAGGAACTCAAGAGAAAAACATACAAGTGAAATAAAAGATTTAGTAATAACAAGAACACCTTTATTCATTTTATAAACCTCTGACAATAAAGTTCGGTGAATGAAGTCAGAATGGCCGATCTGGCGAAACAAAACACTGCGCATGCATAGTGACAGGTGTTGACCATCTACCCCTCCCCCATTGTTCAGTTGAGACTCATTTGTGTTCCGTGTAAGACTTGTTTAGTGCTAGTTCAGTAAGTTGGTTCTCAACTAACAGGAAAATGAACGAAAAAAAGATCAATTAAAAATTTTGTTTTAAGCTTGGGAAGACACGAAAAGAAACTTATGCGATTCTGATACGTATTTATGAAGATCAAGTACTGTCCGTGAAGTGTGTGTACGTATGGTTCGCCCGTTTTCGGGAAGGCCGGGAAAGTGTTTCTGTCAACCCACATTGCAGAAGACTGGCGATATCCGTCAGTGACGAAAACTTTGAGAAAGTGAGGTGATTAATTACTAAACAGTGGCGTAACGTACACCCCCGCACCGCGACTGTCACTAGATCATCAATTAACTGTGTGCATGATAGCTGATGAACAGTAGATTAACCGTGAATCTGTGCGACAAATCGTTACCCAGAATTTAGGGATGAGAAAAACGTGTTATTCCATAATTTCTAACATCCAACGAAACATGACGAGGCTTTTGAGCTCCATTGCAAAAGAAGACTTCTTGCAAAGTTCCCAGGACTTGTATAGCTGATCTCAGGGGTGTATAGTTATGGGAGGTGACTATTTCAAAAAAAAAAGACAGTAAGGTAACTTTCTTTAATATTTCATCTATGTTAATTGCTAGGGTTCATGTACGCCACTAGATGGCACTATTTAAATTATAAGGTGTGTATTATTGTTTTTACAGGGGAGAATGAAAAAGGAAGGATTTGAAGGAGGCTGTACGGACCATTCGCTCAATGTTAGCGATACTTTTTTATATCTAAGTAGGTAGAAAAAGCCGATTCTGCTGTAAAGGCGGTGCAGGCGGTTGCAGGCGGTTGCAGGCGGTTGTAGGCGGTTGTAGGCGGTTGCAGGCGGTTGTAGGCGTTTGTTGTAGGCGGTTGCACGCGGTTGTAGGCGTTGTAGGCGGTTGCAGGCGGTCGACGGCAGTGCAGACTTGAGTTGTTTCGTTCCTACTGACGAGTTGAGTTGTTTTCTCCTGTTGAGTTCAGTTGTTTCGTTCCTACTGACGAGTTGAGTTGTTTTTCTCCTGCATTGGCTTTGATTTTCGAGTTGAGGGGGCGAGTTGAATTGTTTTCTCCTACAGCTAAGTTGAGTTGTTTTTAAAAAATGTGCACAAAAAATGGAAGTATAGGAATGTTAAACGTGCTCATGGCGCCACCTATTTATTAAAATGTACACTAATTATAGATTTTAAAATGATGGAAGTAAATAACGCTCAAATAAAAAAAAATAAATCCAGATTCAAACTCACGGCCTCAGATCAAAATGTCTCCACAGGACAATAGTTTTTCAGTTACGCTAACCATTATCCTATGAAGGCATACAGACCTGAAGAAAACTTATGTTTATAATCTCATGAATTTAATTTTGCAGGCGAAGCAGACGGCGACATGTTTTAAAATCTTTTTCTTGATTAAAATGAAATAAAAAAATATTTAATTTATATTATTTTAATAATGTGTAAATTTTTATTCAGTATAATGATTACATACACACACAGTAAAGATACAAAGTAAATTGATTATTCAGAAAAATGTGCCGTAGTATACTCGTCATCAGCGTGAACGGGTTACGATTTAACTTGTTTTAGCTTGTCTGATCTTGATTCTACAAGACGGCTTTTCCAGGCGAAGTAGATGGCGACGTGTTTTAAAATCATTTTCTTAGTTAAAATGAAATAAAAAAATATTTAATTTATATTATTTTAATAATGTGTAAATTTTAATTCAATATAATGATTACACACACACAGTAAAGATACAAAGTAAATTGTTTATTCAGAAATCAACATCTTGTATTGCGTTTTACATTACAATCGTATATTTACATTACAGGAGAACAACAATTTGTAAAATTTATTTCAGTGTAATGATTATACATGTACAGTAAAGATACAAAGTGAGTTGTTTATTTACAAAAACAGCATTCCGTTTTACATTACAATCAATTATTTATACACACAAAAAAAAAATCCCATTATTGGATTTTATGTCCTACAGCTCATTAAATAGTTCTAAATTCATCAACGACCAATGACCATGTGCAAGAGTAGTAATGCCATCACCATTAATAAACCTTTTGTCATCTTTATATGACAGAGTAAGTTTGTTTTGCTTTATTGAATGTAATGAATGAAATTTGGATCTAATTAAGTTCATGTCAACATATTTTATTTTTTTCATTAAAAAGACAAGCTTTGTAGTCCTCAAATGTTATTTTATTTTTTATAGTTTGTTTTTTAATTCCTTTTAACCGCTTTTCAATCTTATTGTTTGTTTTGTAGGCATACATTTTCGATTTTAATCCTACATATTCTGTCATAATATTTCCTTTATTTTCATCCTTCATTTTCCCGATGACTTTTTGTTAACAAGAGGTAAATTATAAATATTGTTTTCATCATAGTCTGAAGTATCATATAAGTTAATATCCTCTTTCATGTCACTATAAAAATCATCAGTTTTTATTTCATATATAAAAGAATCGGTGTCTGTATACATGAGCCGTACTTTTGAGTCATAACGGTGCTTCATGTACTCATAGTGAAAAGAATACATTAGAACTTTTGATATATCTAAAATTACCATTCCTACCTGTATTGGTTTGAAAAATTTGATTTGGGTTTTTTAGATGGACGGCCATTAAGTTTTCAGAAAATATTGTGCGTCGATTAAAATTTGATTTCGCTATTAACTTTCGAGCCTGCTCTTCTGTTGAACATAAACGTATATCTACTCTTCTTCTTACATTTTCCATCGTTTTCCCGAAAATGCTATTATTCATTAGTTTGTAATAATCCTTTTGAAAGTCATTTACAGATTTAGTTCTTAATTTAGTATTATAATCTATGTAATTTTTAAGCCAAGGAGATTGAAAAAATTTTAAAACGCGATGAATTTTTTCAAGACTAACCCTAATTTTAAATAAAGCTTTAAATTAGAATAATGGAGAACATATTTTGTTTTTGGTTCCAAAGTAGTTAAAAGTCTAGGCTCTTTACAATTAGGTGGGGGCTTATTTTCAGGGGCAAGGGGAAAGTCTGAATGTTTGTCATGCAAATCGGAAGGATATTCAAGATCTACTTCCAAGATGTAACCTACATCGGATTCATCTGATAAATTTAAAATATCCTGTTCAGTTAAATCGTTATCACTCCAAACAAAATCTTTTAAGGGTAGATATTTACTCATTGCATAACCGTACAAATTATTTGCGTCAAGATACATTAAATATTTTATCTCATCATCTGGGTTAAAATTAGACATATATCTGTTGTTAGCTATAGCATAACGATTGCAACACTGACTTATACCTCCTCTTACACCCTTTTCTATAAAAAGAAGCATGTCGTAATCTGTAAACAGTTCGATAGCTACTTTAGTATGTAATAACATAGCATCCCATGATAAAGCTGGGGTGGTAAAATACCAACAGGGGTCAAGTTTATAAGTTTGCATGCATATTTTCCGAAAGTTTTCAAAGAGATCTGTTAACAATAGAACATCTGTTTTTACATATAGATCACAGTATTCACCAAGAGATTATTTAAATGAAATTCATTAAATACTTTACATGCATGATTATAATCCTCTACACTTATAGCCTCCTCATTTAGTTTATTGTAAAATTTGCTAATAGGTGGTAAACAAGAATCTTTACACTTTTCAAAACTATCAAAATAATCATACGGAAAAACTCCCTTTCTTAAAAGTAAATCTATTTTTTCTGAGTCAAAATAATGTTTCATATATTTAAATTCATCTTTTTTAGTGTTTTTATCAAATTTTCCAAACTAGAAGACATGAATTTGAAAGAATCTAAAAACCTTAACTGAAAATCATTTGAAATATTTTTACTGAAGGAAATATATTTTTCTTCGGTGTTCGGAATTAAATTAATTTGTTTTTCATCATATCCTAACTCATTAATAAAAATATGGGCGTCATATCCTGAAAGATTATGGAAGAAAACAGGCAAAAATTTGGGGGTTTTCATTGCTAAATTACAACTATTGCAACAAGGGCCATTAAATTTTTGAGTAACATGATTATGATCCCTAACCTTGATATTGTTTTCGTGAAAGGTTTGACCACAAACATAACAATTATTAGCATTATCATACAATTGCTTTTCTGATTCAGTAAGAGGTAATAACGGTTTTGATTTTTTATAAATATTTTCAATTTCTATTGCATCTTTTTCTAACTTTTCAATAAAAATTTTTGGGGCATCAATACCTCTATATACTACTGGATCTTTATAATGCCCCCTTGATAACTGATAAAATAACAAAAACCTATTGGGACATGTTTTTCATAAATATTTGTAAAGGAAAAGTTTGGATTAGGACAGCAAGTATCAGTTTTCCTAGTTACACACTCGAAATCCGCATATACAACAAAAGGTATTTTTAAACAATGTTGAAAATTTTTAAATTTTAAAAACTTACTTGTTTCTGACGGCATTACTACCCTTGCAGGATTTTTATGTATACACATCTCATTGTGTTGAAGAAGTTTGTATTCTGTTTGGAAAGCACTTAAACATCTTTTACATATAAATGTTTTATGTTGATGTTTTGAGAGTTGTTTCGAAACAAGTCGAGATAAGCTTTTAATGAAACAATAATGTCCAAACTCTCCATTTTTTACGTAAAGCAAATCTATATGTTTCTCACACACTATATCACTAATGAGGAGAGGAAATATTTTTAAATCTTCTTCAAAAGAATAAATGTTTATTCCTATATCGTTCATTTTTGAAAATTTTTTCACCTCGTTAAGCGGTGTTGGAAAGGATATTCCATCAAAGTTCAGCTTATTTAGGTGGGGGACATAACTTGACGTTTTGTTGGGGTTGCTGGTGTTGGGGTAAAGAGCTGCGAGAATAGACCACATGAAACACTGAGAGTCCTTTTATTGATGACATTGATGATTGCCTTTGTTTCAGCGATCTGCTTCGGCACCTCGATGAAGGATGATGAACCTCTGAAAGGAGAATAACGGTTCGTGCGGACTTCGAGTCTTAAGATTTCGTCCAGTGTCCAGCCCGAGTCTCTACCTTCAAAATCCTCACTTTCTTTCACTATTTTCTCAGACACACATGTCGTCATAAAGTCTGGCGAGATTAGTTTCTTGTAATACCTCATTATTCGGCGTTTTGAATTCTACGTTCTTTATCATTTTTCCAGCATCTGTCGCTTTCGAGTAAATGCAATGAACCCATTTACTCACTTTCAAAGCTTTGTAAGTTTCCAGTTCATTGCGAAAAATAAAGATTGTCTCTTCTTAAGAGTAGAAACTCTTTTATCCCCAGTGAACTATCGTTATTGGGAAGATTAAAAGTTTTATATGCTTTTTGAAAAACCCTCTCGTTCTCTTTTGGTGGTAAGAAGATATTTTCAGGATCAGCCGTAGAGTTTTCAGCAGATGTGAACAACTGTGTTTTCTTTTTCCTACTTGATACAGACAAATCCACTCTCTTTCTTTTCCCCGCTTCTTTCTCCAACTTTCTTTCGCATCTTTTATTGTTCAAATGTTTCAATAAGTTGTCTTTACGGGTAAAGGACGTATAGCAAAATTTACAAGTAATTTTCTCGGTTGAATGCACAGAGTCTCTGTGCCTTTTTTAAGTCCCTTTCTCGGACGAATTTTTTACTACAATCCGCACATTGAAGGACAGCATTTTTTCATGAACTTGTAATGTATGGCGTTTTAAAACATAGTTTGTAACGAAGTTTTTTCCACAAATATTACAAGTATACATAATGAAGACGTAGAACTTATAGAACGTTGCTAAACACACACACACTACTAAATCAGCAATCAAATTTTTGTGTTCTGCTACTCTGTGACGATCAGGCGCAATACATAGAATCGATAGAGCAAATTGGAATGGATATCTCCCACCAACCCCTTTTAAACTCCAGAGGTGGGTCCACTACACCCCCTCGTCATTTCTCATTGGTCGACCCAACAGAAATCTGCACACGGCCCGCAGACTCATTAGCGTCCTTATTGGTTCGAATCTGACAATAGCTCTCTCTGACCCTCTCACACTCACTGGCGACACAAGGTCCGCCCGAACACCTGACCCCCTTACCACCCGCCGTTTTTGAGGCGCCGATGTATCGAGTCAGACGAACTCAGTCAAAAGATGAACAGCGGGGTTTCGTCCAGCCCATTAAGACTACAGACCCACTGACGTCGCAGACCAGAATCCCAACAATGAACAATGACACCCAAGGCCATGTGCTCTGTCCACAACCCCACCTGCTCTAATCCATCAAACACCATGAGAAAATATTCTACTGAATGTATATCACGATCTCACTTTTATCTGGTAACGAATCAAGACAGGAAAATACAGGATACAATAGATATGATTACGGACAGGGAAAGAATTTATGAATTTTCCTTTCGGTATCACACAAAATGAAATTTATAGAATTAAGTGACTCGTAGTATAAATAGCAACATCATTCATAAAATTATTTAGTTTAATCATGGATTCTCTCAAATTAGTTCATCCATTTACTTTAATCTTGGCTGGGCCATCTGGTAGCGGTAAAAGTCAGTTCGTTAAAAAATTAATCGAAAATAAAATGATTAAACCCTTTCCTAAAAATATAATTTGGTGTTATGGAGTTTACCAAGCGTTGTATGAAGAAATGCCGAATATTTCCTTTCATGAAGGTATCCCCTCTAATTTGCACCAGTATTCGGATGCGTTAATTGTTATAGACGATCTTATGGGAGAGTTAGGAAATGATCCCCAATTAACAAAATTATTTGTAAAATTTTCGCATCACAGAAATTTAAGTATAATTTTTGTGGTACAGAATATTTTTCATA
Source organism: Trichonephila clavipes (assembly GCA_019973935.1). Taxonomy (NCBI): domain Eukaryota; kingdom Metazoa; phylum Arthropoda; class Arachnida; order Araneae; family Nephilidae; genus Trichonephila; species Trichonephila clavipes. Next base: position 159,272 of record BMAU01001028.1, read on the forward strand.
AAGGGAAAGAAATTAGAGAAATTTCCTTAAACGCTCATTATCTTGTATTATTTAAGAATCGAAGAGATCAATCCCAAATTACACATTTAGGTCGCCAATTGTATCCTCGTAAAGTGAAATTTTTTCAAGAATGTTACGCAGATGCCACATCAAAACCGTACGGATACTTACTTATTGATTTAAAACCTGAAACTGATGAATCCTTGCGTGTGCGCACAGGTATGTTTCCTGGAGATGTTTTTATGTATATCAACCTCGATGACCCATTACTTTGAAGCATATAAATAGATTCAAATTGTTCAATGAATATTCAATAGTTCACAAGATGCCGGTGTGTTCTGAACAAACTTTAGAGCTCTTAAAACTAATTTCTAAAACAAAACACCCAAAATCTATTTTGAAAAAGTGTTCAAAGAAAGAAATAAAAACTTTGTGCGAGTGTGTGCTGAATGTTTTATGTGGTAACATATCATTGACTAAAATTTAAAAAAATCGCTTATCTCCCTATAAAGAAAGCTTAAGAAAACTTTCTAACAAAAACACCTCTTTACGAGAAAAAGAAAATTTTAATTCAAAAGGAGAAGGATTCTTAAATATTTTATTGCCTGCAACTATTTCAGTCATCAGTTCTTTAATTCAAAATGGAATTTAGCAAAAAATTTGTACTGGTACCCGAAGAAAGAGTTCAAGTAACGGAACACTTATCGGAACTTGATCAACGCATGAAAAACATTCTCCATAATAAGGATTTAACGGAAGAAGAAAAAACAATTCTCTATTTACAAGTTTTACAAAAATATACGCACTTTTCTAACGAAAATCGAAGAGAGTCTGAATCAGTTCCAAATGAAGCATCTCTATCAGAAAATCAAGAAACGGAATCATTAAAAGAAAATCTAAAAGAGTCAGTAGTAAAGACGGAAAAAGAAGTGTTTGAGGATGAAATTTTTAGAATTGTTCCAGCTAGGTATAAAGAAAAAGCAAAAAATATTTTCCAGTTTTTAAAGCTTCAAGAATCTTTCAGTTGGAATTCTGATGGTGAAATTATTTACAAAAACACTGTTATTCCAGGAAGCAATATTGCATTCCTCGTGAATGATTTTCTACGGAATCGAAAATCAGCACCTGAAGGAAGATATGTATTTTTAAGAGCTTTGAATGATGTAAATTTACCGAAAAATCTAGATGTAAATAAAAAATTGTATCAGAATAACAAAATTATTAAGAAACCAATAATGTATGCTCGCAGAAATGCATGGTTGAAACTTTGAAATAAATGATACTCATTTGATTAAAAAAAAATTGTCTCAGTTGTCTCTTTATGATTTGAACAGTTTTCTTTTGCTGAAGAAAATATACTTATTTGATAAAATTTAAAAGTTTCAAATATATAATTAAATAAAATTATATTAATCTTTTTGGGTGAAAAATTTATCATAGAAAAAAAAATTTTTTTTTGAGAGAAAAAGAAATTTAACATAGAAAAATATTAATTTTTTTTAGAAGAAAAAAATTATCATAAGAAAATATAAATAGAAAATAGAAAAAAAAAAATTAAAGAAAATAAAAGACACACACATATTTAGTTTCATTCCATTTTTTTATTTTCTAAATACAAATCTTACACCATATCGTTTCTTTACAAATTGATACATTTGAAAATCATTTATATACAATTGATTCAAAATATAATGCATAGAATAGCCTTGGCTGCGTTTGAATAAAAAGTAAATACAGTATTGCCCACAAACATTAGATGTTGGTGATTGAAACACTTTAGAATTCCATAATACATCTAAATAGGTAGTAGTACTAATGTTATAGAATACAGGAGGTTGTCCAAACGAGTCATAAAATTCTAATTCTCTTTTATCATTTACAAATAATGCTAACCAGTGTGTTCCAGGTTGTGATGAGTCATCAGAATTCACAATAGCACACATGTTTTCTTCCAGAGGAGGGAGCGTATCTCTAGAATAAACACCTTGAAAATAGGGGGACGTTGTCTTCTCTTGAGATAAAACTGTATACATTTGCATTCCATCCATTCTTTAATTTCCGAAATCATACAAGATATTTCTCGATTTGTTTATTTCGATTAAATTTTCAAACTCGGCAAAAACGATAACACATACGGTTTGTTCTAAAGATTTGCTGAATTTTAATTCTAATCGCAAATTGCTATGTTTTATCAGACTTAAATGTTCTCCTGAAGAACATAAATCCGGTGAGAGGTTAAATCCAAACAATGTATTTGAATCTTTATATTCTTTTCTAGAAATAAATATACCTCTGTCTTGACCCATTCGATCTGTCCCAACAAATAGAGTTTGATAGGCCCGTATGTATTGATCTTTAGAAAAATCGAGTTCTAATGGATTGTGAAGCACTGGTTGTCCATCCACATACACTCCAATAAAATTTAAATTAAAATGTTTAAACTCATAAGGAGATTTTGAAAATGCTCCGTGAAAAGCTTCATTATCTACACATCCTACAAAAAGCTTTCTTGGCATTTGGCCTGAAAATATGTTATCTTGAATAAAAGACATGCTTCCTTTAGGAATTGAATACACTTTGCACAGAACTCGGTTAATGGGATATTTTGCGCTTGTTTTTTCCAGTGCTTTCGCATGACCAAGAATAACTCCAGGATTCACACGAACTTTTCGTATGAATAAAGAAACATGATCCAAAACAACTTTAAATCCCTCAGATCCTTGTAAACAAAATTCGGGCTTGCTTCGTATTAATTTTATTTTCAAATCCACTAAATTGAGTAAAAGACGATCTTGATGAAATAAATCCGAATGTATACAACCAATCATGTCTACAGTTGCACTTTCTTTAAAAAATTCGGTTCTTTTCTTGAGACCATCATCAGAATCCTTGTAAAATATAGTTCAGCCGTTAACTGGGAAGTTTTGCTGTCATATCCATGGTTTAAGAGAGTTTCAATATAAGATCGATAGGGATATGTATTACTGGAATTGGAAACCACGCGATCATTTAAGGATACATCTACTTGAGAAAATAGTGAATGTATATAGAAATAAATTCACAGGTCCTATAGTATCATCTTTAGTAATAGGCGTATTGTCCACTTTTACTATTTTCGCTTTTACGTATAATTGTGTTTGACTGAGATCTATGTAATCTTCTGCACTTCCGGAAATGTGAAATTCTACAGGTGCATTATCGAAAACGTTAGAAAGAGGATGAAATTGTTTCCACTGCCCATCTTGAATAACTGTTTGAGTTCCTGGTAAGTTGAAAAGTTCCAATTCAGATTTAACACATTCAGGAGAATCTTTAAGAATAAATGCCATTTTTACGAGTCGAAAATGTCACGTACACTCACTTTACGTGCTTTGGATGAAATGAATTTTTTCTGTTTCTTACGCTTTCTTTTATACTGTCCTTTTCCTACCATAGACTGAACTCTATCAATAGCTTTCTGAGCTAATTTTTTCCACTTTCTTTGCTTCTTGTTTTTACAGCTTCTTTAAAATTTTCTCCTGACAATACATCAGAGGCAACACGACTCCCTGTCATTAATACTTCTTTTCCAATAGTTTTACCTCCTTTTACTAAAAAAGGTAAAGCTGCTCTAAACAATCGACGAAATATTCCTCCGATTCCATAACCCTTTTGAAAATTAATGCCCTTGTAATGAGTCAGACCCGAACCTATTTGACCTGCATAATGGTCTTCAAATCTTTTAGTACAGCAAACGTATGGTACACTCATCTTGGTCTTTTATCTCCAAATGAGGGTATGAGAAATGCATTGCTTTATTTATAGTATTTGCCTCATGCGAAAATGAAGCACTATGATCACTTTACCTCTTTCAAAGGGAACAAAATCACCAGAATTGAGTCTCAGTTCAGATTGAATAGTTTGAAACGAGTGTCTCACCAAAGGTAAGTATTGAGGTCTATCATAGTATTGACTAATCGTTTCCCCGTCTTTACCTTTAGTGTGAACGATTCGCAATAAAGGAGCCTGTGTATCCTCCACAATTTGGGGTGAAATTAGATCGGAGTAAACGAAAAAAACTGAAAAATTAGACCATGCATCAGCAACGAATTCGCTTTTCATGTTACCTATTATAATTGCATTGCGTTTGAATCCTAACAATTCGCCTAAATTCTCTAAGTGAAGGCTGCTACCTTGAACTGCATTAATTTTCACCCGTTTTGTTGCTTTATTGTAAATTATTGTGAACCGATTAGGATTTTTGGGTAAAGCAAGTTGTACGGCTGATATAATATCTAACATTGTTTCATAACAACCCACATCAATTGTTCGCTTAACAGTTGAAGAGATATTGCCGTCACCAGCTTTGTATAGAAAATAATTGTTAGTTTCATTTACGTTAAGCCAAGAATGAGGGTAGATTATTTCAGACAATCCCACTTCCCATTCACCATTTAAACAAACAGGAGAGGGTAATTGAGTTTTGAAATGAGATATTTTGTTTTCTGGAAAGAAATGCATAGAACTATCAGAAGGTAATGTTACGTAGAAAGACATTTTGAAAAAATGAGTTGGCAATAAAAAAGTTTAACTATTTATACTTTTTGAATATCAGTCACCCAATCATTAAATTTTCAGGATAGCCTAAAAATTTAACAAAATATTCAGTGATTCCTCCTCTTTTTCTTTGTTTGATAACATTCTCTACAGGGTAGAAACCAGAGTCGACAACTTTTTGTAATTCTGCTTCGTAATAAGTACCTTTAATCTCTTCACCTTGTAAATCTTTTAATCTATAAACAATCGGAATTCTTTGCACGATTTCAAAAACTATGAAAAGTTCTCTTCTCCAGTTTTGTTCGTATCCTTTTTCAAAGTGAAGTTTTTGTTTATTAATGCGTACAATATCACCAATTTTAAAAATCTAGGGGCTTTAGGTTTCTCATTTCTTAGACCACCGTATAAATTTTTAATACCTGCTTTCGGTTTGTCTACTTACAGAAACAGGTTCCATTTTAATTGAACGGTGATACGAGTGATTATAACTGTGTATTAATTTATCAATGACGTCGATGTAATTTTTAGTGTTAAATTCAGTGAAATATTTCCACATTTTTGTTTTTAATGTCCGATTAAACCTTTCAACAATGCTAGCTTTTGTTTCGTTATTTGTAAAAAAAAAAATTTACATTCAGATTTTTTAAATAATTTTGAACTATTTTATTTAAAAACTCCTTACCGGCATCTGTTTGCAACACTTTAGGCTTCCTTTCTTTAAAAATAATTTCTAGCCCAGACTTTACACTTTTTCCAAATTTATCTTTCAGAGGAACTGCCCAAGCAAATTTTGAAAATAAATCAATGCAAGTTAACAAATACTTATACCCTTTATTAAATTCTGCTAAAGATTGCATATCAACTAAATCCGCTTGAAACTGACGATCAATATCACTTACAAACACTCGATTCCGCTGAAACTTATGTCGAACAGGTTTATGAAGAGTGTAAGCATCTTTCTGCGATAACCAATGTTTCACATCTTTTTTACTATATTTCCCTTTTACAGAGCGATGTAATGCTTCCACACCCCGAAGCTATTTGGAACTTCAGGATTTTCGTAAAACGCTGCTAAATCTTGATGCATTGTTACCGATGAAAAGAACTTGATTGAATGACTATTACAATGAATAGTTATATTATTATATATACTTTTGGGAAAGGCAAAAAGTTTATGTATAAAAACATGAGCATAAATTTTCTCACTTTCATATGAAATACATTTAAAATATCACTTGTACATACTTTGATAATTTCTTTAAAAATACTCTTATTTATTTTTAAGATGCGAAACGATTTCAACATAAGTTAAACTAACAAACAATAAAAATAATAAGAACTCAAATTCAGCATATAAAAAAAAGAATTTTATTCAAATTTATAAAAACAAAATATTGTGTGAATCTTATAAAAATCTTTAAACAAAATCCTCATAGTATTCAAAACAATCAGGTGGACATAACATGTCTCTTACTTCTCTTAAAATAATATCCAAGCGAAGATTTTTTAAAAATTCTTGAGTTACATAATGTACAGGTTTTAACAATAAAAAGTGTTCATTTTCAAAAGATTATGATAAAAACAATCAGCTATCTCATTAGCTTCAAGTGATGAAACATGTGAATTAAATGTTTCTTCGCGATTCCCCCATAACTCCTCAGCGAAAGTCTGAGGCTGTTTCAATCCTTTTTCGTTCAGGAGGCTACAAATAGATTTTTTCAAAATTTGCGTCAAGTATTGTTGACCCAGACTAACATCCAAAGAAGAAGGTAATGTATTTTCTATGGGGCCTTCGCAGAAGGTTTTATATGCAGTTAAAAAGTCCATACACTGAAACATATTGTCTATAGCAGCATTTTCAATAGCACCATATTTTTTAATCATTTCAGACTGTATTTAATGCGCTTGAAAGTAAAATCAATGAAGAGAGTTCTCACTAGTTATTTGAATGTGTCGTTCAGGAGGGAAAGTCCACTTGGTAATTCCTCCAGTGATTCCGGCACTTTCTTTTTACGCATGTTATATTCGATCCACCGTGGGTCTAATGTTATTCCCTCGGGAGTTGGGTAGTATGTGCAGCGACCTTACAGCTCAACATAACGACTCCAAAACTGAACTGAATTGATCTGTTATTATTGTAGCGTGCCTGGTTCCATGTGTTGTTGTTTTTAGAAGTTTACCTCTTAATTGCACATTTAATCTAAAGTTAATAAATGTTTATTGTTATTTAATTCAACCGTGTTGTGATGAAGAATGCTTAACCACGCAACGCGGCAGTGGTGACCCCTTTTTGGACTTAAAAACACGTAAGCTATTCTGTTCTAATGGCGAATGCAATACAAATTCTTCTACTACGGATGATCACCCCGTAGCGAAAGATTTTTTTTCTCCTTCTCCTCAAGGCCACTTGAAGCATCTGCTCGGAGATTCGTTTCGCTTCCTGCTTATTCTACAATATGACTAGTGAAACCGTTGAAGTCGCTCGTATTGCGTTGCGGCTGCCGCCGTTTTGGAAATCCAACGTTCGTCTATGGACTGCGCAATGCGACCATGCATTCACATTCAGTGGTATCTCCAGTGATGATACTAAGTATTCTGCTTTGGTTGCGAACCTGGATGCTGAAACTCTCTCCTACGTGTCGGACATTGTGTTAAGCCCTCCGAACAGTGATAAATATCACACTCTCTCGCAGCGGCTCATCACCCAATTTAGCGACTTTGAGACTCAAAAATTAAGAAACTGCTTACTGACCTTCAGCTAGGAGATGAGAAGCCCAGCCACCTGTTGCGAAAAATGAAAGAGCTGTCTAATGGCCAACTCCAGGATGACTTTCTGCAAAGTTTGTGGCTTCAAAGAATGCCACCACATATCCAGACTGTTTTATCTGCATCCTCAGAGCCTTTGGATAAACTGGCTATCATCGCTGATAAGGTTTCTGAGGTTGTTGGTGCATCCTCGACTATCTGTGCGGCCAAAACTGTTCCTCCACCATCCCAGTCATCTTCATGCAATGCTCAGCCAACCATGGACTCTCTCGCCAGGCAGATCCAAGAGCTGTCTCTACAAGTTGCTGAACTGACAAGAGAGCGCAATTCCTCTCGCCACCAACGATATAGTTCTGACCGCCGGAGATCACATTCACGCTCTAGAGTGTTAATAGAGGGAAGTGGCATCTGCTACTATCATCGCCGTTATAAAAAGCAGGCCCGCAAGTGTGTTTCTCCTTGTGCATTTGTGCAAAAAAACGAGTAAGCTCTGTCATAGCTGGAATGGCAGAGCCCTCGAAACATATACCAGCCGGTTATTTTTATTAGACCGCAAGTCTGGCCAGAAATTTCTCATAGACTCTGGAAGTGAAATCTGTGTCATCCCACCTTCTCAACTATGAATAAATCACCTCAGTCTAACTTCTCCTTATTTGCTGCTAATAATACCAAAATTCCAGCCTATGGTATGGTCCGTAAAAGAACTGAACCTGGGTCTGAGGCGACCTTTTATCTGGACTTTCATAATTGCTGATGTATCATCTCCTATAATTGGTGCTGATTTTCTAAAGCACTTCAATTTTAATCGACCTTAAGAAAAAGGTTGGTGGATGTGAAACTTCTCTTTTCACTTCTTGTGTTTTTCAAATATTATTGTACAGCCCTCAATCCTCACTGTAGATGCAAACATCAGTTTTAAAAACATCTTATCGGAATATCCAGACCTCAGCAACCCTTCTTTAATTTCCAAATCAGCATCACATGGCACAGTCCACCATATTATTACTACTGGCCCACCAGTCACTGCCAGGCCTAGAAGGCTACACCCTAAACTGTATGATGCAGTGAAGGTAGAATTTGAATTTCTTCTTGCTCAATGCATTATTAGACCTTCCAAAAGTCCCTGGAGTTCTCCTCTTCATGTTGTGCCCAAATCTGACTCTACAGTTAGACCTGTTGGGGATTATCAAGCTGAATTCTGTTACTGAGTTCGACAGCTACCCCATGCCTTATTTGAATGACTTTGCTCATGCACTACATATGAAAAGATATTTTCCAAAATAGACATTTTTAAGGCATTCCACCAAATCCCTATAGCTGAGTGTGATATTCTAAGACAGCTGTAACAACTCCATGGGGTCTTTACGAATATACCCATTTGTGTTTTGGCCTTGTGAATGCACCACAAACCTTTATGCGATTCATGCATATTACTAAGAGGACTTTTTTTGTTTTGTCTACTTGGATGATATTTTGTGTTACTCAGAAAATGCTGAGGAGCATCGTTCTCACTTAAGAACTATATTCAAAAGACTGAGCTCATATGGTTTAAAACTAAATATCTCTAAATGTGTATTTGGTGTGACTGAACTCATTTTCCTTGGCCACTTTATCACTCCTGATGGCATTAAGCCATTGCCTGACAAAGTTCAAGCAGTTCTTGATTACAAACAACCAGAGACTGTTGGCTCTCTGAAAAATTTTAGGACTGTTAAATTTTTTATAGACGTTTTTGCCCAAAGCAGCTGAACAACAGTATCTTTTAAGTGAATTTTTAAAAGGTTCTAAAGGTAAGAAGGACTCAAAGCCTTTAAACTGGTCTTCTGAGGCAATTACAGCATTTCAGAGGTGTAAACAAGCTCTTGCTGATGCTGCACTTCTTGCTCATCCTTCACCTTCTGCCCCGCTTGCTCTTCATGTGGACGCCTCTGATTATGCCATAGGAGGTGCACTTCACCAAGTTGTGGACTCTGAGCTACAGCCATTGGCTTTCTTTTCCAGAAAACTTACTTCATCTGAAAAGTCTTACAGTGCCTACGACCGTGAACTCCTTGCTATCTACTCGGCTATCCGACACTTTCGGTATATGCTGGAAGCTAGAGATTTCACAGTGTTTACTGACCACAAGCCCCTCACTTATGCTTTTAGGCAAAAAAGTGACAAGTGTTCTCCACGGCAGATCCGTCAGCTGGATTTCATCTCTCAGTTCACCACAAATATTGTACACATTCCAGGATCTGACAATATTGCTGCTGATGTTCTCTCTCGTGTTTCTGCAATCACCTTCCCAAGTCAAATTGACTATGACTGTATTGCTGAGACACAACAGACTGATCAGGAGCTTCACACCCTAATAGCATCTGGAACTTCCTTGGAACTCAAAAAGGTAACTTTTCCCAATTCGTCTACTGAAATTATGTGTGATCTATCAACGGGCACAGCCAGACCCTACATCCCAAAACAGCATCGCCAAGATGTTTTCTCTGCTATGCATAATTTATCCCATCCTGGCATACGTCGATCAGTGCATTTGATGAAGAATGCTTAACCACGCAACGCGGCATATGTTTTGCCATATTTCTTGAAACGTCTTATGTGTACTGATACGGAATCACATAATAGGTGCTTGCAAAGACAAAAACATCATCTCCAATTGGAAATACTCCATCTGGTATGCAATCCTCGGTAAATTTTCCATACTTCTGAAAATAATATATCAAAATTAATAAAGATCAGAAATGAGTAAAAAACATTATAAAAATTACATATTAAATTTATTTAATTTTGTTACTTACTTTTGAAACTTCTCTTCTGGCTTTCTTATTTACAGAAGATTCCCCGGCATTTTCTAAACTTTCGTTTTTCACTATGTGTTTCAGACATCACCATATTTTTTTCTTGTTGAATACAGCCCACCGCAATACTAACAAACGAAATGAATTGTGAACTAAAATGTGATAAGTGTCTAACGCATATCAACCGAATTACACTTGAGCGGCGTTCGCTGAGTGGTTGAAAGCAATGTATTCATCCGCTCTAAGCATTGAGATAATTTCTGACGTAGAATTCAGTCGCCGTCTTGTAGAATCAAGATCAGACAAGCTAAAACAAGTTAAATCGTAACCCGTTCACGCTGATGACGAGTATACTACGGCACATTTTTCTGAATAATCAATTTACTTTGTATCTTTACTGTGTGTGTATGTAATCATTATACTGAATAAAAATTTACACATTATTAAAATAATATAAATTAAATATTTTTTTTATTTCATTTTAATCAAGAAAATGATTTTAAAACATGTCGCCGTCTGCTTCGCCTGCAAAATTAAATTCATGAGATTATAAACATAAGTTTTCTTCAGGTTTGTATGCCTTCATAGGATAATGGTTAGTGTAACTGAAAAACTATTGTCCTGTGGAGACATTTTGATCTGAGGCCGTGAGTTTGAATCTGGATTTTTTTTTATTTGAGCGTTATTTATTTCAATCATTTTAAAATCTATAATTAGTGTACATTTTAATCAATAGGTGGCGCCATGAGCACGTTTAATATTCCCATACTTCCATTTTTTGTGCACATTTTTAAAAACAACTCAACTTAGCTGTAGAAGAAAAAATTCAACTCGCCCCCTCAACTCGAAAATCAAAGCCAATGCAGGAGAAAAACAACTCAACTCGTCAGCAGGAACAAAACAACTCAACTCGGCAGCAGGAACGAAACAACTCCACTCGGCAACATGAGCGAAACAACTCAACAGGAGAAAACAACTCAACTCGTCAGTAGGAACGAAACAACTCAACTCTGCACTGCCGTCGACCGCCTGCAACCGCCTGCACCGCCTTTACAGCAGAATCGGCTTTTTCTACCTACTTATCTATTATTAAAATAAAACCATTTGAAAAACATCAACATAGAATAGTGGAGATACCAGAACGAGATGTAAAGAGATAAGTCATTTTGAATAATATTTTTGATAATAATTGATATTTGAAATTGTTATTAAGACTTAAAATGCCTTTAAGAACCAAGAACTAATTTGAAAGAAAGAACTGAAGTATCTTTGATTTCATGATTTTACTGCATATTTTTTTTATTGATTTGGATATTTTGATGAATAAATTTTTGATATGAGCGAAACAGAGAAAGCTCAAATGGCTTAAATTCGAGCAGCTAGAGGTCGCGTAACAGCATCTTTGACCAGGCTAGAAAATACTTTTTATGAGATAAATACTCGAAATGAAATTTCTTTTCGGTTATCCAGATTGTATGACTTATTAAAAGAATTCGAACGATTAGATACGACTTTGAGTTTTTAGGAATCTGATCTCCAAGAGTTCGAAAAAAGATATTTTTATTTGAATGCAAAATTTAATGATAAATTAGATGAATTAAATGTTCGGAATCAAGGTAGAACACAAAATTCAGTTGCGAGTTCAATTACTTCAAACTCAAATGTTAGTAATTTTAGGTTACCAAAATTGAGTATACCACAGTTTAGTGGTAATTTTAAGGACTGGATAAATTTTAAGGATTAATTTGTTTCTACTGTGCATTCACACAAGTGTCAATATTGAACATTGAAAAATGTCAGTATTTGAAAGGTCTACTTACTAATGAGCCAGCTTCGTTAATTAAGCATATTCCTATATCTAATGATTCGTATGAAGAAGCTTGGCAAAAAAATCGTTAGATAGGTATGACAACAAAAACAAATTGTTTAGTCTTTAATTAAAACGTTTTTGGATCAAAAACCTATTTCCGAAGCTAATTGTTTTAATTTGCATAAGTTATTGACAAGTGATGAATGTCTAAGAGGTCTTAATGCTTTAGGTGAGCAAGCTTCTAGTAAAGACTGCTGGTTAATTGATTTATTATTACAAAAAAATTGATCCAGAAAGTAGACGTCTATGGGCTATTAAATCATCTGAAGAATTTCCACACATGAAAGCTTTCCTTGATTTCCTAAACGTGAGGTGTTCTTCTTTAGAATTAATGTTAAATAATGAATCTGAATGTAAAATTCCAATGCGGAATAATTATACAAATTCTAATATTAAAAATGATAAGATCTTAAAATTTTTGAAATGTAAACGAACACATCCTTTATTTTATTAAGAAAATGGATGTTAATTCTAGGAAAAATTTTGTAAAACGTTTTTCATTGAGCTTTTTATGTTTAAATAATCATAAATATAAATCTTGCCCAAACAACCATTTAAAATGTTCTCTATGCTCTTCTAAGTTCCACAATACTCTTTTACATGAAAAAAAAGGCCTAACGGAAACGCGTTGTTTACGAATTCGTTACAGGGTAATGAATCTTCACAGGGGGAGGGAGCTAACGTGGGACTCGCAACGAAGCGAGTGAGTTCAAAGGTCAAACTGGAGAATCGCAGATTTATTCTGGGGCTTCGGTGAACAGTGAACTAAGTCTTTCTTTTCTCCCCACAGCAAATGTGAAAAAATATTTTATAACAATTCTAATGAATCATTTATCTGTCGAGCATTATTAGATTCTGGGTCTGAGTGTTGTTTTATTTCAGTAAGAGTTGTAAATATTTTAGGTTTAAAAAGAAAAAACAGTAAGGAACCACATGAATTATATTCTCATTTTTTAAGCACTGAAAACGAATTAAATACTGATTCGCTTTTCTTCGGAGGTTTTGGAAAACGGAGGAATTATCCGTTAAAAAACAATTTCTATCCGATGAGGAACAATTTTGTGAAAATCATTTTAATTTAAATTTTAAATATAATGATGAGGGTAGATTTGTCGTAAAATTACCGATATACGGAGACACCTCACGGTTGGGTAATACTAAAGGAATAGCAATTTCTCGGTTGCTGGCAGTGGAGAGATTTGTAGTCGATAAGGACTTTGAAAGACAGTATAAAAATTTTATGAAAGAATACGAAACATTGGGACATATGACACCCGTGGAAAACAATGTGAAATCTATAGACTCAAAAATTTATTTTCTTCCTCATCATGCTGTTATGAAAGGTGACAGTGTTTCAACGAAATTACGCGTTGTATTTGATGACACTTGTAAACTTTCAAATGGAAATTCTCTTAATTCAATTTCGGGAATAGGTAAAATGTTACATCCTGACCTCTTCACGATTTTAGTGAAATTTAGATTGAATGAAATTGCTTTTTCCGCCGACATCCAACAGATGTATAGGCAAATACTAATTGATCCAGAAGATCAAAATTTTCAGCGTATTGTGTGGAGAGTATAAAAGGGAATATAAACTGTGCACGGTAACATACGGTACAGCATCAGCACCTAGGGCCGGCGCTAGCAGTTTCGCCGCCCCGGTCAAAGAGGTAAAATGCCGCCCTTTTATAACAAAAATTAAAAGAAATAAGCTAAACCCTTTCCATGCTTAGTGGTAAAATAAAACGAGCAAAAAAAAAAAAAATTGCTATCAATAATGTTGAAGTTTTGGTTAGCAAAAAATACTAATTTATTCATTTATGTTTTTGGCACTAAATTAAAATTAGGGTTGCACCCAAAAAAAGTAATTTCTAGTGTATAATTATAAAATACGGATATTAAAAAAATACTAAAACAAATTACAGAACCACTAAGTATTAAAACTTAATTACATATTAAAAATATACTTAAACCAAGAGTTAAACTTAAAAGCGTTTCTTTTTCACTTTTAATTCTGAGAATTTTTTTTATAATTTCTTTAACACTAATCTCTTCAGCCAGTTCTTGTTCAATGGCTATTGTTGTCAAGCCGTTTAGCCGATCCTCGGTAGTTGTGGTGCGTAAAAAAGTTTTAATTGATTTTAATTTGGAGAAACTCCTTTCTCCCCTTTCCACACTTATTGGGTGAGTAAGCAATATACTTATGACTATACCGAGATCTGGAGCAAAATCCAGGTTCGATATGAATTTTAAAATCTCGATTGGGCTTTCATTTTTATTTAGCAAAGCCTATAAACCTCTACTATCTCGTCTGCCAGGTCCAGCGCGTTTATATCCGATGAAATCCCATCAGTTAACACTGTTTCTAGATTTTTACAATACTTTAGTTCGTCGTTTTGAGGAGTATCTTTTAAATCACAAATATTGTATAAAAATTGGAAATAGTTGCTGTGGGTACTGATCAAATCAAACCTGGATTCAAGTGCATTCATAGCTTTATCTAATGTGAAAAAATAAAACTCTGTCTTATATTTCAAAGTAGGATCTTCTATCGGCTCTTCTCGTGCCTCATAGTCGAAATTAACATTCCTTCTTCAAACTCTATGACGTGGATGGGTGAGCTCAATTTCGTCAGAGAATTCTCGAGCGTCGCAAAGCATTTCATTTAAGGTTGTGTCCAATCTAAGATCCTTGAAAAAATCTTTAGGATTTTTCAAGAACTCCATAGCAGATGGCAAATCATAGTCTTCTGTTTGCAAGAGCTTACTTATAGGATTGACACAATTTAAGATTTTGTACCAAATTACAATGCAGCATAAGAACTTAAATTGTTTAACACAACTTAATACTCCAGAAGCCTCAACTCTTATAGAGTTGTCAATCTTAGAATTATTGCAAACAGCAAGTTATTGCAACAGTCCAAGGCCCTAGGACTTACCTGGAATTCTATGAAGGATATCTTCCTTTTCAATTTAAAAGTAAATTTTCCGGACAATATCACTAAGCGTTCTTTCCTGTCACAATCGGCAAGATTGTTCGATCCTCTCGGTTTTCTGACTCCCTGTACCGTGTCTATTAAGATTTTTTATCAACAGTTATGGCTGTTGAAATTAGATTGGGACAGTCCTCTTCCAGAAGCGCTTGCAACGAAATGGAAAACATTCCAGAAGGGTTTGTTCAATCCACATTCCCAGGTGGATCCACACTGCTAGCCAACAAATAACTCTGCATGGTTTTTGTGATGCGTCTGAGTTGGCCTATGCATCGGTCATCTATGCTGTGCAGTCACAAGCCGATGGTAATACCAAGGTGACTCTTTTGGTGGCTAAATCAAGGGTGGCACCTTTAAAGTCTGTATCAATTCCAAGATTGGAGCTCAACGGTGCACTGTTACTTGCACGCCTTTATGCAACCTGCAAGAACATCTTGAAGGAGTATGATGTTCACTTCTATGCATGGACTGATTCCCAAGTGGTTTTATCTTGGCTGTCTTCTCATCCAAGGAACTGGAAGCCTTACATTGCCAATAGAACATCCGAAATTTTGGACTTGGTTCCAGCAGACAGTTGGCGTTACAGTTCCTACCAAGATGAATCCAGCTGACATTGCATGCAGAGGTTTATCACCTAAAGAACTTCCCACATGTGTTCTATGGAGGGAAGGCCCTCAATAGCTTTCCTGTGAGATGGACTCTTGGCCTAAACAACCCAAGAGAGATGATCAGACTAGTTTAGTGACAAAGGAAAGAAAACGGACAGCTTTTAGCTTCCCTGTGGCTGTCAACTGTGACTCTTTATTTTTAAAATTTTCATCATTTACTAAGATTATTGATATTTTTGCATTTTGTTTTAGATACATCACAAACTGTAAAGCTAGAGTTGGCAAGACGAAATATTTAGATTCCAAAGGTAAATACCATGTTCCTCCTTTAACCACATATGAAAGGAGGCACGCAAGTAATCAAATTTTCTTGTATATTCAAAATTTATTCTTTAGAGAAAATCAGTTGTATTAAAGCTAGCAACAAAAAGTATACCATCTGCTCTTTGTCCTTTCATCGACAAAAATGGTTTAATTCGAGTAGGAGGTCGACTTCGAAATTCGACACTCCAATATGGTGTTAAGCACCCAATCATCTTGCCAAATCAGCATGAAATTTGTAAATTAACTGTAAATATGTATCATATTTTACATTTGCATGCTGGATGTACTGTATTATTAAGCAAACTTATTGGATTAAAAAATATTGTAAAAAAATGTATTCATAAATGTATACTATGTTGTAGGTATAGAGCAAATGCATCCAAGCAATTGATGGGTGATCTGCCAACTCATAGGGTAACTCCTAGTAGGCAATTTTCTGTTTGTGGCATAGATTATGCTGGCCCCATCTATATTTTAAGATATAGAGGTAGAGGAGCAAAGACTATTAAGGGATATATAGCTCTTTTTGTATGTTTTGCTACCAAAGCTCTACATTTAGAACTAGTGAGTGATCTCACTTCTGAGGCTTTTATTGCCTCCTTGAAACGCTTTTGTGCAAGAGGAGCACCTAAACACATTTATTGTGATAATGATACAACATTTGTTGGTGCCAGGAGAAAATTGTTAGAAATATTTAACTTTGTATCAAAATTTAATGAAAATGAACACTTTTGCTATTTTCTATCTCAAGTGAATGTAGAGTGGCATTTTAGCCCTCCAGTAAGTCCTCATTTTGGAGGGTTATGGGAAGCAGGAGTTAAGAGTATTAAGTACCATTTAAAAAGGGTAATTGGAAACACAAATTTAACTTTTGGGGAGTTCAGCTGAACTCACAACCTCTAGTCTCTTTGGATTGTGACAATGATCCAGACAGTTTAAATATTTTAACTCATTTTCTCATAGGTGAGGTTATTACCTCTTCCCCTGAGCATACCAATGATGATAAACTTTCTTTTCGCTCCGTTGGGATATTGTCCAAAAAATGAAGTTAGGTTTTTGGAGAAAGTGGAAAATTGATTATTTGAGTAATTTACAAAACAGAATAAATGGAAATCTCCTAACAATAATTTTA
Source organism: Trichonephila clavipes (assembly GCA_019973935.1). Classification (NCBI taxonomy): domain Eukaryota; kingdom Metazoa; phylum Arthropoda; class Arachnida; order Araneae; family Nephilidae; genus Trichonephila; species Trichonephila clavipes. The sequence goes on from BMAU01001028.1 coordinate 176,295, forward strand.
AGGTTGGACAAATTGTAATTATTAAGGAGGGTAACATTCCTCCAGCAACCTGGCCTTTAGGTAAATTAATTGAAAAGCATCCAGGTAAGGATGGTGAGGTAAGAGTAGTAACTCTTAGAACTGTTAAAGGTCTATTTAAAAGACCAATTCATAAACTTTGTAAACTTTCTCTACATAAAGAATAACTTCTTGATGGGGGGTATGTTAGGGTTCATGTATGCCACTAGATGGCACTATTTAAATTATAAGGTGTGTATTATTGTTTTTACAGGGGAGAATGAAAAAGGAAGGATTTGAAGGAGGCTGTACACTGGCCATTTGCTCTATGTTAGCAATACTTTTTATATAGAGTTTTATGATAATGTAAAGGCAAGGAATTGAAATAGGCTGTACAGGCCATTCGCTCAATGTTAGCGATACTTTTTTTTTATATCTATTGTTAAAATAAAACCATTTGAAAGACATCAACATAGAAATTTTACAGGACTATTCACCGAATTTTATTGTCAAAGGTTGTACTTCAAGAAACCAAAATTAAAAAAAAACTATTCAAAGAAAAAGTATTGTTTTTTTTATTAATTGCAGTTTATTATGTGAATAACTTTCTAGAGTTTTAATATGCACTATAAATAAAATTTATTTATCTGCTTTGTTTTAATACATAAAGACATTTGGCACATCATAACAAAGATAACAAGATATACATAAAAAAAATCTCTAAACATTGAATACAGAAATAATCCTTGTGTAATACGAAATAAAGCATTACAGTTCTAATTACAAGATAATGAAATTCAATCTGACCAGCAGAAAATTCGAAAGTAGCTCAGATAGCTGAAAAGTGAAATATAGCATAGTAAAAAGAGATGAAGAAAACTAAAAGCAAGATATAGAGAAATTTTTTTTTAATTTATTGAAGTATTTTGTAGTTTTGAGTTCATTTTTACAAATATTAAATCACAGAATGTTGTTATAGTGTGTAAGAGGAGTTAAATTATCTCAACAATATGTTTTCAAAGTATGAAGCATTTATTTGAAAGAGCAAAGCATACTTCTTAAAAATATTAAAGTAAGCTGTATGCATAATTTTATACATACATCTATCATTTATAAAACATTCTGTAATATATAGTTCAGAATATTTCAGTTTTATTCAGAATTTATATGAAATTGACGATTGACTTTTAGTTAAGCTCATTTTAATAAGGTCCTTGTGTAACATTTTTCAACAATTGCTCAATAAAATAATTACAATGAACAACAGCATATTTCAAAACTTTTAACAAAAGATTTAAACATCACAATAGAAATAACAGCTGTCAAATATCCATTTTATTAAATCTATGCATATGTATGTACGGTTCCAAACCCTTAAAAGATCATACATGAGAGCTGCCATCCTTAATAAATATTAATTTATTTAGTGTATCTCTTTAATGATTCACAAGGTAGAATTGCTTCAAAATTAATTTTCGAGTTATTGTTTTATTTTTTTCAAAATGATTATATTTTCATCTGATAATAATCACTATAATCAGGATGATAAAAGAATTTACACACACATAACGATATTTTTGTCAGTTTACAAAAAGTAACATTTTTTTACATGACTTACTAATAACCAATTAAAAAATTATTGTTTTACTACTAGTTAATCAATAATTCCTAATAACCCGTAGTTAATCAGTTTATTAACTTGTGCATAGATCTAATGAAAATTTATTCTTTGACAGTTTATATATTTGTATAGAAATCATTTTATAAGGTTATCCAGAAGAAATTGACACAAACATTAAAAAAAAAGTTCATTTAAAAATACTGTAGCCATCAACTGAGGAGATCTTGTAATGTATTGAGCAAGATTTGTATGGCTATGACTAAAAGTGTTTGATTAACCAGTGCATCTTAATATATTTCAATTATAAAGGAAACTAACGTTGAAATTTAATAAGTGCATACAAGTATTCATTATAAGTATTAAATTTACTAATGTACATGAAAAGAATTTCATTCACAGTATGGTGAATTTTAAGAACCTCTGTTAAAAACAGCATTAGAATTGAGATTATAACATAAATATGATTCAGAAATGAAATTTAGACATTTTTTTCTATAAAAATTGAATTTGCAAGGAAATAATTTTCCCTAATTTAATCTATGAGCAATTTCAAAATGCATACTAAAATTTTTGCCAAATTTTTAATATTTCATAAATAGAGGTTTTATAATTAATGAATTATTATGCAATGCAAGGCCTATTTTTTTAATTTATAACTTGATTCTATAATTTACACTCTTCTGTGTAATTTTTTGTCTTGATTAGATGATTTTTCAAATTATGAGTGAAATAAGTTTTAATAAAGTTATTAGAAATATTTATCACCTTGCAAAATAATTTCTACAAAAGTAATATATTTTAATAATCTACAGACCTTTTAAATGAAGAGTTATAACAATTTATTAATAAAATTGAGTACTAATACACAAACTTGATGAAAATGGCATGTTATTTGTCAATATGAACACAAAATAATTATTCATTGAAATATAATTGAATTGCAACATTATAAATAAATGCAAAAAGTATGTGTGTGCTCTAATTGAAATTTAAAAAATGCAAACAGAACACATATCTTTTGTGACAAGAAAATTCATCACACTTAGACCAGAATCAATTGGTTTATACATCAATTTGGCAGAATTGATTATAAATGTGTTAAGCTCAGCAAGCTAACTGTTGAAATTAGTCTTATATTCACAGTTCTATTTACGATAAATACATGCTCAGGCCCCCAATATAAAAATTTTAAATTTATATAAGGGCTATGAAGCAGCTGTTAAATTATTTTAATCCTACTATTGGTAAAATTAAATTATTGAATAAATTAATACAAAATTGTTACTTTACAGTGCGATTTCATATTTACATTTTTGTGTAAATATTCAATATTAATCTTAAGTAAAGTAATAATTGATGATATGCTAAACGATGTAAATAAGAAAAGTAATAATTAACTAATACTTATACATTGAAAGAATAGTAGATTATTTTTTAAATACAATTTTGAACTTCCTGTTTCATTTATTTCATATCTGAGTCATGAGGCAAGTCATCTTTTCAGAATCAAACCTTGATTATAACTATATGAAATTCATTAATTATAATCAAGGTTATGCAACTAAAATTAATTCATCTTTGCTCAGGTGTATACTTTATTATAAGAAAAAATTTCAGCTGCAGCATAAAATTAAAGCAGAGATTAGAGGGCCTATAATTTTTATTGGGTTTTTTAAATAGTATTTTACTATACTAGGCTAAACAGGGCTCAAAAATTCTGAAAGCCAGTTCTGTTTTATATTGCCCAGCTTAATATACATAACTATACATCAAACACAAAAAAATAATACAGAATAAAATAATTTTAAAAAATATCTCTGTAATTTTTCTCTCCCCTGAAACTTAATGGAACATATATGTACAAAACATAGATGTGTATTATTTTCCACTGTTACATTTTTTAAAATTATTAATTTCATGAAAAGAGATTTACTGAAGGTATATAATGGGGGAAAAAAGCATAACAATACATTTGCTTTTATTTGAGAAAATTCTTTGCATTTACACGATTAATGCATAATATTGTATACAAATTGAATTAATTAAATGCAATGTGTTAATATGAGATAAATTAAAATTATATGTTTGCTTTTTTAAATAAATTTTTTTTGAAAAACAAATTTAATAATATAAATTACATAAGCTTTTAAAAAATTATCCCCCTTCCCTGCCTTATTTTTACAGGAAATTTTTTTAGAATCATCAGTTTTTACAAACACATTGTTATTAGTATGAAATTAACTATAACATGGTATAATGTTGGAATGATAAGGATTCCTCGAATTAAAATCAAAGAAAAAATAGAGCTTTGGCATCTACATCACTATTTTGTTATGCATATAAAAATTCATAGTATATTCCTTTCTGGAATGATAAAATCTACATTTTGAATTTTATTTCAATGTTCTACATTTATAAGAGTTTGCATTCTCCTTTTACTAAAAATATATCAAAAACATATAAAATAAATTTGATTTACTTATTGGTCCTAATTTTACATTTGAAAAAAATCAAAAAAGCACAATTTTGAATTTTAAAAAAATATATACATTATTATTTAAATTTAAATAAATATTTGTGTTCAGGAACATTAATTTTATAAATTTTCTTTTAATTCTGTCTAACAGTTCAAAAATTTAACTGTAGTGTTTGTTTCTTTAAATTATAAATGCTAGTATTTCTGGTCCCTAGGCCCAGGTCCCTTCCCAGCCATGTATTAACATATACCTCCAATTTAAAACCCAAATAAACAATAAATACAATATATATACAAAACTTCATAATATCATATTACAACAAAGCCTCATTAATTCAGACAGATAAGATCTGTAAAATTATCCAAATTAAATAAAATAAACCAATATACAGCTAAGCAATCTATGTTAAAAATAACATGGATTTTGAAATAAGGAAAAAGCAAAATGGCAAATTGCTCAAGAGAAAATTCAAATGAATACAACATCTTAATAATCTGTTGCCTGTCACTAATCATAGTACAAAACTGCCTGGTACACAGTACAACATTTTTAATTTAGCTTTCTGATTGGGATTATTATTTTTTGATGACTGTCTAAATTAAGCAATAGTTGGTTTAATGAGATCTGGATAAATAAAAGCTTACAATATGCTATTATAACTAAATAAGCATATTCTGGAATCAAATATTTGTAATTAAAAATACTTTCTGAGTGATGAATTTTGAAGTAAACATTGTGTTATGAGTTGATTGAATCTATTAGCTAAACAAAAAATATACAATATTGTTATATTAAAGATGCAATGATAAGATACTGATATTGAATATAACAGCTAATGACAATGAAAAGAAGCAATTTATAATCTAAAATACTTCACTAAAAGCCATATATGTACAATGTGAAGCAATATGGGGTTAAATTGAGCTGAACTAATAAATAAAATAATTTGTACTTATTCTACAGAAATGTTTTTGACTATAAAAATTGAAAGAAAGGTTACTTCCTCTTTTAAGTAAAAACTATAAAATGAGCTTTTTAAAATTAAAATTTAATCAATAAAATTTTAACATCCATGTAAATAAATTTCGCAGTTAAGAGAAAAAATAAGTATAATAGGCATTAATCAATAAAAATTGATTAATATGGATCTAAAATGAGAGATATAAAGCAACCCCACTTAATACTTGATCCTTACTATTTGCAGATGTACTTCTCTAACAGAACATCAATGCCAATAATTTTAAAGTAAACATCAAGATGAGTCTGTTAATAAATCAGTTGTAGGAGGGTTCAGCAGATCTGGGAACAAACTTCACAGCATCCTGGCCTCGTTTTGTCCTATGACCACGCTTCATTTTCCCTGATTTCTTGATTCCCAAGTACCATTCCTTTTGATTGCCAAGCCAAATATAATTATTCCATCCATCCTCATATACCTCTTTGAACCAGGTACTTTCTGATTCTGGGTCACTCTAGGAGGGTAGAGAAGAAATTATAAATATGTAAATTATGCAATTTTATATAATGATTAAATACTCAAGAGAAGTCATTATCATAAATAAAGAGATGAATGTCTGCAATATAAAATTTCTAAAAGTTATGTTAGATATACCATGTATCTACATAATTGATGGTGTCATAAAATCCTGAGATTTGAAAGTTGGGAATTAAACTGTTTCTTAATAAAGATGATACATTCAATCTAGCATAATTTTTGTCACCTATATAATTCAAAATAATATTCACTGAAAAAAATTATTTCAGAAAGGAATACAAAAAGAAATAACTTACCATCTGGAATACAAAAAAGATTTTTAAGGAATTAGTGCAAAAAATATATTATTTTCAAAATATCAATTTAGATTTTAAAAAATATTGATATATATCATCACATTGATGAAAATAAAAATTTTTTTTGTAACATACACTTTTAAGTTTCTTAAATGCAAAATTTGATCAATTTGTTTGGATTCGAAAAGGCATAACTTAAATTACATAACACATTCTGAAAAAAATTGTAATCTTAAAATTTTTAGATTGTTAGTATAGATAATGCAGGTTGCTAAATGGAACCAAAAGTTGAAAGCCTGTCTGTTCAACAGACATGATTTCCTTATTCATGTCAGGTTTTTGGTGAAATCAAGATTCAAACCTGATTCAACTTAAATATTTTGGCAAATGTCACTGGATAAATGAAAACGAGTTAGAATGAAATATATTTCAACATTTCACAGTAAATAAATTTACATTTTGGCAAATAAAATCTTTATATTAGATGCATACATTTCTTTTATGTAATAATAAAAACATTACTAAGCCAATAATAAAATCCTGAATGGAATCAGGAGTACCTCAACAGCTCAGGGGCTACAGAGCAAATATTTCCTTTTCTAGCTATAATTTTTTATAAAAAAAAATACAGCAACAAATATGAAAACTTAAAACATGCATCTTTAATACTACATTACAAGGGAGGGAAGTTTTTTTAATAGTTCTCAACTTTTTAAAAATATTGATGCAGGAAATAAAAATACATCACTGAATCAACAATATTTTAAACTTTCAGAATAACATTATTGATAGTAAAAAATTACACAAATAATAAAATATGTCCATATAGACTCCTATTCATTGAATAACACGGATATTTGGTACTTGCGTATCATTGTAACCAACTGGCAACATTATATGAAACAAAGTACATGATTGCCAATTCAATGCATACGACCCATGCAAATTTGGGGAGTTATTTTGAACTTTGATGATTGTTGCGATAATACTTAAGTACCAGATACTCTCAGTACAATGTTAAATGCAATAAAATATAGCAACATAAAATTTTTTTTTTATTTGCAAACTTTAACAATGATTTTGTGTCATATATTATATCTCAAATTATATTAAATATGCAAGAATAGCAATGGTTTTTAGTTTATTTTGAAAGTTAAAAATAAGCAATATTTTTAAGAAATATAAGTAATTAGAATAATTTCCAAAATTTAAATAAAAAATATTGTTTTTAGAAAAATATCCAATAAAAATTACACTTAGAATGAACATGAAAGTCTGTAATGGAACAGTACAAAATGGATATAAATTTACTCTATGCAAAACTGATAGTGAAATTATAATACTTTTCCTTGAGCAATTAATAAAAACTTTTTCAAAATAAAAAACATTTAAACTAGTTTTCCTTTTTCCTCCTAAGATATGTAAAGTATTAATAAATGCAATTGCCCTTCATTAACTATTAATAAAGTAGTTTTCAAAGCAGAAATATAAGATTGAATAAATGCAAAATTAAAGCTCTAATACATTCAGTTTCAAACACTAGAATGCTGTACATAATTAGTATGAAAAAGGCAAGTAAATTTTTTGCCTATGAAAGAATGTTATTTCTTTTTTTGAAAGAATGGCTCACACATTGACCAGAAGCTTCAAGATATTAATATAATCCAATCATTTATTTTAAAAATTTAACAATGAATTGGAGTTTAATAACAAACTGTAATAATACAAAGGACACATATAAATCAACAGCCTTTATTTCCTTCTATATAAATCAGCAACAGTTATTCACAAACATTGTAAAAAATATTTTAAAATCCTGAAGTATTTTAATATAGTTCATAATAAAATTGTGAAAAAGATTTTTATAACTCCTAAAATGTTTTAATTACAAACATAAAAATTTAACATTTTCCAATTCTATCACACTAGTATATAGCTCTTCCACACTTAATAGAGGCAACAAATATATTAGAACTTAACTACAAACTTTAATTAAACCGCAATATTAAAATCAAAGATATAATTATTAAATCTAATACTTAAAAGTACAAAATTATTTTATAACTTCACTTGTTTTGTTCAAGAGGAAGGTTAAATAAGTCAAAATATTATTTGTCATTAGTATAAAATCTTCTCTAATGAAATATAAAAAATATTCTTTTATTATATCTATGCGAAGTATTAAGTTGTGAGTAATTACAAAAAAATGTAGGCAGTAATAATAAAAAATACTTTATTAAGATGTTGCATGACAATTTCATATATAGAAATTAATCATTTCACTTCATATAATGAATATAACACACAAGCACACATGAAATACTTCCAACAGGATTATCAAACACCAGATGCCTGCATATTCTTGTACATTTATGATTGAAGATTAATATACAAATGAACATACGTGTATGTTCAAAAAATTTTTTATGAATAGTATCACTCAGTTTTAGACAATTAGTTACTATGAATAATCGATGTATGTGTCAAGAAGAACATATGCTAATATGTGTTTATACACATATGCAACTGAAATTTTCAGTTCGAGAAATGAAGGCTCAAATGAGCTATACGCCTAATCGCCAATGCGATTCTTTAAAATAACATTGCTTTCATTGATATTTCATATAGTATAAATAAAAGCTGTATTGTTGCATAGTTAGGTACCAAAAACAATAAATGTCACCATTTCAACATGCAAAGTACAACAGAAGTATAACTTCATTGAGTAACATTTCATAACTTATATGACAACAAATTACATATAAATTAAGTTCTTTCCTTCCTGTTAAACAATTTTTAAAATATATGCAATATAAATTCATAAAAGTAAATGAAATATATGTCACTAACTGTATTCATGCAATAAAAAACAAAAGTCTTCATGACGTGTATTAAATATCAACACAAAAGAAACCATCTTCAAAAATGAAGATGTTTAAAATTTATGGATTTTAGCACAATAGATCAATGTCGATGACGATTTCTATATCTGTGGTCAACAGGACTTCTACTTCTGTGGCTAGAATACCGCAAATCTGCTTCAACAGGGCTATGAGTTCTGTAGTTAGTATATCGAGAATCTCGTTCTGATGGGCTACGAGTTTTGTGGCTAGAATGCTTGAAATCCACATCTGATGGACTCCCACTACGTGTTCTATGTGAAAGATGTCTGTAGCTTCCTTCAAAAGGGCTTCTACTGCGTGTTCTGTGTCTAGAACGCCTATGATCAAGATCACTAGGACTTCTACTACGACTTCTGCGACTTGAATATTTATGCCGTTTACTTGAATGGTGGTGGTAATGATGATGTTTTGATGACTTTTCATGCCTTTCTCTTCTTTGTCTATCTTTCTCTCTGCTAATTTCTTCTGCAAGATCATCTCGATATCGTAAGTCTTTTGCATTTTTACCAGAATCTCTAGATTTCGACTCTGAGTGAGATGAACTTTTTCTAGAGTGTGGTTCTTCTTCCCAATGGTTATCAGCGGGCTGTTCATTTTCATTCAGTTCAGATTCTTGAGAAGTTGATGCATTTGCTGTTTTTGTACGTGCTCTCCATTCTGAGAGCTTTTTTTCAAGATCCTTCTGAATAGGAACAGGAATGCGGGGAAATAAAGTTGAAAACCACTCAAGCTTGGAGAGAAAATGGCGCAACATCTCTCCAATTGTCATAATTTGACCGCTTCCAGCTTTGACATCAACTTCCTCATCATCTTCCAAATAAGGCTCATACCAGTCCCACAAATCTCCAGGCGGCTGAGTATACCTAATATACATAAAGCCTAATGCTCGAATATACGGCGAATCATTATGATTAATCAAACCAACAACTTGTTTGCGGGTCAATTTTAACGTAAAAAGCTTGTAGAGAATACAAAACGCAGTAGATACAATACCACCAGCACCAACACCACGCACACCTCCACACATACCAGTCTGTCCAGCAGTCTTTCTACTTCCTTTTTCCCAAGGTTCCAAGTGGGTGACTTTGTAGTAAATTTCATCAATAACTTCATGATAAGTTTTCAGTTGGTAGAGATTTACTTTGAAGTAATGCGATGACAGGATATTAGTTAGAATCAAATTGTTTAAGTTCATTGTTTTTTCGTTTCCCCATAACGGAAGAGTGTTATTTTTCTTATCTGCAATACCTGGCGCCATTGATCGAAAACTTTGCTAAGTTTTATATCACAAATTATAAGTCAGCATCCAAACATATATCGTCATAAATAACAAAAATTGACTATTCGATTCTTGTTTTGGTTCACGATGTTGAAACTCTAAAATCCCGGACGCTGCAGTAAACTTTGATCACAGTTGCAGTTAATATGAAACATTTTTAAACAGTCTAGTTTAAATATTAAAAACACATATAGAAATCTCTGTTCTCTTTAAAATGAAACATGACTTCTAAAAAGAAAATAAAACTATTGTAAAATTCCAGCCACGAATATTTTTTTTATTACAAATAAATTTAATTTATTAGGGTTTTTTTTTAATTGCAGGCCATTTTTTTATTTCGATTTTATTATGTAGCTTTATGTAGGTGAAAAATAATTTTTCATTTTAATTTACTTCACAGCATTAAAATTGAATAAAACAAACGTCATGCAGTATTTCTCAACATGGAACAGCTCAGCGGTATTTTATATCTTCACTGTAACTGATGAAGGTGTGAACAAATTAGCATAAAGTCGGAAAACCAAGCGAAATTTGAGATTTAGGAAGTTTTAAAGTTTCCACTTTTTTTATTTGTAAGTAGATTTGAATAATGTTTTTCTTTTCAAATCAATTATTTTATGTTCATTTGAAGTATTAGTCTTATTTTTTTTTATTATTTGTTTTTGCCAAATCTCGTGCATAACTTTGACACAGCAATGGATTGATTTTCGATCGAATTTTGTTAAGAAAAATAATCTAAAGGATGTATAATTTGTTAATTAAACATGTTGAACATTTTTCAGCATTTATTTTTTCATCCTTGTTTATGATCTTTTGCCCTTTTGAGTCCCACAGTGTTTGTCATGCTGTATTCAAAATAATTTATAATGGTTACTTAAATGTACAATTTCGTTATATCTTTTATGCACTTCGATTTCATTTCAAAGCAATATAATCCGTGTCGTAACAAATAATTATTTGTTTTTATTGTGGTATTATTTTAACTCTACATGAATTGTAATAGCTAAGCCTAACTATATACTTAATTTTAAAAAGATGAATGCGAAAATATATTTTATTTCGCAGTGTTTCATTCTATATGGATTCAATTATTTTATTTGTAGATCCGAATAGATTCTCGTGTACTCTTACTTGTTTAATTTGTATGTTATTCGTTATGTTATTTCAGTTAGTTAAATCATTCCGATTTCTTGATAAAAGCTCATTTCTATAATTTAATCTGTACCGTTATACTGATACTGAATTTCATTCTCGGTAAATTTAGAAGTTGGTAGCTTGTTTTAAATTTTGTCATGGTGAAGTTATTTGTTACTGTTTCAAAAGGAATATTATATTTTCTTCTTATTGAAAACTTGCATTGGAAATCGTATGTTTTGGTAATTTTTATAACATAAGGAAAATTTAACTAGTTAAGGATTCTCTTTTTTGTTTTTTACGGAGTATTCTAACGAATTATAATTAGGGTTAAATATGAATAGAAACTTAAATGCATGCAAGTATAAAAAGAAAACACTTAATTTTTATACAGTTAACTAACATGTTTGTTTGAAATATTTTAATTATTTAGAAATTTGTAAAAGAACTGTTACATTTTTAGTCTTTTGCATTTTAATTAAAGAGTTAAACTATATGGTTTTCGAACCAAATTGCTCTTTTGAAGAACTTTAAAAGATATACAGTCACTCAAAAAAGTATTGGGACATTTGGCGTGCATAACTGTTAAGTCATTTATAAAAATATTTATCGCATTAAAACAAAATGAATTAACTAATATTTTAACATTTGGTGTACAGTATTTAAGAAACATTTTATTAGAATTATATAATTTGATCTAGCTTTTAAACATAATTCAAAGGCACACTGGACTCAAAAAAGTATTGGGACATTTTTGAATTCAGAAATTTAACAAATATACAGCGCATCAATAGAGTTTAAGTTACACTGCATTTTTAGACTAGAAGTTAAACACAAATGTTTCAACATATAAGATTATTTATAGAAAAAATGGCAAGAAACAAAGATGTATCAATTGATGTGCAAGATCTTGTAAAAAGTCATTTGAAAGAGGGGAAATCAATTCGCTGTATATGAAAAATACTGAAATTGTTTAAGTATACTGTGTGTGTGTGTGTGCGTGTGCATTTTAAACATTAACAAGTTTAAGAAAAACAGTGTTGAAAACAAGCAAAAAGATCAGGGCGTTCAATGATATTTAATGAACGTGAAGAGAAGTGGATTGTGAGATGTACACATTATTCCAAGAACTAGTGCATTAAAAATGACTTTGCAATGTTAAAGTAGGTTCGGAAAATCAGTAAATCCTGTAACTGTCAGAAATGTTTTAAGAAAACATAAGTATCATGGCAGAGTACCTCAAAGAAAGCTCTACATCAGCAAAGCAAATACACAAGCTAGGTTGGCATTTGCTAAAATGTATGTAAGGCAACCAACAGAATATTGAAAAATATGATTTTTATTGATGAAAGCAAATGTAACATTTTCTGATCAGATGGCAAGCAAAAAATTTGGTGGAAATCAAACACAGCAATGTATGTTAAAAATTTACAGCCTACAGTCAAGTTTCGAGCGAGTAACCTAATTGTATGGGGCTGCATGGCAAGCTCTGGTGTCAGGAACTTACATTTTGTTGATGGTATAATAAATAAATATGTCTATCTTGACATTCTTCAGCGAAATTTAAAATATAGTGCGAGCAAGCTGGTAATCGCAGGATATTTTAAATTGTACCAAGATAATGACCCGAAACATACTGCAGATATTTACGTTATGGGTCCTCTACCACTGTTCTAGTATTATTAAGACTCCTGCACAAAGTCCAGACCTTAATCCCATTGAACATGTGTGGGATTATTTGCATCAAAAACTATATGAGCACTAAAGGATTTGAAAATATTTGGTCGAAGAATGGACCAAAATAGATCTTTTTGCAAAAAATTGATCCTATCCATGCCAAATAGACTTCCGAGAGGTCATAAAAAGCAAGGAGGGTCCAATAAAATATTATTTTCTAAGTTTGAATTTTTTTTTCTTAATTTATTGAGAAGTGTCCCAATACCTTTTTGAGTCCGTTTTTTATCTGGATTTCTTTTATTTTCAATTTTAACCATAATTGCATTAATGTATAAGTTTTGTTTTAATTATTTGTATTTAACAAAATAACATTTTTTCTTTTTGGTTTCATTCGTATATTTAAGTAAAATATGATACAAATCTATGAACTGGTAGTGTGTCTCGATACTTTTTTGACTGACTGTACTTTTAACTAGTTGCCCATCAAGGTGTTTTTACTGAAATATTGTGTCAGTATTTTAAGCTGATAAAATGCTTAGTTGTTAAAAATACTTAAATATGTGCTTTAGTATATATTTTAACTTTGTGCTTGATATATATTAACGGTTTTTCTTTTGCTCTCTATTCCGAACAGATTTTACTTAGAAATTTCCTGTTTACTTTGCCTTCGGTTTTTTTTATTTTATGGAATTGATCCTAAATTATTTTCAGTAAGAAGTTGTATTTTAAGATCTGACTAATATTACCCAAGAATCCATTTTGCATTTCCTGTAATATTGTAACTTATGTTCATGTATTTTTTTAGTTATTATTAATGAATTTGCTATCTATTTTTAGAATTCATTTTCTGATCAGAATTATTTGATGGCAGTATTTAATTGGCTGGGCATGGATTTCGTGAAGCAGACATTTTTGATAACTATTAAAAATGCAGAAATTAGTTAAAGATTAATTAATTTTACTGAATTAATGAAAACCATATAAAGAATGACAGAAAATTAGATTGTAGTTCACTCTTTTGTCAGTGTCCAGTAGTGATATTTGGCAGTTCATCACTTGTATCCAGGTAAACACTACTGATTTTATTTTTAAAAAATAATAACAAGTTTTATAAAAAAATTAAGTCAATTCCTACTTAGGTTAACAAAAAATATTTTTTATTTACTTTTTATTAAATAGTTACAATTAATATAAATATATGTATAAACATATGACAGAATCGCGACATTAAGTTGACAAAATGGAATGTGATTTTCCTTGCATTTTTCAATTTTCCTTTCTATATATGGTGCTGGACTATTTTTTTTGTTTTTGTTTTTTACTATTTATTCATTCATTAAATCTAATTATTCTAATAAAATAGTATAGCAAAAAAAATCCCACACATTCTCGGTAATTAGGCCATCCAGGTGGGATTCAAACCCACGACGGAGGATTCAAACGCACTATTTATTGTGCTGCAGGGACACAACAAACGATTTTCCTTTCTATGTATGCTGTTGGAATATTATTTTTATTACTATTTATTCATTTTTCAATTCAATTAATGAATTAATATTTGAAAAAACTGTATTAACATCAATTGTCATCCACTACAAGCTTAAAAAAATGTATTTTTACTTTAATGGATGAATAGAAAGTGTTTTATTAACGATTGAAAAGGATATATAAATAAATATATGTACAGGAGAGAGTGAACTAATAGTAAAAACTGAATGAAAGACAAAGTGTAGGGATAACTCGTTAATGTTAGATGAATATTTGAGACAGTTTAAGATATCAGAGTGGTAACTCTTGCTGAAAGGATTTTTTTGATGTAACATCTTTCCTCTCACTTGCTGGATATTTATTGGAGTGATTTTGTGAAAAGGGACGGATATGTGTGGCAGGAAGTGATGTAAGCGTACGCTATTTGATTTAACCAATGAGAGCGTGTGGTGGTGTACAGCTCTAGCAGCCATCAAGCACTCGAGCGCTTGACTCAAAAATCACAATCGGTCTGCAAAATCTACCCCTTAATTGCAAGAATCTCTATATTATAGAGCAGAGAAAATAAATTGCTTATCTACACACTAATCCTAAGACCAGTTTTAACCAGTATGCCATGTCAGTCTGGGCACATGCAGCTAAAATTCATATTAATCAAATTGAAGTTTCCCAAAAAGCTCGATGGTTCATGAGGAATAAAGATCTCAGATCCGCGAGCAAAATTATGTCTATCAGACAATTTATCAAAAAATTAGCAACTAACTTTCAAAAAATTGATAACTCTAATAATCCTTTGATCTTGGATATTAAAAAATATATCCCTGTTTCTAATTTTAACAGACCCAAAAATATTCTTTTGGATCTTCTACAATTAAAATTCTTAATTAAATTCATTTCACTCTTCTCACCCAACTTAAAAGCTTACTTTAAATCCTTCCCCAAGCCTTTGTAGCCTAATGGTTATAGTAGCTGACTTGAAATGAATCGTCCTAGGTTCAAATTTCAGGAACTCTCTGTTTTCAAATTTACTTTAAATCACTTTAATTTTCCCTAGAAAATTATTTATCCAGATCAAATTTAAATTTACACATTCTTTCCTACTTTTTCAAAATGTATTTTATTTTTTATTAGCTTTTAAAAACCTGTTTTTCTGATTTCAAATCATTCAATGTTTCTCTCATTTCTACAATGACTGAGTTCTAAGCTGCATTCCCATTGGTCAGGTCTCACCTCGCCCACCCACTGATCGAAATTTGTTTTCATTCTCAGTGCTTGCACCATTTTTGAAGATATTTTTCTAGCACCTAGAGCATTTTGGTAGTTTTAAATTTTAATTTTTTACTCTATCAGTATATTTTACTTTTTAAGTATTTTTTTTATTAACAAAGGGCAAGAGTGAATTCATCACAGCCACTCAAAATCCTAAAGATAAGAGGTTATAGCTCAGAAGAACTAGATACTCTGGTCATCCACCCAATGATACTCTAAATCCACTTCGCACATACCAGCAAGTGTTAGACTTCACCCAGGATAAATTTGCGATCCTTACGCTCAATTATCAAAGGGCTCACCAAACAGATTTTGATGACGTTATTTCATAAAAATGTTCGTTACTCATGTTATCAGAGACGTGGTTAGATATCTAACTTCGATTGCTGCATAGAGTTTAAACAACCGGGCCGCAGAGCAGCTGGTGTTGGATTGCAAACAGAAAAACTTGCATGTTGCGACTCCTCGTATGAACATAACTTATTGTCAAGTAAGTGGACTGGGTACTGTTAGTAACGATATGGGGGGGACATATGTGTGACAGAATGATTATTTGAAAATGGACAAACAGTGATTTCGGTGGTCGCATACATTTCTTGAAATGAAACAGTACAAAAAAAATTAAAGATTTCCTGCATTTTGTACTTTTACCATATACCGAAGATGGTTCTGTTCTTTTAAAGAAAACTATCGCTTCCCATGATTTTGAGGGCTGATTTTAACTTTAATTTCAGTTTACTAAAATCTGAACCGCTCTCATAGCTTTTTTGAATGATGAATTCAAGCTCGAAATGAACACTAATCAAAATGTTTCGACAACTAACAGTGGTAATGTTATTGACACTGTTTTTCTACAGTTTTGAAATCACAAGTATGTGTCATATTTTAGTTATCATAAATCTATTGTCTCCGCTCTTCCTCAAATTGATCAAGAATAATTAATTTTGATAAAAAAAATTGCATCACTCCTTGTGTTAATTAAATAAAATTTTCATTAAAGATGTAATTTTTCGATAGAAAATTATTTCCAATCATACCCAATTAATTTTTTTCAGGATATAAGTTACTATTGCGTATTTACTAAGATAACATGTCAGATGTTGCTCATCATATACGACTACTGTAAGGCTAATTTTTTTATTAGAGCTTCAATATATAGACTTGATTTTGTGAAATTTTTCGGCAATTGATGTCGAGTTTTGTAATGGTAGTCTCTCTAGACAGCTGTTCATCCCCCCTGTCAATAAATTATCTCCGGTTAAAAAAAATTAGTGGTTTCGCACAGTTTTCAAATTATAGCTGTTCCAGTCCATTTTAATATATAAATATTTTCTGATACTTACTGTGCTTTACAAACCTTATTGTGTTACATATTTCTGTGGATGTCACTATTTTTCATTCCTAGTTTTTTTAACATAAGTTTTGATTTTTGTTTTGGAAGTATTAATAACCTTGTATATATGTTTTTTAATGTTTAATGTGTTTTGTAGTTATAGTTTTGATTTTGTGGCCAGCATTCTCGCAGTCCAGTTGAATTTCAGGTCCTAGTGTCACTAAAGATCAATTGTATAAATAGAGCTGATGCAAGTTAAATCTGTTGAGGTACAGAGTCTTTATAATTTCAGTTCTGAAGAAGTTCAAAAGAGTGGAGTACCTACTCGAATGTAATCTTTACATGACTGGTTCAAAATTTCAAAATCTGTTACCAATAGCCCTCTTGTGTTTCTTCTAAATATAATTTACTCTACTTAGATTTGCAAGCAAATTCTTGAATTCTGGCATTTTAGTAGATTTAATACTCATTTAAATAAGTAGGCATATTTTTTTAAAGGGAGCCAACAGATCAATCAGTATTAGTAACAACATTTAACTTGAAGCTAAAACAGTTTCAAAGTAATTGTATGCATTCTAATGCATTAGTTAAACATTATCCTCAGAATAAAAGTTTGTAAATTGCTTTTGATATGCTAGAATAAACAAATCTTTTAATTTGTTATGACTTTTTTCATCTAACATATTACCTGCCCCTCCCTCCCCCTTTGCTATATACATAGTGCGTCAAATAAGTTTTAAGACTGAGTCTGTGTGTGTAAAAAGAAATGGATACAAGAAATTAATTCCGTCTTGGTGTTTGATTCAAAATAGGACCCTCCTATTTCAATGTACTTGTTACAGTGATTTATTAATGAATCGAACTCTTGTAAATCACTGCAGAATGGCCTGAAAAGTATGTGTCCAAGCTACTTGTACCGTTGAAATATTCTCGCAATAACACCCTGTTCAATTTATTTTAGGTTTTGGGAATAAGGAGTAGTCACAGGGTGTTAAATCAGGTTAATACAGTGGATGGTTCAACATAGAGGCATTATTTTTTGCCAAAAATCGAACAATAAGGGAGGTGTGACTGGGTGCATTTGTTGTATGGCAAACACAAACTGTTTTCAGTCTGATATTTTGGACGAATGTGAATTTTGGCCATCAAACACTTTAAAACAGTTAAGTAGTACTGATAAGTATATGTTTGTCCAGTTGGAACAAATTCCTTGTGGATAATACCTTTACTATCAAAGAATGTACTAAGCATATTTTTAATTTTAGATGGAACTTTCCTTGCTTTTTTTTGGCTTCCAGTGAATTTTGTGTTTTCCATTCTGCACTTTGTTGCTTTGTTTCAGAATTTTATTAGAAACACCAGGATTTGTCACCTGTTACAATGGACTTGAAGTTTGGATCATTTTCAGCAGCTGAAATATCTCTGCATTGAGTACTTCTCATTGCTTTTTGTTCAGGGGTTAAAGTGTTTCAAACAAATTTAGCACACTTTTGTTTTGCCCAAATCTTTATGCAGGATGGTTCAAATCGCGTTTCTTGTTGATGCTTAAAGAGTTCCATCGATCTCAGGGACAATAGTGATTGTTTGCCTAAAAACTTTTGTACTTTCTCAATAATTTTAGATCCAAGATAAAATTGGTCTTCTACGATGTTGATCATATTCTACTGTATCTCTTCAATCCAAAAATGTTTGTACCACACTAAAACAACAGTCACCATAAACTTGTTTCATGAATTAGTATGTTTCCGAAGCACTTTTATGTTTTGTGCTACATTTAATCACGGCTCTTTTCTCCATCGTAAAAAATTAACATGAAAAAAAATTCACTCCTGCAGTGAATGCTCATCTTCTCAGCTACTTAACTAAATGAGCACAACTTGTTGCATTGTCAGTACATCATGGACATCATGACACATGTGCATTTACACTCATGGTGTCATTAGAACCTGCGCTCTGGGATAAGTTTTAAAACTTATTTGGGTTTCTAGGAGAGCCCCCCACTCATACTTTGGTTGGCGATAATTGTGCCGTCATGGTAACCTTGCTTTTAAATACAACATGTGCAACCCTAACTTTTTCTAAATTTTCGTCATTTGTGGGCGCGCATTTCAAATTTCATTTTGTTGTTGGGCACCGGGTTGAAAGTATGGCTGCGCTTGTAAGTGAATACACGTTAGAATTTTTCGTTATTGAATGCTAGAGGCAGAAACTAATTGCTTCAAGTTATGGATGTCTAAATGTAATGAGCAAATGGGATTAAATGAAGAGTGTTGTTTTGGATGGATTTGAATGGAGATGTCGAAAAAAGGTGTAAATACGCATGATGTTTGCAGAAGTATAAGAAAGAATTCGTGGTTTTCCAATAGTAAGTTAATCGGCAATAAAACGTTTTCTCCGATCGCACCAGCCATGAAGGCACACCATTGTGCATTTACACGAGACTTTCCAGAATTTTTTAAAAGCAGTTGTTACACTTTACCCTCCACTTGGGAAGGATCAACAATAAGAAAGTAAGTGCTGTTATATTTTTTATCTTAAATGCTTAATTTCTGTATTGTTTACATATATTTTCATTGCGCATCCATCTTATACTGCTATATTTACTTGTCACCGTTGTCGGGTTTGCTTGGCGCCATTTCGTTTTCGCTTGGCGCTTTTTCCGGTTTGGCGCCAAGGGTGGGGGCTCTTCTAGGAGTTTACCCTTATTTGACACACTGTGTATGATTACAACCTGACATTAAACTTTAAAAGGAAAAATTCCTGAATTTTTATAATTTTCCATAAAAAAGAAATATATTAAATTACGAACAATGCTATTTTTGAGAATGCATGATCAATATTGTAGGAAAGGTATAAACAATAAAACAAGTTATTTTCAAGCATGCACAAACAAGATTGTGTTTGAACGTGCATGTGGACAGTTTTCTTTATTGACTGCATATTGTGGAATTTGGCGACAGTTTTTGATTTGATGATACTGGTTCTTATAATACACAAGTGTGAAAAGCTTCAGTCATATTTGATGTCATTCTTACTGTAAAGTATCTGCATTGGAGAGCTGTCATTTAAAAAAAAAAAGAATTGGAACCAAAATATTTTATATAAGCATCTTTAAAACTCTGAAAGAATTGCTATTGATGAAGCATTGGTTTTTGCAGATGCAATGCTAAACATCCAATTATTGGTTTTGTTTACTATATAACTAATGAAATTTAAATTGAAAAATAATACCATGAATATATATTTTTCATTATTCTGCTTTCATTTCATTTTTTTCTTTCTACCCATCATTTATCGATACTGATGAATGGATATGTAGCCCAAAATGTAATGTAAACTAAAGAAGCTAAAAGATTAACATTCCTCTTTCAAAATTTTTTTTTTTTTTTTTTTTTTTTTGTAACATAACATGTCTTTTTGGAGATAATTTTCAAATTAATTATTCAAGAAATTATAAACAAACAGAATAAGATTCTATCCCATTTACTTAAATAAAATAAATGTATGACACATTTTTCAATAATGTCGGCTAGAAGAAATGTGCACGGAAGTCTAATTGGTTAAGAATGTTGCACTTCAAAGTAACACAAGGGCTATATTGATGATAAGGCTTAGTAATTTTGAATCTTGGTCAAGTGATGAGAATGACACCTGAGCTGGCATCTCATTGTCTCAACTTTACATTATGACTAGGGTAGGTGAGTGCTCATGGTTGCAAACTCATGGCCAATGTTGTCAAATTATGAATTGAAGTTCTGGTAGACCTACTTAGTAGAGAGGTTTATACTCGTTTAATCCGAAGTCTTCACATTGAGGTTGTACTCGACGAGGTCCATTGCCAAAGTAAGCCTTGTTGCTTTGAAGTGTGATGCTAATAAAAAATCGAATCCACACTACACTAACATACATCTGCTCTTCTACATCAGGACTTCAACCCATAGTTCGACAAAAATAACCCAAGTCTTGAACGCCACCACAACGATTCAGCTACCACAGGCATAGCTTCATAGATCATTAAGTAAAAAAACAAAAGCTGCAGAATTTAAAAGGTATTTTTTTATGCTAAAATAAGTCTGAATAAATAACTTTTCATTAAATGCATTATTTTAGTTTTATAAAGCAACCAGTAAGGTATAAATTCTAATTAAAATTTTAAAGTTAATGAAAGCAATAAGTGCCAGTTAACTCATTTCGGGCTCTGGGCACAAAAGATCAACAGGCCCCTTCGGCACTGACAAGGTGGGACTCTTGGATCCACAGTTAAGTCCAACTTATCTGGGCCCTTCCAGACCCTTTGGTGCCCACCCCAGGCACCAAATGGGTAAAATGAATTAATTTTTTTTATTTTGTTTTCATTACAATGTATTTGTAAGAGTCAAAAGTCACATCCATTGTGAAATATTACATTTTTTTTTTTTTTTTTTGATTTTGAAATGTATAAATACACATTAAGCTTTGTTTTATGGAGTGAAATTCTAGTTTATATAAAAAAAATTGTGGACTCTATAGATTTTTTTACTTGATTTTAATGTCATAAATGTACAATCTATGTTGATAAAATTAAGAATTCTTTTTTGAGTTTGCATATTTACATTATATTTCTTAACAGTTCATGTACTTTAATTCTGATATTCCTTGTACATTTTTTTAAGATATGCAAAAGCTATCTTTAAAATCAAATGCCATGGCTGCTAATTCATGCCGTACATTTTTTACAAAATGTCACTCTTATTTTAAAAATATGCCCCTTGTTCTTTGGACAGTCTCAAAAGAATTCATTATGTGAAAAAAAAATGAAAGAAACAATCGAATAATTACAATAAGTATTGGCATCTATCTTATCGATTTTCTATTATATAGAAGAGAATCCCAAACTTTTTTGCCTCATAGACCCCTTGACAGGTTTTTCGGTTTGGGGTAGACCCCTACTTACCTAATATTAAATTTTTGCAAATTCATCAACTTAAATTGATTTGACAGCAAGTATAGAGCTGCATCCTTAAAAAGATTTAAATTTTTAACTGTAGTGAATTATAGTTTAAAAATTATGAAAACACATGTTAATTAAATAAATAAAAATTTAATTATTTAATTCACCTGTATTTTCTTAATTTTTAAACAGTGTTTTATGCATTAAATTAAACTTTAATTAATGCATAAAATAACTTAAATAAAATAACTGAGCAACTAAAAATGCTTTTAGTAGGAGGAATGAATCTGGGGATGCAATAACAAATTTTCAACATTTGGCATCAATCTTATCAGGTTTAACCTCAATATCTCCTCGGTTAATAGTGTCCAGTCTTTTCTTCTTTCTTTGTTTTGTTTTGGAGAATGGCAAGCCACAATGAAAAACTCCTTCTCATTTGTTAAAACAATTAAAAACTTTCTCAAGATATTTCATAATGTGGAATAAATAACAGGTATATCTTTTTAAAGCAAAAATTATTGACATCCGTTTATTAACTTAACTTTAAGATCTTAGTTAGTGCCTATATTCTTAGTGTCTAGTTCTTGTAATCTGACTTTTTTTTCAAAATGACCATGTGAATTCATTGCCTATTTTGGTATTAGGATAGTCAAAACATTTTCAAAATCCAAAAAAAGGGCATTTAAATGTTGAATATAGGTTAACACGCATTTTTCCTGGCAGATTGTCCGGGACAATTGTGAAACTGGGAAAATTTGAGATGTCCACAATTATACTCCTTGAGCTTAATTCTGGTACACAAAAGAAAGGTCCTGTTTTAAAAAAAATTATGCTCTAACCTTGAAACTGCAATTTAACCTCATTAAATTTAGTAAATAAATCTATTAAATATGTAAAAAAGTCTGGTTTCCACTTGATTCAATTTCCTTTTAAATTAAAATCACAATCTGATTTAATTAGAGCCACTATCGTACACGCCCATTTACACCTCATGGACCCCCAAATTATTTTTTCGCTGGCGTAGACCCCTTGGAGGTCGCCGTAGACCTCTGGGGTCTATATAGACCACTTTTTGGGAAACACTAATATAGATAATAAAGTCAATAGAGCTAAAAAATTTTCAAATTAGTTCATATATTTTGTTCTGTGGGTTTTTTTTGGCTATTCTTAAATTTTTTTAAAAGAAGTTGGTAAAACTTATTTTATAGGCAATGATATTTCTATCAGATCAGCTGTACCATGTCCAAGAATGTAATGCATATTATAATCAAGAAAAATTTATTTAAGCCAGGATTCTAGAGGGTCCAACGTCTATGTAATGTTATGATTTTGCAATACTTTGCAAGGTCCAGCTTAGGGCCCAAAACCTGACTTTGCAGGAGAACCGTAATATTCTCCAATTCGCCTCTGACCAAATCATAAATAGTTTTTAGTTGGAAAAATGCTCCTTGCATTAATATTATACTCTTGATTTCGAAATTCTATTGAAAGTAGTACATTATGGTACATTAATTTCTATCCAAGTTGGTCATTTTATTTTTTTATATAAAATGTGTTCCAAATTTCATGTCCTACATCATAATTTTTTGATTGAATATTCACTTTACATTTTTTTGTTGAATATTTTCTTAATGCCTGTTGCACCATCTTTTGGTAATGTGGAAGGACTTAAGGTGATTAAAAAGGCAATAGTAGAAATATTTATTATAAATAATTCAACCATGGCTGAAAGCAGTTTACAAAATAGGGTATGAAACCTGATTTATATATATTTCTAATAAATTGTATGCACAGTGATCTGTAGATGTAATCATTGTTTCAATATTTTTGAATTAGAATAATTATTTACTACTGAATTATTTTGGAATGCTATTATAAAGACGCAACAATAAGTTTATTGAATATATAAGTGAAATTTTCTCCCCCCTTTCCTTCCGATTATTAGGGATATTAAGTGGAGGTCAGTGATTGTGTTAGAGTATGTTAACATTGCACTTATAACGCAACACAAGGGCTATTGGCGACAGACCTCAAAATTTTGCTGCTCAACCAAGTGATGAGGGTGACATTTGAGCTGGCACTTCCGCTTCAAACTATTGTCAATGAGAGGGCTTTGATCTCAACAGATTTAATTTACATCATCCCCCACTACATAGCAGGTCTTCAGTGGGGGAGTGATATTAAGTGTAGGTCATTTGTGGACTTTTAAATATTCTTTCATGTATATTAATGTAAAAAATTATTTGTGGAATGTCTTCAAATTATGTTATGTTAATCAAGAAACTAAAGAAAAGTTGCTTTGAATTTATTACTATAAAATTTCGTAAACAAACACAAAAACCCGATTATTATTTTTTTAAATGTTTTAAAAATATTTAAAGCTAAAATTATATATATAGAGAGAGAGAGAGAGTGTGTACAAACATGTAGGTATATAATAAGTTACTTTTTAGCTTTATAAATATTTTTTTATCCTGTAAAAAAGTCCCAAATATGGATGAAAGTGGTGATAATGTACATGCATAAGGAGGTGAAATAAGATAAATAAGATTCTTAAAATACATGACTTTTCAGTGTGCAATGAAACTTGGGTATAAAAGTAGATTTAGCTTACATAAACCAAAAAAAAAAAAAAAAAAAATGTTATTTGTGAATAATCAATATTAAAATTGAATATTTGTAACTGCACCATACTTCTGTAAACAACCAAAAAGAGATGATTATGATTAAAAAGTAATTATATTTAAAGTATTTGAAACTGCATATAATTTTTTATTACTTAGATAAAAAGTTATTCTGTACAATTCTTGTTATTTTTTAAGTTCAAATTCACCTAAGACAAGGTTTTTCACCGGTAACTTTTAATATTGTTAAAATTTGCTTGAGATATGTGTATTATCTAGGAAGCTATATAGTATATGTAACCCATGGCAATTTCATTCAAAGCTTTGAATTGTCAGGGAAAAATAGATGCGGAAATGTCAACAAGAAAAATTATGATAATTATAAAATAAAATGAATTTATGGATATACAATTATTTTCAGTTGAAGAATTATTACATGTAGTATTAAAAATATTACCAGTGATATTTAGCTACTTTAAGTACTTTATTTAAATTGCTGTTGAATTGATAATTTATTTATGTTTAAGAGAAAAAAACAATTAATTTTAAAGCAACAAACTAGCTGTATAATTTATAGTTTGTAATAGTTATAAAAAAAGTTTAATTTGAAATTTAAAACTATTTCAAATATAAAGCAAAGTTATACAAGAATGTTTCACATGTGAGAAGATAATTTTCATTATTAGTTGTTAAAAAAAACTATCTTATAAAAAGTCTATTGTCCATCCCCCAAAAAAACATGAATCGTAAGACAGGGGAGGGGAGGAAACTTATTGAAAAACATATATTAACTGACAAATGACACAAAAGGTGCCATATTTCAAAGCATAGATTAATACACAAGCAAACATCATAAAATTTTAAAATATAAGAACCAATATGAAACTAATTGACATTTTTCTGGTTACTTGTTAAATGCTTTTAAAACCTCCCATGTTTAAGGTGAAATAATTTGTTTTGCAGTAAATAGCTTAGTTATTTTTTATTTTTTTTTTTTTTTGCATCAAAAAATGAAAAATTTGTTTAAAGACAAAAAAAAAATACCCATCTTGTGTATGTAATATTGCACAACATTTAAGAACTTTAAGAATATTTGAATAAAAGATAATTGAGTGCTATTTTTTCATAGAAAACCAGGCACTGATTTATTCAGCAAAATAAACAATTAAAACAGTGCTTTTTTTAAAATTTATTTCATGTTAAGTTCAATATATTGCATTGATCAATGAATTGTAAATATTCAATATTTAAGATGAGTGATTATATAAGTATTGAAACAAATTTTATCTTTTTTACTTCTTAGTTTGCAATGTAAATGAAGCTACTAAGTATGAGACATTGTACACACACTCTCAAATAAGGGAAAAATAGATTGAAATATACATTTATAAATTCTTATAATATGCTATTTTTTAAGTTTTGTGTGAATTATTGTTTTTGCTTGCCGATAAATATTTGTTAATGTATATCATTTTTTTATACAATGAATCTATAAATTAATTCTTACAAATTTCTAACAGATAATCAAAAACATTTTCCTTTTCCTAATCTAAAATGAATTTATTTTCTAATAACAAAGGACAATGAACTTCAACTGTTCGTAATAATATGTCAGCAATATTGCCATATTTTTCCTGAAAAGTTATTTCGTATAATTTCTTAATAAATTTTGAAAATATTTTTTTATTATTGCCTAATTGATAAATTCTGGCAATCATAAAATATATTTTATGCATAAAAAAACTATGCTAATTATTTTACAATTCCTTTCTTTTGATTCATGATAATCACGTTATAAAGGGAAACACGTGTTCTACATTGAATTCAAAACAAACATCTAACTAATTGTACTTGTTATTCTATTTGTGAAATTCCGATAAAATTTCAAGTTTCATAATTGAGTAAAGATATCCAACAATTATTAAAAAAATTACATCAAAAGGTTTTAAAATTAAAAAAAAAAATAACTCTTATTTTTACGGGTGTTTTTAAATCGACTATATTTTGTTTATTTATAACTGTTGACAAATATGAACTTTGAGCCAATGGGCTAGAAACACATGATTGCATTTATTATGTGACTCTGCCGTCACATTAATTTATAAATTGATTGGCTAGAAACACGTGTTTCTCGTTTATCATGTGATTATGACGTATTATGTACTGTGACAAAAATAATTCCTTTTAGGAATTTTAATAAAATTATATTGCTGTTTAATTATGATTTTACACTATCTTGAAAATAGATATGTTATTATTTACAATACTGTTTTTTTTAAGTAGCCTTTTATCAAAAACTAAAGGAGTGTGCCTTTATTATAAATGAGGGAAAATGTAATCTTCAAAAAAAGTTCAATAACTTTACAGTTGATATTGGATATCTGGTTGCTTTCAGCATAATAATTATAGTTTATTATAATATGTTCTGACATCATCAAGTTTAAGTCAAAACTCTTGATTTTTCATGATCAAAAATGTTATTGAAAGTTTTTAATACATTTCATTAAAACTATTAAAAAAATGTTTTTGTTGTTTAATCCCACTCCCTTCTAATTGTGTTTTATTTTAAATGATGTAAATATCTTATAACATATGTAAACTGATAATTATATTTTTATATGCATCATAATCATTTTTAAAATTATAAAAATTGTAAATGTTAACTAAGCTCTTACCTCTGCATAAACTTTTCCTTTGTCATTCATTGCAAGATATAGATTAGATTTTTTCCCTTTAATTTGAACTTCTCCTGCTGCTCTTGAATTTATCTGTAGAATTGCTGAAAACAAAGTTTACTAAATTATTGAAAACAGTTTTGAAGGTGCTTATTATTAATAGTATATTCACACAGTGGGGTTTTTTTTCTAGGAAAAACAATTTTATTGTTTTCATTTTTTTTCAGTGTTCAGTTATAAATGCATTTTGGATATTTTAACTTATACAAGATCATATTTTATTATCTTCCCATCTATATTTGATTTTGAAAAGTAAACATTATTGGAGAGAGAGAAAGTAAATTCAAATACAAAAAAGTATCTTAAAAATTAAGGCGTGATAGTTTTACATAAGAAACAAAATTTAATCCACATATTGAAGCAACAGCTAAAACACAAGCAGTGTTTTTTCCCCGTATATTTTTGGAAGAGGTCTCGTACTGAATTTATTGCTTCCTTGTAAAATTAATTGAAATTTCGACATTCAGCTGTTTTAGTAAGAATAAGTTTTAAAAATAAATCACTATTGACATATTAATTATTTTAGGAAATTGAATTGTGGATAAGTTAGCTGCAATGTCTTTTTAATTTATACAATAAAATCGAAACATTAAAAAAGGTTTGTCACAGTTGTGTTATTCAAAACATTATTTCATATGCCATGCATTATCGGCAGCTGATATTATTTTTAAAGTGTTTCATTTGGATAGCATTTTTAAAATTTTTATTTAACATTTCATCATTCTTCCACATAAGAGTTCCCTTTTTCAATTATAATTTAAAATTATATGTTAATAAATAAAACTTATAAAATAGAAGTAATTCTAATTATGTCAATCAAGAAGCAACAAAACATTTTGTTTTATGTTGTCGGTTGGCCGATTAACTTGGATGAAAACAATTTAAGAGTAAGAGAGCATGCTTGTCTTTTAAAACTCTCCTTGAATCACCGATCAATGAAGAGACATACCCACGCCGTCGCCAGATTCATTCAACAAAGTAAAAAAAACGTGGATTATTTACCTTCATGGTTGTAGGGTTCTCTCGTTCCGTACACATTTCCCTCGCCGTCGATGACGATATTGTAACCAGTGGCACTGTGCAGTTGCTTCTCCTTGCCGACGTGACCCGGGATTCCTCGGTCCGATTCCATGGCTCGGGCGTAGGCGGGGCCCACCCGCTCTTCGCGGGACGAGTTGTCGTCCTCGGTGGCCATCTTGATGGGAGGCCCGAGAGCAATGGGATCCTGAGAGGCAAAGGAGAATTATGAGTGATGCATCACGGGAAGGACGGCCATTCCAGATGGGCGGGGCTAATAAAACTGCGCTTGCGCTGTGAATTAAATTTTCTGTCGTGATCTAATCAGTTAAGAGTTATCGGACAGATTGCGCATGATCGTGCAGGACCTTGTGGTTTTCTCATCTCAATAGCATCTCTTCCCCCCCTCTCCGTTGTGTAGCATCTTACATTTTTTATTTGTAATTTTACAAATTGATTTCAAGTAGTGTCTTAACTGTATGATCATTCGCTAAGCTGAATTTTTCCAATAAATACTTTCCTGCTTTATTGATTTTATGTAATCGGTCGACGATCTTGATGAAAATTATAATTTTTGTATGCCGTCCCGTTGAATGTATTAAGCTTCTTAACCCCTCCCCGTAAACTGATTCAAACATACTTTGTAGCAAACGTTTTCCAGCCATTTTGTAGTTGTATGAATTATTTCCTTGGTCAATGAACTCGGAAACAACGACGAGGACTTGGTTATTCTGTTTACGTGTATATTTTCCCCAAAAATTGGTAGAATTTAATTTATTTTAAAATTAACTTATATTTTTATTTAAACTTGCAGCGTCAACTTTCGAAAATTATTTTATCTTGAGCGTGATTTGAAAAATACGTACTTATTGTAAGTGGAGCCAATGTGAGAAAAATATGAGTTTTCAGATAGTATCTATTATTAGATACCACATATACGAAATTAACCCCCCACCATCGCGAATGGGCGCAAAAGTTGAAATATGAAATTAATCACTTGATAGAGAATGTCGCTTGTATAAAAATCAACGTAGTTCTACAATGATACGCAGAATATTTCTGAGAATGAATAGTAGAGTATTGTATTGGTTTGAGATAGCGTTTTTAACGTCGCACTTTGTAGCAACATGAGGGCTGCTGTTGACCTCAACCATGGTCAAGAGGTGAAGACATCACCTCAGCCGGGCTGGCTCACTAGTCTACAGATTTACATACCAACATTGGGATTTTGAACCTAGACTTTATTAACGTGCATCAGCCCTTTTGCATGAAGAGTCTTGTGTGCCTTTGTGTGACTCGAGTTCACAACTTGACAAAAGAAACTTGGATCACTAACTTACAATAATGACCGTTCGGTTACCATAGCCGTTTTAAACATTGGAATCCCGAAATTGTAAAATGTTGAACTTATCTTTACAAATGGTACATATATTCAGTAGGGTTTGAAATTGTATGCAATTTAAGTGCAAATGAATATTAAAGCATTAATTAATATTTCCTTTGTAGTCAATGTGTTGAGAACTATCATAGAAAATATGTTTGCTTTATAATTCTATGACTTTATTTTTTGTGTTGCAGAGTAAAAACAATTATTCAATTGGGACTTGAAAAGACCCAGTAAAAATAAGTGTATGTTTTTGAATGCGTTACTTAAAAAAAAAGCATAAAAAGGGACCGTTTTGGAGCGGATCACTGCAAATCCCCGGATGTCCAGTGACGTCATCAATGCATCTCCCGACATCCCCCATCCCCGCTCGCGTCGTAGGTAAAACGTCTCTGCAGTTGCTGACTGTGCATTTATGATTTCTAAAACAAAACGTTATTTATACTTGTCGTTGATGTTTTGAATTAAGTGCTCTAAAAAGCGTTTTACGATTTTTTCCTGAAGCCTTTATCACATTTATCCGATGCATATCAATTGGGAACTACTTATTTAGAAATACCTGAAAAGTGCACGCCAGTTTAGGAAATTTGCTCCGAAGAGTGCTGTGGTGTATGCGAAATCATCACGTGTGTTTCTTTACTATTGAAACTGTTTGATTATGAAATTGTATTGTTTTCAAGAATACGATCGACTCACAGTAAGAATTTAGATTGAGATTCCTTTTTGCTTTGATTTTAACAAATTTTGTGATCTAATATTTAATCACAGTGCTATCGCAAAAAATACGGTTTAATACTATTATATAATTTAAAACTTTATAGTGCATATTTTAATAATTTTTCAGTGCAACATTTGGGGATGACATTTTAAAATTAATTAAAGTATGATTATTTTTATGTTGATATTTTTTTACATATAGCAGTTAAAAGGAAAGTACAAACTATTTTTTGCTTAAATTATTTCATTCTTTGTTTGGAATTAACCATTACTGGGTAACATAATTTACCAATTAATTTTATGTATGTTTTAAAAATTTTGTGTATGCGCGTCAATTTTTTTCATTGAATTATATATATAATCTTATAAATATTTTCTTGAATTACAAATTTTTTTTATATTAATTGCTATTTTAGGTAATGTTTAGTGCAAATTTTAGTGTGCATTGTTATTTAAAAGGAGTTTTCTTTGAAAATATATAAGAAATATTGAGAGTTAAAAATCACATTAAGTACTGTATTTTTTTTCTTTCGTTTTTGCTTGTATTGACATTTTTTTTTAAAAAATTACCTATTTATATTAAAATTTATGTTATGGAAAAGATAACACTCTAATAAGTTTTGAAATGATTCTTTTTATAAAGCAGAAAATGTTTTATATTTTATTTCAATTATTAAATAGATAATCTAAAGAGAAAGGCTCTTGCCATAAACAGCCTTAACATTTATCAGACAAGCAAATAGTGCTGTCCTGTTTTGGAACACAAGCTCTTTAGGAATTAGTAGCTATTATTTTATGAGCTGAATAAAAATATGGTTTTACCTAAGTTCGACAATTTTATCTTTTTTCTATAAAATCGGAATTTTATTTCATGTTCCAATGTGAATACATATAGAAATGTTCATAATATAGAACAGATTCATTATCCAAAGTAATCTTTTAGTAGAACTCAAATTGATTCTGATGCGTCTATTGTAAAATAAATCTGACGTATGCTTTAATGTTTTAATGATTCTGCACAATGAAGGTTACCAAAACAGGTGAACGGAAGTAATGTGAAAACAATTTTTGATACCTTAGGGTAAAATTACTTTGTATGCACATGTAAAATTTTTGAGGAAATTTAATCCAGGATTGTTTAAAGGGAATTCAGCTGATTATTGAATTTATAATGTGTTAGCATAAATTCCAAGCGTGTATTTTATTTTAAACAATTTTTTAAAAAAATCCTGAAAAAGTAACCACAAATATTTAAGATATGTATAAAAAGTTTTCTCGTAATTATAATCAAAGTAAATTAAACCCCAGTTTCCAATACATTATCTCCTGGCTTCCATATAAAAAAATAAAATCTTAATATTACATATTTTTTTTGTTTATAAATATTCATTAACGGTTAAAAATAGATATATGTTTAATGCTATGATGAATTACCTGATTTTCTTATACGTATCTTCAATATAGAATCAGCTAGGAGATAATTTTTTTTAAAGAGAAATAATTAATTTTCATTAAGTAATTTATACCACGCAATGTTCATTTATATATAAATCTGACATAACATGTTAATTTTTTTGCTCCCATTTTCTGTATCTGCTTTTATTTAAATGCAGTTATCTTAATGTTTTTATTTTTTTCAAAATTTTAAGACTCCAGACGTTTTTTAATATTTTCTTGACCATGGCTCAAAATTACGAGGTTACATAGTGATTAACATTACACGTTAATAAACATTCACACATAAACATTTAAAGTGTGGCTGTTTGATTTAATGTTTAAATTTTCAGGAAATTTTATTAATTTACATTAACATGATATAGTATGAATAAAAATAATTGTACTAATAAAATATAAATGTCAAAATTATACATACTCTAGTTGGGTATCGACTTTTTTTCATATTTAAATGTTTATGTTCTACAAAGTCTTGG
This sequence comes from Trichonephila clavipes, assembly GCA_019973935.1. Taxonomy (NCBI): domain Eukaryota; kingdom Metazoa; phylum Arthropoda; class Arachnida; order Araneae; family Nephilidae; genus Trichonephila; species Trichonephila clavipes. The sequence continues at coordinate 208,602 of BMAU01001028.1, forward strand.
TTACGTTTGCAATCAGTAGATCGGATTTTCCGCGATGTAATAATATATGCAAATAATCCCACCTTTTAAAGAAACTAAAAGCAATTTTCAGGGTTAACGCCTACTTTTTTAAACACCAACACTAAGTCAATTAGTCGTAAACTAACTTTAATACAATAATCATGAAATATTTGACTCTTATCTCTACAATTTTAAAGTTTATTGTAATTGTATTGTCTGGATTTTTTACAGTTAAAATTACTTTTCAAGATTGTTTATGGTTTTAGATGCATTGTGAATGTGTGAAGCTGTGCGATATGCCAATTCTTCTTGATTGCTTGATTTGAAATGACACATTGTGTATTTATATCGATCCCGAAGTCATAACACTAAATTGGTATTTTTAAATATGGTAATATTTATTTAATCCGTGAGCTGTGGGGATTTTTTTTAATTGTATTTTTAGGGGAAATATTCATAAGTATGGTTAATAAAAAGTTTGAGAATTTTAAAAAAAGAACGCTCCTTGTTGACTAGTTTTATTTATTTTTTTTAAAAAAATAAGATTCCATGTCATTAGATTGTAAAATGTTGATATATGTTTTACAATGGAATATTTTATTCTTACTATTTGTAATGTAGCATTCATGGTTTCATTTTTTAAATTGTTTTAAATGAATGGCAACATGTCTCAAAGCAGACGATTTAACTGGAAATTTTTGCTTTCAATTTGAAACTGTTTTGTTAAATCTATATTCCGCCTTAGATTCTTTAAAATAATCAATTATTTGCATGCATAACATGAACTATTATAAGATTTTCTTTTTGAATTAGGTAAAAATATTCCTACTAGCAGAAACCGGAGTCATTTTAATCTAATTAATAATTGATACTAGCCACAAAATCTTTAAGAAAAAAGAAATTTGAGAGATTAAAAAAATATCGCATACGTACGTGACAGTAAACTATCAAGAAGGCGCAAGATTTAAATGAGAACGCGGTTGTATGGCCTCTTCCTGGCTGAGATTTTAATATGATGAAGAAGGAAAATCATAAAAATCACTTACCTGATCCGGCGTACAGGTGGAATACCTATCCACCGTGTCATCAGCACTATTCCAACACCAACTGCACATCTCGCCGTCCTCTCGCATTGTAAACTGTCCCACTGAATCAAAAAGAATTACCGCTCCACACACTCCTGACTCGCTTCTTTTACGAGCTACTTTACTACTACGCTACTAGAGGTCTTGGATTTTATATTTCCCCGCGACACCTTTTTTTAACCCTCTTGTGTAGGGTGAACGATTGCCTTTTTATTTGATATACTCATCATAGTGCTACCGAACTCGCGGGCGCTCCTGCAACGTGGTTGTATTTGTCTAAATTGCAATATTCGAGAGCTGTTAGTTTGTGTCAACGTTGTGCCAAGCTTGGCGACGCTTTAAAAGAGGGATTTGCTGACCTCGGTGCACTTTTTTCTCCCTAATAATTTTACGTGTTCGCTAAAATTTTGGCTTCATTTACAGGGCTTGACAATTTATCGGGATAACCGTGTTAAATGAGAATTTCTGTGCTATTGTGTTAATGTAGCCAACGCCTCTTCAGAAGTTGTATATTGATTATTTTTCTTTGTATTGTACATGGAAGAATAGTTGCCGACCCTCATCAAGTAAAGTAGTTCACACAGGCGCTGCCCTGTTTCATTTACCTTCTCCACTCTTTTGAAATGGTGTCTTATTAAAAATGTAGAGTTGATGAATAAAGGGACGATCGAATTTACAGTAAGGATATTTTAATGAACTTAAATTAGAAATGTCTGTGTTAAATTTTATGTATTTTAACATTTCTTAACAGAGGAAAATGAAGCTCCATTTTAAATTTGGGAAATAATATATTTTTATATTCATTAAGTTCATCCTTCGTATAGAGGAGCTGATGTGTGTTAAATTTGTCGAGGTTGAAAGTTCTCTCAATGGCGTGGTATGGAAGTTTTTTCGAGTATTGTGCAGGTCAGGTATCGTCCTTGTCACTTGACCGAGGTCCGAAATTACCAGGTCTGTCGCCAATATTCTCACGTAATTTCAAAGTACGACGTTAATGTATAGTCCATTAATTTTGTAATAAAGTAGCTTTAGCTAGCTTTTTGTCTTAAAGCTAAATTACCTGAAGGACAAAAAAAAAGTTGATCTTATATTCTGGCGTATGATTGTTTTAAAATAGATATCAGAGATACAATTATCTAATTAAAAACAATGCATATATATTATTTTGCTATACTGAATGGTGCTATATCATGTGAACAGAAATGTTATAAAAAAATTCTGTTTTTCAATCAATCTGTATTTTATCTCCTTCGCCCTTTATATCTGAATGGCAATTTTTGATAAATTCTTTTAGTAATTGCATAAATATTAATTTTTTTATTAGTTATTCATTTTCAGGTGCAACAGTAAATGTGAGCACATTCTACAAATAATTTCCTAAAATATTGCCACACATTGAAATTTAAATAAAAATCTGTGAGGTAGAAAGGTAAATAAAACCTGATGAATTCGGTTTTCTTATCATATTCTTATGATGCATTTTCCCCCATAAGTGTCAGATTCCGTCATAAAACTATAACATGTTAAATCCGCTTCATCTTTGTTTTATCCTAACATGAATTTCTTTTTGATCGTATCTGATTCTTAGTACAACAGTATTAATATACTTGTGTTTGTTAAATATTATGTTAAAAATGATAAAAGATTATTATATGCACACATACCTTATGCTTTTAGGTGCTTAAAGTCGTGACATGAAAAGTCGATAAAATCACTAAATGACTTCACTGAAGTGTTGTTGATGCAGGAGTGGTTTTTAAGGAAAACTTTAATATCTTATCATTTTTCGGTTATATAGCTGTCGATGATAACACCATTTAGAAATGTTATGAAAGCATCGAGATAAAAATTATTTATCCAAAATGCCATATAAATTCCAAAATACTCCTTAAGTTAAGAGTTTTTGAATCTTATCTTGTTCGAAATGCATTCTTATTTAAAACTTCGTGTAACAAGTAATTTTGTTTCAATATTTATTAATCGAGTTTGTGATTGAGGATTGGATTTATTTGTGTAGACCTGGATGAAAACTCCTAATCAAATACTAAAGCTCTTGTATTTGTTTAGTTTAAATATTTAATATATTTTACTGGTATCAAATCTCTTTTCCCTGCTCCAATAAAAATTGAGCGATATAACGCCAAACGTGGGACCTTCTTTCGAGATCTCTGAATGGGCGAGGTGGGTAGTTAAGACTGTTCCCACTCGCGTCCCACGCATTTTGTGACGTCATTTGCTCGGCTTGAATGTTTCAGCATGTGTCCCGTATATCTTAATTTTTCTATCCTATGTGTGTGTAGAAACTCCTATTTTGGAATGTAAGATCGCAGACGGTTGCATTTTCATTCCTCATCCTCAGGGGAAAGAGGTGTACAAATGTATCAAAATGGAGTAGAAAATATTTTGGCAACGGGTTTTTATCTTTGTCATTCAATGAAATAATTATTTTCAGTTTTTGTTACATTAGTTACATTGTAATGATGCTGAAAATCTATATTGAAGCCATTCAGTGGCACACACAAGGAGACCCCCCAAAGCCCTTGATTCCCCCCCCCATTGATTATAATTCGAAGTATATAGTACTTCAAATTTAATTATTTGTTATTATTGAGATTAATTTTATTAATCAATGCTAATTATTTATTCAATAATTAGTTTTTACTGTGTTTTGTTCCCGAAAATCGACAAAATCAAAAGGAGGATGATACAAGAATGGTGAACTTTCACCCCCCGAAAAATTCCTGTGTGCGCTACTGAAGCCATTTGATGACAGTTTTAGATTAATCATGATTAATACTACTTATGTATTAGTCATTTGTTTTGTTTGCATGCTCTTACACGTTTTTTAATTAAACTAAAATTTACAACTTAAAAACCATTGTGATCATTTTCCATCGATTTTGATTTGGGAATTTAACCGCCTTTCCTATGATGGTGAAGTTGTACCACGTTATCGTAATGTTTGGTGTTGATAACCCCATGCTTTCTTAAGTTGTTGTAAGTATCACTAGGAAAGGAAAATATAATGCGATGTATTTAGTCTTGCTGGTTAAAGTAACAAGCTACAGTTTTGCCAGACAGCCAAGTAAGATAATAAAGGTTACTTCACACTCAATTCAATAGAGCTTCAAAACCTTCCTCACTGTAACCCACAAATCAATTTAAGACTTGTGGATGTTAGTACAATTTCGAAAGATTAGATCACATTCGAGAATTCGTCACTTTAATACTAATACCCTTTTCTAACCACGTTAATTGAAGACAAATCAACTGAATTTTCAAAAATGAAAAACTTGAAAAATTAATTTCTTTCAACTTTTATTCGCAGACTAAATACTATTTAAAAGTAAAAATGATTATTTAAAATTTTCATTCTAGGCAGCCTTCGTTTACTTTTAAGAATAAGACCTAATTTTGAAATGCATTTAATAGAAAAATATCTTCATCTGAGTATCATATTGACTTAAATAACCGCAAGAAAATATCACGGTTTTTTTTATCGCCAACATTTTCTGTTGAAATCATTTTCTTTGCGCTGTTACTGTATAGTGTTCTGTTTTTAAACTCATTTTCTACTTTGTTAAATAAAATTTGAAGTTTGATATTAAAAATTATGTATTCATAGAGTGGTTTCCAAAAGGATATAGGCGAGTGTATTGAGCACAAACTTGAATATTGAGTCTTTTTTTCCTTTTTTTCCCCTGTATACTTTGGCCTTTTTAAAAGACATATTATTAGTTGAAATGTGTTCCATTCTGTATCCAACCATAGGCTCAGATGGTGGCCGTGTAGGGCAGCGATTTTAAAAAGCTGAAACGTTGGTGTGGTGTGGTATATTAGTGTGAGCCTGACCATTTACGTGGTCCGTCGGCATGACGTTAATATTAACTTTATCGAAGTCTTTGTGTTTCTTTCTGATTTTTATTCTGCTGTTTTATTTTTAATACGTTATTTGTCTTGAAACTGTTTTAATTGAGAGAGTGATGAAGAGAAAAAAGAAATTAATGGCACTTTTTTAAACCTTTCCAAATTATTAGTGTTTAAATCGAAATAGCGCGCTTGTATAAAATGATGAATGCTATCTTCATGATGTTCGAAATATACACTTTGGAATACAAAGACTCCTGATTTATACATGGAAATGTATGAAATAGTGCGTATTGGTTTAGAATGTTAGTATTTATAAACTTAAAAAAAATTGTAATGAATGTGTTGAACACATTAAGTACCATAAAATCCGGCGTGTAACGCGCCCCCCCTTTACGAAGAAACCTGAAATGTACGAGTGCAATTCTCTTATGTTTTGAAGTCATTTATTCGAGGTATTATTCTAAGTTTTTAAAAAAATTAGTATATGTTTAGAAATATAACTTTTTAAAGAACAGTATTTTGATCTATATAAATGTCTAATTTTTTTAATGTTCTTTTTTTTAAGCTATTATTTTTATACCCGCCATATAACGCGCACCCGTTAATTTCGATCTTATTTATTGTGTTAAAAGTGCGCTTTATACACCGGGTTTTACGGTGATCATTGCTAAGTGCTTGGAGAAAAAAAAATCCAACGGTATTTCCAATTGATTAGTTTAAAGTTTGGACTTCGTTTTTGTGTGTATGTATGTATATATATGTATGTAGTGTACTTTCATAATATCTAATCATCATTACTCATAATAACAGATCATCCTTACTGTTATGTTGGAAAATAAAATTTATTTTGTACAATCACTGCAATTTTACTTTGCCACTCAACACAATACACCAAATATATATATATATATATATATATATATATATATATATATATATATATTTGGGCTGTAATTTATATTTTATCGCGATTTATGATTCATTTGTCACTTAGATTAAATAAGAGAAAATATTCTTTGATATGTGTTCTAAACGAACACACACTTTACAAAAATACAGTTTTATTTAAGAGGCGAGAGGATCGTGTGTGTAAATTTTTTGAGAATGAATACTAACATAAAAACAAGCTGGATATGATTGTTTGAATAACACAGCTTTTAGAATAAATCGTAGCACAAAATGTGCTTAAAAGGAATCATTCCCGTCTTTAAGGGATTAAAATATTTTTATAGGGGAAGGAGCATAAGCACACACACACACACATATATATATATATATATAAGACGCTATATGAAGGGAGTTGTTGAATTCGAGAGACAAATACAGAAGGTTGATTGTAGTCATCTTGAGGATGAAAAATTGCTAAAGAAACATGGGGCCGCAAATCAAGTTTAGAGGGGAAAAAATCACAAAAATAGGTATTAAGGGTGTGGCATCCAATGGAACAAAGAGGGCCAGTAATAAGTAGAAAAACATTGATTTGGCGTAAATTGAGGTTACAGTACAGGGGATGCATCACATTTTAACGTCAGAAAAGAGACGTCGAGAATTTTTCTTAGAAATTGTTCGATGTGTTACGGCTACAAACGTCATACAACCGACAACGACGGACTAAAAATTGCCTAATACTTTCTAATATATCCTGTGTCCTGGCGACGTCTGCTAAAGCGATGACGATCCGTGCTGTGATATCGTCAAGTGTACACACAAGCATCTGATAAACAACCGACTTCAGGAGTTTCCAGAAATACAAGGGGTTGAGGTCCGGGGAGCGTGCAGGCTGCATGTCTGTCACTTGCAGTGTTCCTCGAGATTTGTAGCGTCAAGGTTGTTACGCATCACACAGAAAATTTGCTGGTGGACAACATGCATGAATCATTTTCTCTGCCGCCCGCGAACTCTAAAATCTCCACTAATGAATACACTTACTCGCTACTATTCCTATACGAATGTCTGTTTTAGCGATATTCTCCAACTGAACTGGTTTGCGACTTGCAGTAATTTTTCTTCCTCTTAAGGCCTACCATCCCTCTACCCTCCCTCATACCCTCTCATTTGGCAACACGCTGTTTATAATATTGCACGCTAATCAGTCACTTTTCAGATATGATCTTTTAGAAAGATACAATTCGAAAATTAGTCCTAATCTGAATAAAAGTATAATTTTTACCTTTGTATCATTCAATTGCTCTATTGCTAATCCTAATAATTTATGATATATTAGTCTGTTATTCCCTTTCCATATTCTTTGGAAATATCCTTCAATTTTATCATTTTTAAGGGTTCATGGTTGTATATTTACTCTCTCACGAATGGTCTTATTTCGATTTTTATGCTAAATCATCTCATTCCATTTATGAGGATTAATTCACAGCTGTGACAAATTTATAATGAAAAATAGTTGTTTATTTATAAACTTCGATACGAAACTCATTTAAATTTTACAAATATGTAACATTTATGAAATACAATCAAATGCATAGTTTTATCTCCTAAATGTTTTTTAAATGTCACCGACAGATATTTGTTGGTATATATATATTGTGTGTAATTAAATTGTGTATGTATTTTTTTAATAATTTGTGATATGCCTCTGACGAAGAACTTCAAAATTTTATTTTAGGTTTACAAATAACCTTAAAACTAATGAAAAGTTCTTTCTCCTCTCATCTGCTTTATTAATAGCCGCAGTGGTCATGGTCGCGAATTGTGGTCAGCATTATCGTGGGTCATTACTGAATAGAAATAGCGGGAATACCTACTGCCATAGAAACCGTATGGAGAGCTGATACACATTACATCAGTCGAGGCTCAAAGTCTCATTCCTTGATCGAAGTTTTGAATTACAAAGTCCATCGCCAATAACCCATGTACCATATGTAGTGCAACGTTAATAAAATTACTTGATATTTAATTTTTTAAATCTTTTCTTTCTTGTGTCATTGGATCTTAAGTAGATAATTGCACTCATTGTTTATTTAAATCTGTGGAAATTAATTTTTTATTATTATTTTGAATTTTCTTTCATTTTCTAGAACGTCTTTCCACAGATTTATCATAATTTATCTGAACAAAGCAATTTGCTTAGTATTGAACTTCTTTCGCATGACATACTGAAACTCTTGAGACGAGTGTGTATAGCTGCCTCAAAAATTTATATTGAAATAAATATGTACTTGAAAGCATTTTTTTTAAATTAAAATATATGGATCGATGTGTGTATTTATACATCTAAATTGGTGTTAAAACATTAGTTGAATTTTTCATAAATGAGTTTTAAAAAAGGCAAACTAATCTAACTTTCCAAAAACAATTTCTAGTTTTTGTTTAATTTGTGTACAAAAATTTCCTTAATTTGCAGTTTTTTTAAAAAAAATTATTCGTTTAGAAGTATTTTATTGTATAATGTAATGAAGCTTTTTATTTGATAAGAAATTGTCCAATCATGCATAATGTAAATTTTAATTTCCTTCATGAGACATAATAAAATTGCTTGATCCAGATAATTTATTAGTTGTTGCCATTTTTGTATTTAAAAAAACAAAAAGACCCGTTGAAAGTATGGAGCGTATATAAATAAATATATGAAAATCATGCCACTCAATTTATTTTAATAGTTCTTTTATTATCTCATCGCCGTGTTTCAGCGAATACTGATACATATGGTAAACTACCTCCCGCCATAGGTAGCCAACCGCCTCGCCATAGCAACCCACTCGTAGCTTTTCGATCCCCTCCCAGTTTCTGCGCTACCGTGTAAATCTGATTTTCGGCTTGGAGTCGGCTATCCCTTCTTTCAAAATTACTTTTCATTGATTATAATCCAACTGAAAGTATCTCATCCACCGATTATTTCAATGTCGACGGATAATATTTGAAGGTCGCCTAGAACTAGCCTTTGACTGGATATCGAAACATGCTTCAGTATTGATCGCTAGTGACGTAATAATCTTATTGCTCTTCTTCACCAGCAAGCCGACCGACATCTGCTTTATTCTCCAAGTTACTATTTTTAGTGAACTATTCATATCGTAGGTCTTGCACCTTAAATCTACCGTTATTATAATAAATTTAATTCTTCCGAGCTTTGCGTGGTTGATCTACCTTTGATTATACCTACTCGTGTATTGATGTACCCGGTATCTCTTCCCGGTTTATGATTGGTCGTTTCGAGTTCTGTCTTCAGCCCATGTTTTGCTGTGTCAAAGGTAATGCATTAAGATTGATTCATATGTTTTGTGTAATTATTTGTTTTTAGTTTATTATTAGTTATTTGTTCGTTTTTATTATGTGTGTGTGATTTATTGTTAAGCTTTATCACCTAAGTGCTATTTTTTCTTAGTTTTATGTTGTACGTAATGTGTGTAATGATCGTATCGTTCCGATCAATGCGTGCATGTGTCGTGAAACGAATTTTAGTTTCCTTGTGTTATAGAATAATTTTCAAACTCAGGATTGTTTAATATGTATTCAAAATGATCTAATCAAAATTGTGTAATGTTTGTCTTTGTTTTTATTTATAAATTATACCAATATAGAAAACATTTTTAAAAACATAAGCTTTTCAATATTAAACTTTTTAAGTGTTGCTCCAAGTATTTTTTACGTGCTCATCCCATCGTGTATATTTACAAAGAGATTGAGGCCGATTTCGATGAAGTTGTATTTTTGAGCTAACATTTTCTATTTAGTATAAAGATGCAGAAAATGTTTGGATAGGCATTAATTTTAATTTCTTTGTTTACATTTAACATTCTAATTTATGAGTGTGAAATTCTATAACCTATTGTTGTCTTATTTTAAGTTGTGATGAATACTAATTTTGAATATAAACTACATTTCTGGCACAGATATTTCATATTAATCTATTGTAATTTAAATGATGTAATCTTTAAGTATTGATGAATTCAAAATTCTGTGTTGCAGTATTATTTCAGATACAGCAAAAAATGCAAGTTTTTGTTCTCAGGTGTTTTTAAAAAACTTCTAAGTGGTGGTTCCTTTTTTACTGAGTAATTTAATTTCGTTGTATAGTAGTATCTACTCTTTTTAAAAATATTACAGCAAAGTCATTGCATAAAAATGATTCTTAGTATTGTAGAATTATGAAATTTCTAGTAGTTATCCATCCAATAGTCAACCAATGTTTTTTAATAGGATCTTAAAATCATGATAATTTATTAATATGTTCTTAATATTATATTTTTAAATTAGCAGTATTTTTAATTATTGAAGAAAAAATGTTGAGTAATTATGGAAATGTATGATTATTTGCATTCTAAAACCTGAAGCTGGATGTTCATCTTTTAATCTAAAGCAAATTTTATTCATTTTTTTTATTTTAGCTGTAAAAAGCATTACACTATTTGAAATAAAGATGTAATTTGTGTGTACTGTAAGATTGTTAGGAAAAAATTCCAGTATGTTGTTTAAATTGTGAAACATCTTTTATATTAATTTAAATATTAATACAAATAGTGTAGTTTGATTGCAATAGTTTAGTATTTGCAGCACATTAATCCATGTCTTGTTTGTAAGTAAATTGCTTATTAAGTTCTTGAATTTGTCATTCAACAAAATGTAGGCCTTGTTATGTTGTATTGGGTGCTTTTTTAATATTTGATAACATCCTAAATTGCAATTTCTCCCTAAGTACAATTTAAAAAGAGAAAAATTTCAATTATGGTGCTCTTGTTATTGAATTTTCATATTAAACTATAGTGTTTATTAAAAGTGATAAAATACGATTTTCAATATATGTTGTACAAAAATTGATGTTTATCTTTATGATTGTTCTGTGAATAGGAAAATTTTAATTTACTGTCTAAATATTAAATATGCTATTGTTTTATTTCATTTATAGAGTAATTAATTTAATCAATAAATGGAATGCTTTATGAATCACGACCATTGCGCAAATTTTAATGTTTGGTGTTAAGTGACAAAAAAGTGTCTTAAAGTTCACATAACTTTTAATTCCACTTTTAAATTAGAGCAAATCATATACAGAGTAAATATGACTCCCTAAAGAGTGTGAAGTGTCTGTATTTTTAAATTTTCTCTTTCTATTATATAATTTCAATGGAATTTGGAGAAGTTATACATTTTTTAAAAGTCAGTTGAATGAACTTTTTGTGTGTGATTCAAGGCTGTCTTCTACTTGTCTGCTGTCTTTTGAAGAGATACTCATTTGTTATTTCGCGTTAAAGAATAGCTCCAGAAAACATCTATAAGTTTCTAAAGATTTTTCGTTTGTGTTTACACTGAGTATTTATCTTTTTAAAAACTGAGAGCTTTAAAATTTTATTGAATAATAGATTTTCTGGCTTGTTTAGAGTTTTTGCTCATCTTGAAGAGTCATAAAAATGAACTTTTGACGTCATAAGCTATTGGCTTTTGGCCAATGAACATGTCCTCCAGAGGTTTTAAGTAAAAATAGTATTCTTTCTGATGAATGCCTTTTTTTATCCTAACATTCTAATCTTAGTGATGCTAATACACTCTTTACCTAAAATTTTAATGTGTAATTCTGCTCTTAATGTCTCTTCACGTTTGGAAGGACTGTATGAGAAATCATTTAGTTGTATAATTTATTGGTATGGATAGACTTGAAATTAAGTAGTCTGTTAAAAGTTAATAAATAAAAAGAAATAAAGGGATTATTAAATTATCACTAAACTATAATTCTCTGCAGGATAGAGTATACTTTTTTGAAGAGTTTTTAAAAATTGTGAACAAAATTTTAAATGGCAACATATTTTATAAAGATAAACCAATAAAACAGTATTATTTATATATTATACATATATATATAAAGTAGGATTATTTTTAAGTGGATCATATAAAAGGTTCATTAAACAATTGTCTTGTTTTGATATGTTGAACATAAATTACTATAAATCAAAAATGGTTTTCACTTTGATAAAAGTAGGTCTTTCAAATACCATGAAAATTGTATCTAAAATGCATGTGCAAAGTACTCGGAACGATATGTGATTTATTTGTATTTGATACTCTTGTTATTTTGTTCTTACTCGAATACCTTTTGTTTTTCAGTTTGCCTAGTTGAATCGCATTTTTAAAGTGAGTTTAAAGCCATGGCAGCCACTAGGCGTCTTCAGAAAGAACTCCAGGATATCCGCAAGGCTAACATGAAATGCTTTCGCGATATTCGTGTAGATGATACTAATATCCTCAGCTGGCAAGGCCTGATTGTACCTGACTGTGCTCCTTACAGTAAAGGTGCTTTCAGGATAGAGATTAACTTCCCAGCAGAATACCCCTTCAAGCCTCCTAAGATCTTATTCCGCACTAAGATCTATCATCCTAATATTGATGAGAAGGGTCAAGTGTGTCTACCTATTATCAGTGTGGAGAACTGGAAGCCTGCTACTAAGACCGACCAGGTCATCCAAGCACTAGTGGCTCTTGTCAATGAACCAGAGCCTGAGCATCCCCTTCGAACCGACCTGGCTGAAGAGTATAGCAGAGATAGAAAGAAGTTCTTCAAGAATGCAGAGGATTTCACTAAGAAGTTCTCTGAAAAGCGGCCGTCTGATTAGGCTGCTTGTTGAAGGATTATTCTATTTAGTTGTTTGTGTTAGGTTTTCTCAACGCAAGACGAGACTTTGATGGACAACACATGATTCACTTATTTAATTTTTCTTACTGCTAATGATACTTCTGTGTGGAAATTTAATGTGATTTAATATTTTTTTCTTGTACTATCAATTTTTCATATTTAATTTTAATTTTTAATAATGAAAATTTTCTGTGCCATTAAATAAATACATCATGGTTTGTACACTTCCTAGAAATTCAACTACAGTGATGAAATTCTGTATATAAGATTTAATATACTCTTGATGTTAACTATTATCCTTATTTTTTCCCCCAATAGAGCATATTTTAGTATATCACTGATCTATTAATAGTAGCAACATTCTTATTCTGTATTAAAGTAATTCATTTTCATGACACACATTTTTGTAAAATTATATATATATGTGTGTGTGTATTTATCTTCCAGACATCATTCTTGAATAGTTGAATTTTTCTTACATCGGAAATGTACAAAGCATGTTTACTTAATTTCTGAATATTTCTGACAATTCCATTCATGTCACTACTAGGCCTCCTCATCAGTTCCTTCTACGCTTAACTTTATGTAATTTGCATATTCTGGAGAATTATTTCAGATTTTCTTAAAGACAGCAGTGCTGTTTTTATTCTAATAATACCTGCATTATATGTAAACAGTTAAAGTGGCGTATTCAAATTTCATTTGTAGTGTTTGCTCATGCTGATGTAGTGACGTGTCTCAATTTTTTTTACACGTATGCGAGTTTGTAATTTCTTTTTGTACCGATGTAATTGTTAACTTTTTTGTAATTTTTTTAAATATTAAGAGTAATGTAAGCGTTCTCAAAATTATTACCATTTTGTATTGATGGCTGTTGATTTCATAAACTATTCAAAGTTGAAAGGATGTAATTAAACAATTTAAATTTTTTTTATTTAATTTAGGTGGTTGTCATAATTTGGTGGCCTAGTCAGTCAGAAGTTGAGATTGTTGAAATTTGTTTCAGATTATTTTTTGATACATAAAAATGAGATAGTCTAGGCAAAATTATTACGATTCCACCAACTGACTCAATATCCACATCTGTGATTTAGGCAGTTTTTTCTGTAGACAGTCGTGGGTTTCTATTTGCTTTGTATTATTTTATTTTGTAGTATGCAGCTTGAATGAAAAAGTTTTTCTCAAACTTTTTGAGAAGTGTAATATATTGGTACTAGTTAATAAATGCAGTTTTTCTTAAGTGTAAATGGAACTTCTGTGTCTTTCCATCCACCTGTTTTCATGTAATGAAGTGTAAAAAAAAAAAATTTGTATGCAGTGTATCATAAAATCAATAAAATTGCTCTCATTAGAAATATTGACTTTTCTTTTGTGTGAGTAATAAGGTTGTAAAAGAGAAAATCTGCTGAAATTATATGGAATTTAATTTGGAAGTAATTTATCATGTGTTTAAGTCAAAGTTTATACTTGAAAAACATTAAACTGTTCTAAAACATTTTGCTCTAAATTTGCTTCAGATCATTAATGAACAATAAGAGTTAAGCTGAACAAGTGATCTTGGAGGCTCACCATTAGAATTAAATATATCCTTAAAATGATCATTGTTAGAAAGGATCATGTGATTTAAATTAGTACATTTTGCTTTGATTTTGTTATTGTTATTAGAAAATGTTTATTTTTTATTTCTTTAATGAAGAATGATGATTATGTATATTTCCTTTTTTTTTTTTTATGGTGATAAAAATTATTTTCCAAAATGTGAGCATGTAACAGAAAAATTTTATGCACAAAAGCATTCATTGTTAAATAAAAATTCTTTTTGTTGAAATTATGTTTAATGAAGTTTAAAAAAAAATAAAACAGATAAGATATATATAGAATTAAAGATTAAATATATGCAGACAGAGTAAATATAAAAAAAAAAACATTTTAAGAACTTGGTAACTCATATAAATCACATAATTTTATGCTTCAATCATACTCATTTGCCACAACTGAGGTTAAATAAGGCATAATAAACTTATTTAATTATATGATGATATAAAATATCTGTTAAAAGATTATGAAATGAGGATAATATAATGAGGTGAATTCAGGAACAAGAATTCTTTTTTTGTCAGATATTCCAGTACTAAATGCATATAAACTTTCTTGAAACTTTTGCGATATTGGTTATACTTTTGAATGTTCAATTTGTATTTAATATTTCCCTTATATGATTTGGCTGCAATTATTGTCATCTGTTGTTGAGTTTTACATTATAATAATACTTTAAAATATATTTTTGAAATGAATTAAATGCAGTATCTGAAATATTTTTCTAACAGTTCTTTATAAATTTCAACTACAAAAAAGAAATTTTATAGAATGTATTTTAATAAATCACATTTAGGTATTAACAAACTTGACCTTTTAGAAAGAAAGAAATTAGACTATCATTGTTTGTCAGAACTAAAAGTTCTAGTTTCTAAACAAGATGCAGTTAATTTGAAAATAAATTTAGTTCATTAAGGTATAAATCCTTTGTAATAAGTGTGTTCCTGTGATGTGTAGTGTTTGGAGTGCAGTTTTTGATACAGATGTATTGTCTCCTACTGACAAATTTTGACTAGCTCTACCAATGTACATTGATGGCCAAAATTGGGAAAACCTTTTGAAAAAAAAACTTTTTTTTTTTTTTTTTTTTTTGCATTTGAGAGTTTATAACACTTAAGTGTTTTTAAAGTAATATAAAAAATTATTCATAATTAGAAAAATTTAATCACGTTAGTAATGAAACAACTTTACGAAGGGTATTTTGTACAGTATACGTTTATTAAAAAGAGAATAGTGAAACACAGAAAAAAAGTGAGATTCAAACAATCTGTCAATTAATACTAGTTGTGTAACCTTTGATTTTGACCTTTTTATAGCACGTTCATCAGCAGTTTTATTGCTGCGACTTTTCTCACTCACGTATTTTCAGGTGCTTCAATACATTTTCAATTGTGTTAAAATCTGGGCTATTTCCTGGTTGTTTCAGCAAAGGAATATGAATGCATTGAAACCACCTTTTGCACCCAGTATACATATGGCAAATTGGGTCCTATTGAAATATAAATAAATGCTTGATTGTCTTGGAAAAATCATGCATGGAAGGCAGGATTGTGAAGTCTGTTTTTTTTAGGGTAAATGACTGGCTTTTGACTCTTGGAATTTTAAACTTAATGCTCTGACTCTTGTATGTATGTAAACATTTACATATGTATTTCAGCTTACAGATGCTATAGGGAAAAAAAAATTAAGACATAGCAGACTATTTATATTATATTAATTAGCATTTATTATGAAATGAAAATACTGGCATTAGTAGTTTCTTATGAACAGTATAACTTCAGCAAGATCTTTGGTAGAGAACTGTAAATTCAACTTGATGAATTTCGGAGCTGAGAATAGTCTTAACACCCTAACTTGAGTAGGAGAAAGTTGTTGCTGTTAGGGCTACTACTTTTAACATTTCAGGATAGAATTGTGTAAGTTCTACAAGAGGTGTCTAGTATGAGTGAGTGATCCTATTTTTCTATTTATTCAAGTAGAAATTTTGTTTGTAAATTTTCATTTGTACACATAAAGGCTTTTAGTTTTTTATTTTCATTCGCTTTGTCTTAGTCTTTTCTTTTCTATCCTAACATTTCTCAAAATCTAATTCATAATTAAAAAAAAATAATTCACCTTGCACTAAGCTTTGCATTGCGCAGTTTGTTTATTCCCAGATGAATTTATTTTATCACATAGGATTAGTTTTTCAATTCTCTCCTATCAATTGATTTTGAGCATCTTTTCCTGCAGTCACCTGTTGTATATTGTAGTGATTGGATTCCATTAAATCTCTTTAAAAGTTTTGATATGCCACCCTTGGTTAAGTTTCCATCATCTGAACTAGCTCTTTAAAACTTCACACTATACACCTGCTTGAAAATATTGAGCTTACAAGGGAAGGGTATGATTAAGGAAATTCATTTGGGGTCGAAACTTGGTGTAACAGTAGTACTCCTTTAGGGTGTTCAACCCACAATGTAATTCCGTTGAATGGTCAGTCAATTCGGAGAAAATAGCCTTCGAAATTCATGTTTAGCTTTTATACATTTGAGTTTTAATTTCTACCAGTGATGGAATAGCGCACAGTTGGTATGACGCCTGCTTTCTATGCGGGAGGATAGTTTGAATCATGTGAACTTTTTTTCAATTCATTTAATTATTTTTTTAAATACAATTATTTATGAAAGGTTCATTGAATATTAAATGTTTTATGTAATTATTTTGTATTTTATAAAGTAAAAAGATTACTGTAATTATATAAATATTTCTATTAAATTTTATGTATAAATATATTTTTATATTAATAATATTTATAATAAAATATATTAAATATTTTACATAAAAATTAGTTACAAATAGTTTTATAATGGGAAATACAATATACTATAAATATAATTTATAAATATATTATTAAATTCTAAAATATGTTTTATAATTTATAAAATGTATATTTTTATTAATTTTTTTTATAATTAATATAAAATGTCTTATTTTTAAAATTTATCTTTTAAAAGGACTTTTAGTAAATTTATTTAAATAATTTTAATAAATTGATAGTAATTTAAAAATATAAATTTATTTAATTTTTTTATTTTATAAAATACAAAATAATTACATAAAAAATCATTTAACAAACCTTTCATCATGGGATTTGAACCCTGTCCTCCCTCATAGAAAGTAGACGTCCTACCAACTGTGCTATTCCATCACTGGTAGAAATTAAAACTTAATTGTATAAAAGCTAAGCATGAATTTCGAAGGCTATTTTCTCCGAATTGACTGGCCATTCGGCGGAATTACATTGAAGGTTCCCAAATGAATTTCCTTTGTCGTGCCCTCCCCTTGTTAGACAGATTTAACAGGAATTAACCCATGGTGGATCTAAGGTGGCTCCAGGAAACTAGAAATAACGCCGGCCGCGAGCTTGCGACCATGACCGAGCTACCGCGACACAGGTTTCAAGACATACTTCGTGATTCATCTTAATTTCGTCAATCATCAATATCTGGTTGACAAGCTTAACTAGGACTTATATTGCGAACATCAAAAAAAAAAAAATAATCTGAGGTGTTATTTTTTTCCCGATTAGGTCTTATTGTAGAAATATGGTATGTTTTTAACAAAAACCATTCCGGTGTGCCATCCTTGTTCTAAAAATCTACCTGTTTTTTTCACTACAAAATAAATCATTGATGTACCACTTGCTTTTCTAAACTAAAAAAAGGGCTGATTAAAAAAAATGTTCCTTTTTGGCTTATGGATTTTTAAACAAGTGCTATTATATCAGATAATTTTAAAATAATATAATAAATACCAGGTTTTCCAACTTTTTACTTTATAATTTTTTAGGCATAAAATAAAATTCAGCATATAATTCTAATCTAATATTAAACAGTCAGTACTTGCTTAATGTGGCTTCTGATTTGTAGTATTTTTACCAAATCATCTATATTAGGATTATTTCTTGAAGATGCTAACAGAATTAAACTGTTTTAGTTGTATATCAGTTAATTTTGAGCGATATGGTCGTAATGTAAAACATTTGTTCACAAGCATATGTTGATCCAAAACTACAACAATATCTGACAGCCAAACCGTCTAAATTTTGAAAATTACTTGTTGGTACAAACAAAATTCAATAAAATTTGGATAACTTGAGTTGAAATAAGTTCCTTATATTTTCCTTTCAGTCTAGTATGGTGCTGCAGGTTAATAATTCCGATTTGGCTACAATTGGGTAATAATCAACGTCATAGAGAAATTGAAAAATAATTTATGAGAAAAGATCAGCATTTTATCTTGAAAATTTTCCAACTTAGAAAAGAATGAATTTTTCAAAATTGATATTAAATTCTTATAAATCTATTATATAGCCCGAAACAACATTAACTTTGGTAGATAGTTACTGCATTTTATTGTGAAACGCGCCAATCTTTTTTCTTCAAAATATCCAAAAGTTTGCTTACGAAAGATATTTGACTAACTAGGGTAAGAAAAATACAACCTTTTTCCTTCAATCTTATAAATTTAAAGGACCCATAATACCGGAAGAACAGTTTAATCCCATAGCCAGTCTTCAATCTTGAGTAGCAAGCACTCACCGGGGGCATCTCATTGTTTTTTTCCAGATATTTTAAAACACGCTCTCTCAAATTTTTAAATCTCGCGAGTGCACGTTTGAAAAGCCAGTGCAATAACAATGAATGAGTATTCATTATATGATAATTTTTTATTGTAATTGTGTTTAAAATAAATTTTGAGGTTTTTGTTTAAGACGACCGCATTTTAATAAAATTGTTCAATGTTTCAATAAGTCTTCGCATGCCATTGTTACAACTCCGTTGTGGCACGCGGGTTGGACACTCCTGCTCTAAAGAGACAAAACGTGATCACTGCAATCTTTTTCAATTTAGTAGTAGTAATAGTATTTAACCGCTGCTTGGAGCAGTGAGGCATCATTTTGCTCAATTGCATACAGGTTACTGATATAAGCGGCTGACAGCATGCAGATTGTGATGGCCTGACTTTGAAATAAGTACGAGAGAGGATAAAAAAAAAAAGGTTACAAGCCTCAGCAATTGAAAACTACATATTGTGGAGAAATTTTACTAACCCAGACTGGATGAAATGGCGCTACTTGTCATACAGCTGGTTTGCGGGTAGGTAGTAAAAGTTCCCAGATGGTTCAGGACGATTAAAATGGCAAGACTCTTAGGAAATTGGTTTCGCTTAGAAGTGCGAACCGTGATTCAATTTTTATGTGCAAAGAATATGTCCATATCTTCAATGAGCAGACAATATGTAGTGGAATTGTGTCAGTCTTTTCGATCAGGCAGACAGGATTGTCGAAAGCAGCAATATGACATGGAGCGGCCGGCCAAGTTCTTCAACGACAGAAATCACCACGGCACTACTTGGAGAAATGATTCAAAATGATCGACGGATAATTCTGCGTGAAATTTCGTCTGAGCTATGGTAGCGTGCAGCATATCGTTCCTGATGTGCTGCGATATTCTCCGAAATCATCCGCCAAGACCTGGCTCAATGGACAGGGACCTGGTTTCTACCAAAACGGGTTCTGCGTTCTGATAAATGCCTTAATAGACTTGGTGGTTATGTTGAAATGTGATAGGCACGTATGCCTCTTAATTTCTTTTTGTATTTTCTGTCTATGGTTATAAGTATTTTTTTATTCGACTTAACCTTTTCTGATCAACCCTCGTATTTCCGAAATTATCCCTTAATTATTTTCGTGATACTAGTATCTATGCACTGACGTTTTAAGATTTCTTGATGCCCTGGGTCCTATGCAAAAGTAGGCCACACTTGCGAAACTTTTATTGCATTTGGTAAAATTTGTTGCCTTTATTTTAAATTTGCAAAATAATTTACGTTACATTTCAAAGTATTAAAATACTTTTAAATTCGCAGTCTTGCCACTGTTTCCAGTTGGAATATAATTCGAAATTTCTAATTTTTCGAGTATAACATTTAATGATTGCAATATCGGACCAAAAGTTCAATACGTGTGTGTGTGTATTCGGTATTTTTTATATCTCAATACCGGTAGTAGAAATTTTAGAAAAAGAAAGAAAACATGGGTGTGTTTTCTTTGTACTATATTTGCCAGTTTTATTAGAGAATATAAATATCACAAAAAATCATTTGTAATTTATAAATTATAACAATACATAAAGAATCACAAAAAAGTAATAAAAAAAACATTTTATTTATTTAAAACACACACAATATATATATATATATATATATATATATATATATATATATATATTGTAGATACAACTATTCAGTCTGTGGTATTATTACAAATTTTTGGAATGTGATCTGAAAAAGCATAATGCATCAATTGCACTGTATGATATGCAAATACAATGTGAATAACAAACTCATCAATTTAAAAAATATCGAAATATTACGCATTTTCTTCACAACTACAACCTTGTTTTCACAGATACGAATATCAGACTGCCAATTCTGCATGTGTGCAGTATCGCTCTGATCTGTGATAGGATAATTTTGTCCTGCCTTCTTGGAGGGTTCATTTATTTTATCACTTCTCTTGATTGTACGATGCAACTTTATATTCACAGTCTTAATTAATTTCGCCCCTTAGAAAGACAGAAAAACAAAAACGTATACTATTTGCTATGTTGGCGATCTCTGAGTAGAGATAATTTTAAAAATTTCTTGAAAAGGCTGAAAAAAAGCTATTTAAACTTGTGAATACCGGTATTACTAAATTGTACAAATGGCTCAAAATACCGGTATTGCAATCCCTAATCATGATCTTGTTCAGGCTAATTCGAGAACGAAACGAAGCTAAGGCCCAGTTGGCCCATACCTTAAAACGTCTTTGCACTTAGGCAAAGTAGATAAATGACAAGGATATATACCGATAATAGATGCCACGGTTTAGGGCAGCTTTGCGTCATCATCAAAAATAACATCGAAGGGGCTGTCTCGCCTTGTGAAGAAAATCGGTGGGATCCAGTAGTTTAACAAAGAGTACAATGCAGATCTAAGCATAAGTGCTTCGGAACGTATAGTTTAGCAGACTCTTGGATTGGGACTACGCAGTAGACGCTCTTCTCATTAACAGGCATTATTGCTGTCATTTACGCCTACAGTGGGTCCTAAAACAATCGAAGTGACTGGAAAAATAAAAGGGAATCACATGATCGGATTAATCACGATTCCTGATTCATCTCATAAATGACCGTTCAGGGTACGCCGAGTTCCTATCAAACACATGTACTGCAAGTCATTAACAGGTCATAGGAAGCGATTTTATGATTTGGGGTACTTCTCATAAGCATTTCTGAGATACTTGATTGTGGTAGAACGCACCATGAAAGGTGTGAACTATCTCAACACCATTGTGGACCAGTTGTACCCTTATTTAGCGTTTGTCTAACCGCGAGGAATAGAATCTTTTAGCAGGACAACGCTTCATTTCATAAGTCCGGAATCATACCTCATTTGCTTCAAGAGCATACAGAGGAATTCCAGTTTATGTCCTTGCTACCTAATTCGCTTTGGATGTTAATCCAGAATATCTCGTTTAGAATGTCATGACACGGTGGCTCATCAGAGCTCAAAACCCGCCGTTTCGGAATATTCGTGAATTGCATGACTGCTGTTTGAATATCTGGTGCAATCAGTCTCCAGACAACTTCCAAAGATTCATAGCAACCATGCCAAGACGGGTTGAAGCTACTTTACGGGCTGAAGGTGGATTATAATGCGATATAAAGTGGTAATCATGATTATTTGACTTTTCAGTGTATATTGTAGTATTTTACGAACATAGATTTGTAAAGTGTTTATAAGAACTTAAAAAATGCCATTTTTCAATTGAAGAACACGAATATCTAAATTTATTTCGCTATGCTAATTATATCCCTATTTCGAACAGCAACAATCTTATAAAACAATAGAGAATTATGTACATATTAATTTATTTCTCGGAGTATATGTATTAGGGGTGGGCAGATTTTTCCAGGGTACGGGCTACCTCTAATTTTTTCAAGGTGTTGCGGGCCTCCCAGTGTCAGTGGCGCACACAAGGAGGGGTCCACGGTCCAGACCTTCCCTTGATTTTTTTTCGATTAATTTTAATCCCATGTATATAGTCCGCAAAACGTAATTATTTGTTATTATTAATTTTTTATTAATGCTGATTATTTAATCGGTAATTTGTTTTTTGTGTTCCCGACTGTCTACAAAATCAAAATATATGTTTGGCTGCGTATTGCGGTATGATACGAGAATGGTAGACTTCCAACCCTCGACCCCCTTGAAAATTCTTGTGTGCGCCAAAGCCCAGTGTCGTAGGTGTGGTGAGGTAGGAAAAGGTCTACAATATTTTAATAATAAGTACGGAATATATGTACTTACCTACAGAACTAAAATAAAAAAAACTTACACTTTTAAAAATCGTGTTTAAAGCAAAAGGCAAGATACAAACATAATAATAATGCCCCAAATATTATAATATGAAATGATGCGTTTGTTATGAAACAATTCAAAATACATAAAAAAAAATAAAGCATTTTTATCTAAAGTTAGTTTTTGTTGTTATGGTCTAGAAGACATATATATAGTCTGCGTACTTCAACCCCAATCTTGTGAATATTTCTTTATATAATTATTAACTGCTAAAATCTTCAGGCGGTCACCCCAAAATGTCTTTGCGGTCGATCGTGATCGACGTAATACCCACCCCGGCTCTACATAATATATATTTGGACTTTTTTTTTACTAAGGTGTATTTTTCGTATACTACTTATATACAATGTTAATATTATTAGCATGCGTAGCATTTATTGAGTGTTAAGAACGTCATAACATGGCTATAAAATTTTATAATATAAAGTGTGATAAAATGAAATTTGTCTAGGATCGAAATAAAAATGAGCAAATTATCTGCATTTTTTTAATTGATTAAATTACATTAATAATGGAAAACCAAATTATACAATTTGATGAACTTTTCTTTATAGATGTAATAAAAATAAATATATGTCTTTTATATCACAAAAAAAGTTTTCTAATTTTTTTTATTATTTTTAAAGATTGTATGCGTTTTCATCCAGATTTAACAATTATTTCAACGATTTAAGTGTCTTTTATAAAACCCTGAAATAAATTTTCGCAAATTAGGAATATATAATTTTATAACAAGCAGTTGTGTGTGTGTGTGTGTTATTGTATAGCAGGAACATACAGCGATAACAATGATCAATGTTTTAAAATTTTTTTAACCAATTTTTTTAAATGATATGGGAAAGTGAAAAGGTAAATATAATACAGGAACAATTTATTTTCAGTTGATATAATTTTTTAAAATTTATCTTACGTTAGAGTAGTTACATTTTCCGTAAAATATAGGAAATTATAAATGTTTTTAAAAATCTTCTGCCTGTTTTAAAAGGCTCCAAGATGAAGTTATGATTCTGGGGTTCCGAAAGATGCTGACAGTTCTACAAAGCAATGATAGCTTCGGCACGTTCTTAGATACTCTGACATTCCAACATTTCCAGATATTTCCGACATTCCTAGATATTTCCGGTATTCCCACCTTTTTAGTTCCGACATTCCTAGATATTTCCGGTACTCCCACCTTTTAGTTCAACATTCCTAGATATTTCCGGTACTCCCACCTTTTTAGTTCCCACATTCCTAGATATTTCCGGTATTCCAAACTTTTTAGTTTCAACATTCCTAGGTATTTCCGGTGCTCCCACCTTTTTAGCTCCGACGTCCTTAGATATTTCCGGTATTCCCACCTTTTTAGCTCCCAACATTCTTAAATGCTTCTAGCAGTCCAACATTCCTAAATAGCTCCGACATTCCAAGAAAGTTCCGACAAGCGATGATAGCTCCAAAGTGAAGTGATGGTTCCGAAGTTATTGCAAAGTTATTAAACATTATTATTACATCTTGACAGTGTCTGAAAATCTAAAACTCAATTTAAATATTTAGTGAAATCCTTAATCCATTGAAGCAGTTTCCATTTATTCGATTCTTTCATTATCAATATTCATGTAGTCTGAAGAAAATTACAAAGATTTTTAACTAATTATCTGTTTTTAAATATTAGCATGGGTTTGTGCACTTGATAGTTCCAAAAACATGTACTTTAAGTATTAAAAACAAGATTAAATGCGAATCGGTATAAAGCTAACTAAGCCCACAAATTATTTGAACAGTATAAATGATGGATAAGCAATATTTCAAATAATGAGCAATAAATGAAGTTCTGTTGTGATTCAATGTATTTTTTTTTTTTTCATAATTTTTAAAAATTTACTGAAATTTCTTGATTAGATAGAAATGAAGAAAAGCTCTGTATTGTAATTTTTATTTAAATTTTCTCCTTTTTAAAAAATTAGCGTTTTAGTATTAATTACCCATCATCTTCCCTTGACCTTAGTTTGGATTACTAATCACCAACAGCCTTTGTGTGGTTGCCGTTGGGAACACCAATAATCAATCAAAAACACAATAAAAAAAGTATTGGGTTATCCGGAAAGTTTATGCAAATTTTGAAGGAAAATTGAAACGTAGGCGATTTAAATTTTAGTGTACATTTATTAAATCATACATGTGCCATTCCGTTCTATAACCTTTCTCCATATTTCAGGCAATTGGAAGTTTCCGTCCTTCCATAATCACAGAGTTCACTGAAAAACCTTTTTCTGCGTTATTTTTTTTTACCTCTACCAAAGAGTTGAAGTTTTTTTTCCATTAAAGGAATTTTGAAATGATCTATATAAATGACTATGGTTGATTGATTGAATATTAACGTCGCACTGTTTAGCTACACGAGGGCTTTTGGTGACGGACCACGTAATTTTGAACCATGGTCAAGTGACGTGAACGACACCTGAGCTGGCACCCCCTCTCCTAACTACCACACCACACCAAAAGTGACTATGGTGTGAGGTCTGGTGAATGTGTTGGATGAAGTACAACTTCCAACCCAGCTCCAACAATTTTTGTCGAGTTACTAAAGACACATGAGGCCATGCATTGTCCTGATAAAACATGACACCCTTCGGATCCACTATTTTTAATTTTTTTTTTTTTTTTGTTCAAGTACCAACTTTAACTCATCTAGTTGGGGAAACCCCTTCTCCGAGTCTCGTCTCATTGTTTGGTAAAATCTCGTAATGCAAGGTTCCTTTCCAATCCCACCAAACGCAGAGATTGGCGATCTTCGGATGAAGACCGACTTTTGGGGAAGCTGAAGGTGGCTGATTCCGCTTTCCTCTCGAGACTTTTTTCGTTCAACATTACTATAAATTATCCATTTCTCTCACCTCATCACTACTTGCTTCAAAAATGGTGTCTCCTCGTTATGTTTATAAAGTGAGTCGCAAATGGAAATACGATCCATTTTCTCCGTTAAATAGTGGGGAATCCATATACATGAGAATGGTTTACACGTAGCCAAGCTTCACAAAACGTTGGGCGATTTTGGTCTGTCGTTAGTCGATTTTGAGATATTTGTAATATTATTCTATATCAGCTTTGTAATCTGATCTTCATCTGTGGTAGAAAGCTTACCTGGGCGTTCTTTACCTCTAGGGTTAAAATCTTCTCCAAGCTTTGCAACCAGTGACCTCGCGGGGAGCCCAAAGCTAGACTGACGCCATTAACGTAGAATTTCACAAAATTAGCTTTACATTTTTTAATCCAATTTTTAAGCGATTTTCAAATTGGCGATCAACATCATTCAAAATCAAAACTTTGATCGCTTATTAGATATCGTTAGTCCAATAACCAAATCAAAAAACATTTTTAATTTGCTGTAATCCCCGCGACGAAAGAGATACTTTTCTTTTAGTGTTTTTTTTCAAACCTAAATTACTAAGGATAAAAAGAAAGTCATACCAAAATTGGATAAAATGTTAGAAAGATAAAAAAAATTCATCACTGTTTTTTTAGTACACTTCATGTTAGCGGTAGGGAGAAAAAGACATGTTACATTTTTTGAGTGAGTTAATATTAACGTCGCACTGTTCAGCTCACACGAGGGCTTTTGGCGACGGACCACGTATTTTGAACCATGGTCAAATGGAAAACACATTTTTGAGCTGGCACCCCCTCTCCTAACTACCACACCACACCAACGGGAGGACGTTTCAACTCTCGACAGATTTAACAGATGCATCGAAAGCCCACACGGCGGGTCTTTAGTGGTACTGGGATCGAACTCATGACATGCCTGCCATGGTTGGATACCTTAACCACTGGCTACCGCAGCCCTTACTTTTTACTGAAGTAGCAAAGTAACTTATTGACGTCTTTAGCTCCCCCCACATGTATTTAATTTTCATTTAGCGAACTCGTAAATAACGTACATCTGTTATGCTTTTTTTCATGAAAAATAGTATTGCGATACTTGAAAACGCATAGAGAGCATTTTAAATGATTGTATGGTCTAGATTTATGATTCAGAAACCCACATGCCCACAGAAATTTCCGTAGATTTATGAGTATTCAATCAAATAAAGCATAATGAGAAATGTTTCACAAAATTGTTCTTAGAACATATATATTTTTATATTCAATGCACTTTTTTTGATTCTCTCTTGTAATATTAGAACTGTTTTTTGTAAACGGAATTATTTTGGTTCTTATACTGTTATTTTGTTAATAAGACAAGTAGAAACGCGGCCCTAAAATGAGTGGAGTTAAAAACTTTGAGTGGTTCTCAAAAACGAAAAATTCGAAAGGGGAAAAGGAGTATAATATTAATAGCAAATACGCAAAATTGGATAACTTTTTAATATCTGCAAGTTCATCATCTTGTGCTAGTAGTAGTAATGCCAGGGAACTTGATGAACAAATCTTGGAAGTGAAAATTAATCCACAAGAAAAACACAGTTTCGGACACTTCAACTAATAAGGATACTCTATCTAAAGAAAAGGAGTCGGAAAATGAAACGAAGAAACAAAAATTGATTAGAAATGATTTTGCGAATTATATGTAGGTACGCCCATGGATGCAGATTTAAGGGAACAAATTTTAAAATTGGGCTCATACCAACCAGAAGGTAATTTCCATAAAGATGCCAAGGGAAAGAGCTTTTCATCATCTTATAGCAGTGCTTCTCAAACTTTCAATACTGGCGCCCCCTTTTCGATCACAATTTTTTCGCGCCCCTTATACATTAATAATGTACTGAATGCAATAATAATGCACTTTGACGCTAAAGCTACAATAGGCGTTCTTAATTATAAACCATACAAATTAGTAACATAAGTATTAAATTTTGTATACTACTTTTAAGCAAAATAAATAAATAAATAAAATAATAAGATAATTATTATGTTATTTTTCCTTTCTCTAATTTTAAGTTGAACATATTGCAAAATGCGGTAGCTGCTTAGAAGACAAAATATAGATATCTGCTAAATATAGAAAAAGAACTCAGAGGGTCAATATCTAATCATAAGCATTCCTTATAAAAACTTTGCTTTCCAATACAAGCTCATGGACGTCATTAATACTTATTAAACTTGTTCTTAATTTAGTATTAATTAATTAGTTATAAAATATTCTGTGCAGCACTGATACATTAAAAGTATACCGGCTGAAGTGCCCGCTCTTTGCACGAGTTCATTTATAAGAAAATAAAACATTATTGATATAATAGCTGAATTGTAAGGGGAAGCAAAGCCAAGTGCTCGACAATGTTTACAAAGAAGTAAAATGATTTTTTTAAAATGGTTGCTCAAATTATAATTAGTTTTAAACGAATTGTAATTTTAAGCCTCACAGAATTAGCATTTATAATTGATGTTAAACAGTAGCGTACACAGGAATTTTTCAAGGGGGGTCCGGGGGTTGAAAGTTCACCAATCTTATATCAGGTTCCTTTTGATTTTGTCGATTTTTGGGAACAAAACACAGTAAAAAACTAATTCTTGAATAAATAAATAGCATTAATTAATAAAATTAATCATTAATAACAAATACTTAATTAAATTTTGCGTACTATAAACTTAGAATTATAATCAATCGGAAAAAAAAATCGAGGACCTTGGGGGTCCGGACCCTCCCCTTTTGTGTGCGCCACTGATGTTAAATAATGATCAATAATATAAAATATCGATGAAGAATAATTGAATTATTTTTAATATTTAAAGCGAAAAGACTTCAACATGTTTTAACCCGGGAGCAGGCGTGCAATCGATACGGTCGGGGTTATTGAGTCACCCCAATACTTTTTTTTTTATAATTATTTTATTGTACACGATACAAATCATGATTCCAGTGAATAATTTAATTAAGAGAAAGCTTTATACCTATGGACTTTTCAATTTTTTCCTTGGTAATAAATAAACAGTTTTGCCAGAATTAACGATTTCGTAATCTGTGTGTCCCACGCGACCACTTCCGGGGTAAAAAGTATATTCATTATGATAATATGTATGCACTTCTAAAAAAAAATTGTGTAAAACGTTTTTCGTTATGCTTTATATGTTGAGAATATTTATAAAAATATGTCTTGTCCAAGTAATCCTTCATGTGCTTGTGTGTTCTCTCTCCGTGGTTTTCCAAATATCATAAAACTGTTTTGCATGGAAAAAGCGCAACAGAGAACACATAAGAGAGGGGTTAATTCTGGTACCAATAACTTTGAAGGTCAAACATATTACAGCTATAATGTGCAGTATTTCAAAAATAATGACTGATGAATTTTTTATGTTCCTAAATTTTTCGATTCTGGGATCTGTTTTTCTCTGAAAGAGTAGTATGTTAGGTTCAAAAAAAAGCGTAATAAAAAACTCTCATCATGGGATTACAGCAAATCAAATAAAAGTTTTTTTTTATTTTGTTATAGAACAAAGATGACTAATTAGGTATTGAAGAAGTTTTTTATTTTTGCTGACTTAATACGCGCGCGCGCGCCATAAACTATATCAGAGTAAAAGTGCATTTTTATTATGTCTGGAAGTATTTTGTTTTAATTCATTCCAGTAAACTTCTTTTATTTTCGATATGCTCGCGCCCCCTTGTAAGGTCATCGCGCCCCCCAGGGGGGCGCGCCCCACAGTTTGAGAAACACTGTCTTATAGTTTCATATCCAAGGCAGGATAAAAGATCGAAAGGAAATGGCTGTGCTATTCAACATGACTTCATGTTGCTTACTGTCAGGTATGTTCACTTTTTGCTGATAGAATAAATATGTATTTTAAAGAAGCCTGGTGTAAAGGTGTGAATGACTGGCAAGGAATATAAAAAAATAATAATAATAAAGAGCATGAATTCATATCCAAGCATGTCGCACATATGACATCTGGAAACAAAATAAAACGGTGGTTTCATTATTGAAATGCAATTTTAAAGAAGTTAATAAGGTTTGCCATATCTTACGAAGAATCATAGACGTTACAATAACTCTAGCGTTGTGCGATCTTCCTTTTCGGGGACATCGAGAAACTCGAGATTCGACTCAAAGGGGAAATTTTTTTGAATATAATAGACCTCTTGGCTAAATATGACCCTCTTCTCAATGTTCATTTGTCAGAAAAAAGAATTCAAAAATATCTTAGCCCAAAAATTTAAAATGAGCTTATTGCTATTATAGGCTCTAGAATAAAAGAAAATATTGTTAAAAATATAAGAAAATGTTCTTTTTTCTCTATTATTCTAGACACGACACAGGATATTAAAAAAAAGACCAATTAAGTATTATAATAAGGTATGTAACAACTGATGTTAATGCTAATAAAAAATGAGCCAGATAATATCAAAATTAAAACGAAACGTTCTTAGGCTTTATTGAGGCGGCAAATCAGACTGCAAAAAGTTTGAAAAAGTGATGTGTTAAATTTTCTAAATACACTGAAAATTAATTTGGCGAAGTGTTGAGCACAAGGATATGATGGGGCAGCCAACATGAGTGGAGCGTATTGGGGGATTACAGAAATTAATTAAGGACAAACAACCAAGAGCAAATTACGTTCATTGTTCAACACACAACCTCAATCTTGTTCTAAACGATGCATGTAATAACGTGTCTCATGTAAGAGAATTTTATGACTTTTGTCAAAAAATTTACACATTTTTTGGGCTCAGCATTAAAAGGTGGAGTGATCTGAAAATTGTGCAGAATAACGAGAACATTTAGCAGGCTAATAAATCATTATGCACGACAAGGTGGTCATCTAGATTTGACTCTGTAATATCAATTCGCTACTATTACATTTCAATTTTAAAAGTACTTTCAAATATTTTACTAACCAGTACTAAGCAAGACGAGAAACAGGAAGCTTTAGCGATTAAAAAACATGGAAAAGTTTCAATTTGTCTTTTTTCTAATTTTCCAATGTCAAATTTTACAAAGCATAAATCTAACTTCAAAAGCATTACAATCACCAAAAATAGATTTGGAAAACGCTAAGACCATGTTAAATTATAGCTTAACGTCTATCGAGAATCTTCGTTACAATTTTGCTAATATAAAGGAAGAAGCTATTGTGGTTTGGCTAGAAAAGGGGGTATCACCCCGGAGTTTGAAAAAAAGAGACATAGAAAAGTTAGACAGTTTTTCGATGATTTCAGTGCTGAAGAAAAACTGCAAGACAGAGAACGATTGTTTGAGGTGGATGTTTTTAAGGTCAATGTTGATGTTATTACTACTCAATTAAAAATCGCTTTGAGAGTATGAATGGCATTTACAAATCATTCAGTTTTCTTTTTCCCAAAAATATTGTAAGCACTACAAATGATCTCTTATATCAGGGGTGGGCAGACTTTTCCAGGGTGTGGGCTACTCCCAATTTTTTCAAGGTGATGCGGTCCATCCAGGGGTATAACGGAGATTATAGCCTCCCCCTGCAAAGTCAAATTCTGGGCCCCAAACATCCTAATATATACTTGGCGTCAATAAGGTTTGGGTCCACCCAGCAGCGTAGGTGTAGTGAGCTAACAGAAAGTCTACAATTGCAGTCGGACCGCCATTTTACGAACCTCTATATTGCGAATTTTTCTATTTAGCGAACTTTTTCCTGGAACTTAAGAAATTTTACGATTTTCTTCGTAAAATAACCTCCAAATATTGAATTCCTTTTTATATTTAATGAAATTTTTTTTCATTTGATTCGATTTTCTTTCTCCGTATTTTTAAAATATTTCGAAATCTTCTTATGATGAAATGATTATTAGCTCTTAAGACAAAAGGCGGTCATCCCAAAATGCCTTGGCGGTCCACTGGGTGATCGTGATCGACTTAATGCCCTCCCCGGTCTTATATAATGAAGCCAGTAATCTTCAAAAAGTATATAGCCTCGACCTATCTAGTGAATTTCCAAATCAAATTATATCTTTGAAAGCAGTTTTTAGTGAAGATTTAATTAAGCTAAATTCGATAAAAGATTTAGGTAATTTTTTGATGATTCAACGTAAGTTTGCTGCGCTCAGTTTACCAGATGTATGTATTGCAGTTTTATTGTTTTTGACTCTTCCAGTTACTTCTGCAATGGCGGAAAGGTCATTTTCTAAATTAAAATTAATAAAAAATTATCAACGTTGTACGATGTCAGAAGAGAGGCTCTCCTATTTGTCTTTGATAAGTATTGAACAACAAGAAGCAAGAAAAATTGAATTGGATGCATTAATAACCGACTTTGCTAAGAAAAACGTGAGACGTCAATCGCTTTTTTTGTGATTTACTTCTTGAGTGTAGTGCTGTATATTAGCTAGTAGTATGTGTCGCGAACAACCCAACGAACTAGTTACTTTTGTAGTTCAACCTGAGTGGTACTGCGAGCGTATTCTTTTTTGTGGTCCATGCTTTCTTATTAGTAACAGTAGTTGTGTCTTTGACTTTTTGACAATTTATGCTAGAATTTTATCGAACTTAAGGTCAAGCTCATCCCGGGATTCATAAACGAAGAATTTGGGAAGTGATACCTTTTTTCTATCATAAGGATCTGAAATCGAAAATATTATTTTACAGTGTTTGTGTTTTTCTTAGTGTATCGTTTTTATTTAAGTTACCAGGTTATCAGTCGACTGTTGTTAGATTTCCCATTTTTTAAATACTATAAATGCTCTCTAATGTTAAACGTGATCTACTTTGTTTACTCTCAGACACAGGTTGATTTTATATTTAGCTATAAGTTTAATATTTAAATATTTTTACGTGATGTGTAAAGGTACATTATGTTATGGTTTTGCAATTCTTTGTATATATATATATATATATATATATATATATATATATATATATATATATATATATATATATATATATATATATATATATACAGTGACGCACACAAGGGGGGGTCCTGGGAGTCCGGACCCCCCAAGCCCTTGATTTTTTTCCCGATTGATTATAATTCTAAATGATTAATTTTATTAATTAATGCTAATTATTTATTCAAAGTTATTTATTCAACAAGTGTTTTGTTCCCGAAAATCGACAAAATCAAAAGGAGCATGATACAAGAATGGTGAACTTTCGACCCCGGACCTCCCCCCTTTGAAAAATTCCTATGTGCGCTACTCTCTATATATATCCAGCTTGGGGTCCAAGATCTGACCTTGCGGGGGGCCCAATTATTTTTCTGTTACGCCACTGTTAAGGATCATAGGTGGGGCCTACATTTGTGCAGGGGTCCAGGACCTCAAGAAGTTCTAAGACGTCTCTGTAAATAGTGTACATCTTGTTGGTCGCTTGAGTGACAGTTACACTTTTCCAGTAAAAGAAAAGCATCTAGCACTGTTGAGTGCCTCGCCATTTGTTTGTGTTTACATCGCTTCGCAAATGCAGCGAAGTGAAAGGATCAACGTTGGTCATGCCCATGCTAAGAATAGAGTGTAACCAGATGGCCATGGGCTTTTGGAATAAACAGTTAGAAAATCTATAGTCCACCGTGTTCTTTCTTTTGAGAATTACTTAATTTATTTGAATAGAGCTATCGATGAGCCAAAACAAGCACCTGAAATGTTTTTTTTTTTTGCTTCCGTACTTAAGGCGTATAAATCCAACAACAACTAACGTATCATAATCAAACTTTTCCCTGAATCTATTTGAACAATTGTCTTTTAGAATGTGTCCGCCTGTCTGACTTGTTTTCAATTCTTCTGATATATATTCAGTCCTGTCATTATGCCATCTACCAAAAATCGGTATGAACTTCCCGGATTTATCCTAATAAAATAACAATTCAGTTAAGAGAAAGCTTATCTACAGAAACAGTGGTTATTCCCTTGTATAGTTCATAGTTTTTATATAAGGTTTAAAAGTACAATATATCAAAATCTTTTTCAAAAAAAAGGAAAGATTATTCTATGCATAAAATATTCTATTTTGAAAATAATTTTGGAAATAAATTAATATTTTGATAATTCTGTTAAAAGGTCTCTCGTTTAAAACCTTTTTTTAAATTTATTTGTACAAATAATTTTAAAGATAAAAAAATAAATCTTCTTAAAGAAGTGGCAAAAACTATTTGAGTTTATGCGGAACCTAATATTGACTAATTCTAATTGGGTTCCAAATATTGAACACTGCTACTTATTCTATTACGTGAAAAAATATTTCTAGTACAGATTTTTAATGTTCCTCTTTTTATACTCTTTCAAGAATTTTCCGTTTTACTTTATTATTATTATTATTAAATAATTCATTAAATTATATCGATAAAATCTCTAAATCGACATAATTAGCCGTATAAATTTAACATTTTTTTAATTGCATTAAATATCAGCAAAGTTTTAAACGTATGAATGGATTTCGTTGATTTGCGTCATACTTTGAAATTTGTGTGTACTTGCATTTTTATTCCCAAACCAACGGTAAATTTTTGATAAAAGTTATTTAGGTTTATTTTACGAATTTAAACTTTCTCCCTGCTGCTGAAAGTTAAATTCATACGGATTTCTTATCAGTTACTGTAGGAGTGGAAGGATCCATTAACACCTGCTACAGGGGATGGTTAGTTCTCCCCGTGGAATGTGAAGATTCACCATGTGGTCAAGCTGGACAGGGAACGGAAATTCCCTTCCCCCCCTTGGGGGGCTGGAAAAGAATTAATTCTGTCTTTGGATACGAAAGAGTGAAGTCATGTCCGAGTGTTGCTAATTGTGTACTGAGTGTTTTTCTTTAAATGTTTTTCCTTTAAAATAAACTTTAATATTTAAAATTAAGACCTCATGGTTTTATTTTTGTTTTGTGCCCGTTGAGGCCGCGTTGATTAGAATCAAACTTTAGTGGCTCAGTCACGGGTTCGAGCCCAGTACCACTAAAGACCCACCTAGGGCAGCGATGCACGTTAAATCTGTCGATGAGGGGTTCCCGTTTTTTGTGGTAGTTTTGGATTCAGCTCAGGTGTCGTCCAGGAAATGAATCAGGTAAGAGTTTTTGCTTGCAAAACTCCCTGTAATGTAAGACGAGAGAAATTTCTAAAATTTTACGTTGTTTAAGAATACATTTTATTAAGAGAGAATTTTTTTTTTTTTTTTGTATACGCCAGTGTATGTAAGTTTTTAAAATTTTTTTTTAACTTTTTTTTTTTTTTTGCTCTGCATTTCATTGCAGTTGTAAAAATTAATTCTCTCAGTATATTATTTTATTGCATATCCATGCAGTTATAAAATTTTTAACGCCAGTTCAAATTTCAGTTATTATATATATATATCAGTATATATTTTATTATTTCTTATTCCATATCAATGGAAAGAGTTTTAGAACGTCAGTTCTCTAAAAACCAGAAACTTAAAAATCGTTTACCCCTCTGTGTATTTCATTGCATATCCATGCAATTGTAAGATTTTTGTGTGGACGCCAGTTCAAATTAAAATTATTATACATCAGTGTATAATTTATTATTTTGCTAATAAGGGTTAGAACATCAGTCCTAAAGTCAGTTATTCCTGCATTCAGGATATTTGTGTTACACTCAGACAGACATAGTTCGAACATCAGTTCACGATTTATATGTGTATTTAACATTTTTTTTTATACAATTTTATATTAGATTGTTGTGGATAAGTAACTATTAAGATCACTTATTGTATGTTATGAGTATTTTAGCAAACTCATTAAGCTGTATATTCCAAGTTGCAATAATTTAATACGTATAATTTGTTAATTGTATTCATATTTTGATGCATTAAGCAATATAAATCGGTAAAATATACGAGTTATTTGAAACAGTTTGTATAATTAAAAATTAATATGGAAAGATTGTATGTTTTTGAACGATATTTTATTAACATTCTTTTAATGTACAGTAATAAATTCACGTCAGTGAATAAGGATTGTGTTTTATTGAAAAGATTAATGTTAAAGAGTATTTTCATGCAACAAGAGCAAATTATATCGGTAAAAAATACTAGTTATTGGAGCCTGTTTGTGTAATTGAAAATTAACGTGGAAAGATTGTATTTTTTATGATATTTTATTTTTTAATGCACAATAATAAATTCACGTCAGTGAATAACAATTGGGTGTATTGAAAAATATATGCTAAAGAATAATACTAATTTCATGTCAATGAAATTATTTTGTGTTTATGTACGCTTAATATTTTTTGGTTATGTGAAAAAAAATATTATCAGTTTAAATTGGAGAAAAACTACCGAATATATTTTGTAGTGTTCCATTATTCCAGCCAGGAATAGATTAAGTTGTGCATATCGGTAATATTTTAAGTGATTATTGTGTATCAGTAATATATGAAGTGAGATTATCAAGTGGTTAAATCAGTAATATATTGAGCAATTATTTTATTAGTTATTTAAGTACACTTGGTATATTGCGAAATATATAATACATTATTTTGGAATTCCTCGTAATGCATTGAATGTTGTGTTAGTATAGCGGATGCTTATTGTTGTGTGTTTTAATCAAAGATATATTTGTGGTATTTAATTTTTGCAATTCCTGTTAGTGTTATTTTCATTTGATTATTTGCTTAGTTTCGGTATATTGGAAAAAAAATTCAATTGGCATTTTTGGAGAAAGCTGAAAAGCAGGATTTAATTTTGTTGGCTGAGAATTTGGGTCTGAGGGTATCAGATAAAATGACGGGTATAGATTTGAAAAATATCATAATCGGTATCAAAGATTACGAAGAAGAGTTCGTTAAAGCTTATTTATCCGTTATTTTAGAGGAACGCGTTGAAAGGGAAACAGAGGGAAAATCGCCAGGCAGCATGCAATCGAGCAGTTGCGCTTGGAATCAGAATTGAATAAACTGCGGTTAGAAATCGAAAGTATTCGGTCGAATATTAGGTGGACGAGTTGTGCAGAAGATCGTAAGAAGACATCCTCAAATTACCGAATTACTATCGGAAGGGCCGAGGAACATGTGAGGGAAACATCTCCTGCTGTGTTGATGGCTGAAGCTACGATACCAGTAACTACTCCTATCAAGAAAGAAAAGGGAATGGACGATTTAAGGGTTGTTCACGTGAAGGTCAAGGGTGAGCAAGAAATGGTGAATGCTGTCATAGATACAGGTGCCCAGATGCCTGTGGTAAGAGCAGATGTTGTCGAAGGACAAAGTATTGATACTAGAGGGTCAATCCAAATAACGTCTGCATTTGGGGAGCATGAAATGGGTGAATTGAAAGGTTCCAACATGGAATTGAATGACCTTAGGCACGGTGTTGTGCCTGTCTCTAAAAATTTGGTTAACGATATGTTAATCGGTTCCTCTGATTATGAAGGAATAATAGAGAACTCTCTCTCTCTCTCGCAAATGGTTCGCAATCCTGCAATACTTTGAGAACATTCAAGGGAAGAAGGAATTATTAATTCAGTAAATTCGAAATCAGTTTGCAGCCAAAAGTGGTTACCGATCTACTCCCTGAGACTTACACACAGTCTTTATTGAATGTTCTAAGCGGAGATTTGGTTGCAGTAAAAATTAATGCATCGAATGTCCAAACAAATGGACAAGGTATAAAAGAAAGAAAGAGAGAGGTTGCCTCTTTACTTGTGTATTTAAAAATAGAATCTTGTATAGTAATAGGCGTGGTCGGCCCCGTAAGGAATGTATTTCTAAATTTATTGACTCAACCCTGGTGCAATGTTGTCGTATTCCAATAACAGGTATTGTTAATTTGGAGTTGAAAGCAGGATTGGAAATACTTGAGGTTCGCGTGGATATTTCATGGACAATAACATGCATTGGTTGCTTTTTGTCACTTTTGGGATTGAGAATGATTTTTCTTACTTTCATCCTACTTAGAAATTGGAAGAAAAAGAAAAAGAGAAATTTTTTAAATGTTTAAACCTGATACAATATAGAAATTAACGTTTGGTTGGGGGCTTAAGCATGTGAAAGTAATGCATTGTCCAGGTTACCTAATCCTGTTAATTTTTAAGCTAATGATTACTGAACGTTTTCTGTACCATAATTTCTGAAAACTGCTAATTATTAAAACTTTGGCTTCTAAATATGCTTTGCTAATACGTGTTGTATAATTATTTTAGATTTTGTGCTACATTTTTAGTAACTTGTCTTTTATATTTTAATATTTTTGAGCATTATTTGTGGTTCTATCTTGTATGGATATTAATTTTCTAGCATATTAATGGGATTTGTAAAACTATTTTTGTGGGAGTTGAATTAGCAAAAGCTATTTACACGTGACACCTGGAAAAAAAATTTCTCTCGTTATCTCGTTTCATGCATGTGTTTTTTTTATAGTTTCTTTTCAGCTGCATCGTCCTGGAATGACAGATGAGCTTTTTAAGGGGGAGGTGTAGGAGTGGAAGGGTCCATTAACACCTGCTACAGGGGATGGTTAGTTCTCCCCTTGGAATGTGGAATGTGAAGATTCACAATGTGGTCAAGCTGGACAGGGGACGGAAATTCCCTTCCCCCTTTGAGGGTTAGAAAAGAATGCATTCTGTCTTTGGGTACGAAGGAGGGAAGTTATGTCCGAGTGTTGCTAATTGTGTACTGAGTGTTTTTCCTTTAAAATAAACTTTAATATTTAAAATTAAGACCTCATGGTTTTATTTTTGTTTCCGTGCTTATTGATTAGAATCAAACTTTAGTGTTACATATATTGACAGAGTAATTTAATATATATATATATATATATATATATATATGTATATATATGTATATATATATATGTATATATATATATATATATATATATGTGTGTATATATATATATAACACGTGATTTTTCTTTTAATCTTTATATACAAAAATTACGTGTCAGTGTTTGTCCGCGATGGACTCCGATACTACTTAATCGATTCTGACGTAATTTTGCATATTGTGTGCCATTTCGTCCAACTTAAAATATAGGATAGTTTTTATCTCAATTTTTGGCGTCATTATTTTTTTTATTGCCGAAAATGCGTAGAATTCGGAAAACGGGAAAAGTCGCAAAATGTCGAAATACGCATGTGCCTGCAGAAGCAGATTTTGTGGACCAAGGTGCATGAAAAGTCAGTGACTTGTGTAATTTGGAGCGTGGAATCCGTATTTTGAATTGAATCCCCAAAATACCCGTATCTTTGCTGTACAAAGCCGGATGACCGTATTTTAGATACTTCCTGGCAGGGCTTAACCATAAAGGCCATGTAGCGTGAGAACTTGGTCCCTGGCGTATTTGGAAACGGGCAATCTGAAGCTGATATCCGATATAAGATATTGTCGCAATTTTGTCGGATAATGCCGGATGACTATTTTTAGGTATTTTAGAAACACTCTGCCAGGGGCTTACTTTAAAAGCCTTGGAGAGTGAAAACTTGATCCTTGGGGTATTTTGAGACTGGCAATTTGAACCTGATATCTAATATGAGAAATTGTCGCAAATTTGCCGGATAATTCTGGACGACTGTTTATTCCGCGGACCATGACAGGAGCTTTCCTCAAAAGTCTTGAAGCGGGAAAAGAACTTTTCTGATCATTTTAGGGATGGTGAACGAGAATCCGAAATTGGATATTAGAAATTCCCGTAACTTTGCCTGATAATGCCGGGCGACCCTAATGCCCCTTTTCAGTGATAGTCAGTATTTCAAACGAATCTTGGCAGGAGTTTACCTTAAAATTCTTG
Organism: Trichonephila clavipes; assembly: GCA_019973935.1. Taxonomy (NCBI): domain Eukaryota; kingdom Metazoa; phylum Arthropoda; class Arachnida; order Araneae; family Nephilidae; genus Trichonephila; species Trichonephila clavipes. The sequence continues at coordinate 247,795 of BMAU01001028.1, forward strand.
GTGTGCAAAGCGCGCTCCATGTTTTTTTCTGGGTGGGGAACAAGAATCTGAAATCGGACTTGAGAAACTCCAGTAACTTTGGCGGATGATATGCTCGTCCCTTCAGGGACGGAGCTTGCAGGAGCAGGGATGCCAAAAGAGGGAATTAATTGCATATTGGGATGGGGAACGAGAATCTGGATTAGGATTTCGGAAACTCCCTTAATTTTTCTGGATATAGCCGGAATGAGGTCAAATCGCTTTGCGGTCGAGTCCCGCGTCCTTATTTCTATGCCCTATAGCTACTAAACTTTTAGGTGCAGACCTACGAAAATACGACCAACAGAAAATTGTATTGGCAATTGCATTTTCAGGCATTGCTGTTACTTAGATAAAGGGTGAACAAATGCACATTCAGCATTCCAGCTTCCATTAGACATTCATGAGAAACCTAACGCAATGTGTAATATTAAAAAAAGAGCAGAATGGCCACGGTATTGCAAAGGAGTTCAATCATAATCTGCAATTAGTGTACTATGGCCTATAAATACTCACTTGAAGCTTTACATAGAACTTTGTAAGAACTAAACGGCAACGAGAAAATATTCTGTGGTGCTGTCCTATTATATAGTCTGGTGATTTTTCCGACAGACATTGTAAATTTTTCCTTCCTACATAGGTTTAAAACAATCGGTTTTTTTTATGACAAAACTTTGAAACACTTCAAATGGCTATAAACACGCGAGTTCAGTTACAAGATGATCAAATCGCGCAAATATTTTCTAATCACCTGCTAGATATTTGAAAAGGTGAAGTAGAACTGCAAAAAATACATAATGTATCAAATTGCAAGGCCAATTCTATACTTCTTTTGTTCAGACAAAAAAGGAGCTGATTGAGAGTGTCTTCCCGGATATACTGTGCAAACACCTAGGTAATGCCTGGCTCTGTAATACTGTTACTTGGGTAAAAAAAAATGTTGATGTTGACGAAATAAACTTCCAGATACAGAGGTGCTGCCAGATGATCTAATGCCTTTTAAATCAATAGACACTATTGTTAATGAAAATTAAACTGTATTTTTAAATTCTCTGGATATATTAGGAAGGCCACCTCACAATCTTCGGTTGAAGATTGGTTCACTAGCTATTTTGCTGCGTAACTTAAATATACCTAGTTATGTTAACGGTACACGTTTGGTGATTAAAAGAATTACCGTGAATCTTCTTGAGAAGCAACCATTTTGGTTGTAAAGTTTAAAGGAGAAATCGTCCTCTTGCCACGTATTCCATGATACCGTCAGAATCTGCAATACCATTCAAAAGGATTCAATTCCCAATTGGCTAGGCTTTCGTGATGACCAGTAATAAATCTCAAAGCCAAACAATGTCAATTTGGGGCTATGGGCACATATATGTTGCATGCTTACGTGTGGGGAAACCATTAAATCTACACTCATGTCCATAAATTAAGGATAATGAAGTTCAGGCAAAGAACGAGACAGAAGCAAAACAAATTTGTCTTATTTGTAAAGTCTATTTATTAAACAAAAGGTAAAGAGCAAAAAAGATGCTATATGTTTGACATAATTAATAAAAATTGCGATTTTAACTACCTGAAGCAAATTTCAAAAAGGAACCTATTTACAGAAAACAGTATAACATGGTTAGTATGATGGTTAATACGGAGTATGTCTCCCGGACGATGCAATATAGTCCTTACAACGCCTAGGCATACTGAGTATCAATCTGATCTTGGGGAATATTACACCACTCATCAAGCAATCCCCTACGAAGTTCCGGTAGACAGGTGGGAGGGGGGTGACGGGCTGCAATTCGTCGGCCAAGCATATCCCACATATGCTCTATTGGATTCAAGTCCGGTGAGTATGCTGGCCAATCCATACGGGTGATATACTCCGATTGAAGGCATTCGTCTACAATGTTTGCACGGTGAGTACGGCGTTGTCATCCATAAACAGAAATTCAGCACCCATGGCGCCCCGAAACAAACGTACATGTTGTTCCAGAATGACATCCCGATAGATGTGACCTGTCATCGTTACACTCTGAACATGCAGGTCAGTTCTGGAACCAATAATTCCTCCCCAAACGAGCCATCCTACACCACCGTAACGGTGTCGTTCAATGGTGTTCTCTCTTGGTGGTAACGGGTACCTGGCGCTATCCGTATTAAAGTCCGGCGAGAATCAGACTGCAAACTAAACCTGGACTCGTCGGAAAGCATCACACAAGACCACTGCTGTGGTGTCCACAATGCATGCTCTCTACTCCAGGTTAATCGCAGGCGACAGTGAGTTGCGGTAAGTGGAACACATCTGACAGGCATACGAGCATATAGACCAATGAGCCCTAAACATCTGTACACGGTCTGCCTTGAAACTGCCGTACCGGTAGCTGAAGAAAGCTGACGAGACAGGTCTGATGCTGTGCTCCGTCTGTTTCTTTTGGCAGTAACTGCCAAAATATATACCGGGCCTCATTCGGCGTTGTAACTCGGGGGCGACCTGTTCTGTAACATCTACTCACATTACTATCATCTTGGAATCGTTGCCAAAGCCTGGAGATGACACTCTGGATGATTCCAAGTTCCTCGGATACTTCCAGCTGGGTACGTCCACATTCCAGTCGTCCAATAATTCTACCACGTAAAAAATCATCCAAATGCTTCCTTTGTGCCATAACTATGCGGTTACTGCTCTGGAAGGCTTTTAGAGCGCTTGTGAACAATTTTACTTCTTTGCCACCATTCCTTATATACCCCTCTCTTACACTCTCGTCATTGTGACGTACTATCAGCGCCATCTGGTGGTTTCCTGTAATTTGCATATTCTTCTTCAAGATGTGTGTGATAATTCCACAGGTGAAATTTTTATTTTAGAGTTCAATTTCTGTGTGATTCTGAATTATCCTTAATTTATGGACATGAGTGTATTTGCGTAAGCAAAAGACAATTTACCAAAAAATATTTTGCACCGATTAGCAATGAATTATATAAAAATTATTTATTCTTATAATTTAGAAAGATAAATATAATATTAAAAATTGATAAAAATCAACGCTATTAACATCATTTATAAAATTAAATCTTCGTATGTTGTTACTAACAACTTCGTAAATAATTCATGCATTATACTATACTCAAATAAGAGATGAATAAAATGCAAAATTAAAAAAATTATGTTGTTTTATATGCTTAAATTCAACTCTCCAAAATTGTAAGCGCAAAATAATTTTTACTGCATTGAATAGCTGAGAATAAAAAATATTAAACCAACATATTAAAACAAAGCCTCAGCAACGCGTGGCTGGATCAGCTAGTATTCTTATATATGAGCTTAAGCCTCTGAGTTTCATGCTAAGCGTAAGGTTGTCTTCGGTTAATGTTAAAGAATAGGACCCGAATTCGGAATATTTTTTCAAATATAAAAGAACAGAAACGTTAATATTATATTCTTGCTTCACTATCCTGTAGAGGGCAGCGTGTATTTTACCATACTTCTCATTTTTAACTGAGTTAATCCATTTTTTCAGGTGTAAAATGTGTTTCCCGTTTTTTCTCCTATACCGTAATGTTAAGTGAGCTATCTCTTTACGCGTTAAATTGAAAAAAATAAGTATTCATGGAATATGTTGAAATTTTAAAAACGCTATATTATTAAATGATGTATGAATTACAATCTTGAAAATTTTCATGAAAATGGAGGCATTTTCTTTGTCTGAAAATGTGCTCCGCATTTAATTAAGGGTTTCGTACATCTACCGAAAACAGCCTTAACCAGCTGTTAATAGGGTAAAAGGCAGAATTTGAATAGAGTCGTGCATTGGAGTCCAGATCCCATCGAAGATCGTGGAGCAAATAGTAGGAGTTACCCCTCGATGAATTGAACTGGGTTTGGATTTATTGATGAGGTGTGGGAATAAAATTTTAGGGATATTGGTATTAGTTCAGAGACTTTACCTGACTATGTCTTAGGATTATATGTGAAGTCCGCAATACAATGGGCTGAATTCATTTGACGTCATAGTCACATGACAACTACAATCACGTGTTTCCTGCGAATCAGTTCATAAATTCATGTGACGTCATAATCACGGGATAAATGCAACCACGCATTTCCAGTCAGCCCGTTCATGCTCTTTGCTGTTGCCAACTTTTTTTTCTTTAAAAACTTTCTTTTAAAAAGTACATATCTGCCTGCAAAATAACGTATATATATAAACAAAATGCACTCGATTTAAAACTACACGTATAATATATATAATCTTTAATTCGAAAAATCTTAACACCTTAATATCTTTAACCAATTAACAAATTTAAAAAATTGTATCTCAATATTACAAATATAACAGCATGTACAAATCTATAATTTCAGTTTATTTTTAAATTCAATGAAAAACTCGCCACACTGTATTTATATTCTTAGCCAATAGTTCATTTGTTCTTGTGCAGCGTTAATTGAACTAAACATTTGAATAAAATTTTATTTCAGATGATATTGGTCGAAACGTTGGAAGGATTGAATTTGTAGGGACATTCTGTTTTGGTGCACTCATGTTTCTAACTATATGAGTGAGTGATTGAATATTAACGTCGCATTGTTCAGCTACACGAGGGCTTTTGGCGACGGACCTCGTAATTTTGAACCATGGTCAAGTGACGTGGACGACACTTAGCTGGCACCTCCCTCTCCTAACTACCACGCCAACGGGAGGACGTTTCAGCTCTCGACAGATTTAACGTGCATCGCTTCCCTACACGGCGGGTCTTTAGTGGTACCGGGCTCGAACTCGTGACATTCTAGCGACGATCCGATATCTTGACCACTAGGCTACCACGGCCACCCCTGACTATGTGAGATGAGTGCGAATCGAATCTTGAGTTTGAATCCTGATTGTATCAAAGCCTATTGTGAGAGACTATGAGATATGTTGCACTAGGACGTAAACTGGACCTCGGAGTTGTCTCATTACGTTGTTCATAAGTATAAATTACCTGATCAAATATACTAGGTTTTAAATTACGAGGTTCCTTGCGGATAGTCTTGGTATTGTTGAAATTGCAGTAATTCAGATTAGTAATCACTCTACTTTAACATGTGGTAGTCATTGAGCAAAATCGATTCTAAAATGTTTCCGGATCGGGGTATGATCGCGGTGGCCTTAAGATCATGATCACAAACTCGTGGACAGCATTGTCATTGGTTCAAATCCCGGTGCCCTTAAGGAGTCGCCTTGTAGAGAGAAGCTAATGCACGTTAAATCTGTCGAGCTCAAAGCCCTCCCGTTAGCTTCGTGTGGTAGTTTGGAAAAGGGGGATACCAACTCGGGTTCGTCCTCGTCACTTGACCGAGGCTCAAAATTATGAGGTCCGTCGTCAATAGCCTTCGTGTTGCTTTATAGTGCGACGTCAGTGGAATTTTTCAAGGGGTGATCCGGGGTCGAAAATCCACCATTCTTGTATCTAACTCGAATACGTCCCCCAACATATTCGTTTGATTTCGTCGATTTTCGGGGACAAAAAACAGTAAAAAAATTCATTATTGAATAATTATAATTAGCGTTAATTAATAAAATTAAATGTTAATAACAAATACTTTATTAAATTTTACGTATTATATGCATAGGATTATAATCAATTTGGGGGAAAATCAAAGGCTTTGAGGGGGTCTGAACCCGGGAACACTCCCCCACTTGTGTACGTCAATATACTACGTTAATATAACTCTACCTCGCTCTGGATCGGGTTTGTGATAAGTTGGTGTGTCAAAGTCACAAGTTGCCACCCATCCGGTATAGTGGTCAGTAACGCTGACTGCGGTGTCATTGTCTTGGTTCGAATCCCGGAGAAGGCATGGATGTTTGTATTGTAGTCCTTCGTGACTTTAAATTCCTTTCCTTTGTAATGTGTGTTTCATGCTTACTTTGCAAGCCCCCATCATGTGACACTTCGTGGTGCACGGGGATTTCTAAATGTTCTCAATAGAAAAAGTCACAAGTTCGATTAATAATTTAATTAAGAGCATGATATACAGTAGAGCGTCGTTTATTCGAATCAATTGGGACCAGACACCATTCGGACAACCAAAAACCGAATGCAATTCATGCAGTATATGAAACCGGACACTATACGAACATTGAAAATTATCACATGCGGGAAACGTGCTTGAAGAAAAAGCAAAATAGGTGCAAAACGTCGCAATTTTACATTTATTGTGCAAAATAGTCACTTATTTTTCGATGTACCATTGTACACTTTAGTTTTTTCGCTACAAGGTCTCTGATTCTCTTCAGCGTGAGTGAGTGAATACTAACGTCGCGCTGTTCAGCTACACGAGGGCTTTTGGCTACGGACCCCGTAATTTTTGAACCATGGTCAAGTAATGAGAACGACACCTGAACTGGCACCCCTTTCCTAACTACCATACCACACCAATGGGAGGACGTTTCAGCTCTCGATAGATTTAGCGTGCATCGCTGCCCTACACGGCGGGTCTTTAGTGGTACTGGGCTCGACAGATTCTCTTGAGCGGCAGTAATTGAGTAGGACAGCACTCTGATTGTTGTTCGTACCACTCCATAGCTGTCTCTAACGCAGAAAGCGCGTCAGCATTTGATGGACCTTGCTACTTTCCTTTTGTTGTTGTCCTCGATTTCATCGTCGATAGGGTCGGATTCTTTTTGCACGGAAGTCACAATCTTGTCATTATTTAGCATTTGAAATCCACAGTCTTCTGCATCGCATGCCATCCAGGTTTCTACATCTTCATCGCATTCTTGAAATCCTTAATTTAAAATGGTTTCTCGACTTTTTTTATGTCAGAAATTGTTGACTTTCCAACATGATGAAACTGTGCTCGAGACGCTCCACTTTCTCCCTTCGCGAGACGGTTCAATATTTCAAGATTTGTCTCTATGCTCAAGACTTTGTCCGTCTGTTTTGAATTCGAAGCCATAGCAGTTCACAATTCAACAAAAAAGCACGTATACACCCCTATAGTGAAAGAAGCATTTCTCATTTCTATATTCTGTATTTGTGGTGCTTGAAACACATCGTCTTAGTGTGTTTACGTCTTGTGTTCTGTCTCCCCGGGCAGACTCTCAAAACTATTCTAAGGAGTTGCCATATTCAATTCGGGACCCATGGTCGGGTTTACCACAGAGTATCCTCCCAGTGACTGAGGGTGACAACCCAAGGGAACGACATTAGTTTAAATTTTTATAAACATTATTATTATTATTATTTTGAGAATCTGCACTGGAAGAAATTCATTAACAATTTTGAATGTGAGAAATATGAGATACATACACAAAAATAAAACATAAATGAAATATATACAAATATAATACAAAAAAAAAATTCCAACTGAAAGTTCTAGAAGGAGAAAAAAAATATGTGACATAAATGGCTAGTTTTTTTGGAAAATGTACACGTCTTCCTGATTTTGTTGTAAAGATTGGTTTGCCATTAGAAGATAATTTATCATATTTTATGCTTTTTCTCACTGTAGGTAGAGATTCACACACAGTTTCTGAGAGAAGATGTGCGGGTTTGACGCAATCTAAAAGAGAGAAACTGCAGTTTTTTTTCGATCATTAATGTCAATGGTGATGATTTTGTCTGTTCTGGACAGAACTTTATGTGGTCTAGTATACGGTTGACTTAAAGGGGGTTGTGCACGATCGATTCTTAAAAAGATATGAAATGATGATTGTAGTGAAGGATAAATGTAGATCAGTGCAGTGAGCAGACGTTGCCACAGGATTCAGTTGTTGCATTCTGTTACGGAATGTTTGACACATCAATCATGTCACTCGGAAAACGTAGGTATGTGCAGTAAACAATTCGGGACCCATGGTCGGGTTTACCACACCCCTCACTTGGAAACAAACTGACGTAATATTCCGCGCAGTTGTTTACCAAATCACGCAACTGAAATTCTCCAAATATCCTTGACCTTGGGTTTTAACGTCACTTTTGGCCTCACGCGAAACAACTGTTGAGCATTGCACTGTTCAAAAACGTATTCATATACAGTACATGCAGTTGACAAAAACAAAAACAACAAAACTGGTCCGGATATTTGACGCTCTGGATAATAAACGTTCGGATAAACGACGTTCTACTGTAGATAGAAAATGCAATTGCACAATTTGTGATTTAATTTCACTCTCTGGACAAATAGAAATCACTCAACTATAAAACTGAATTTCTAGTTTCTCAAAGTATTATTGCAGGCGTCACGGATCGATAGGCAAACTCTAATATCCTGTATTTACAAAAGGAACTTGTTATCGGTGAGAATGTTTTCGTTAGCGTTCTGTGCTGGAATTATGTTTATTTTTCAAATTGTAAACGAAATATTTTCGGTTGGGAAAATAGTTTTCGTTCCGCTCCTTGTGTATATTTTCAATACCAGAAGCCGTCACGGGTTATTTTGTATTTTTTAAATGTAGTGTAACAGAACAAATTACTATTTTATTGAATTATTTATATGGAGAACTTAATAAAATATGAAAATAATCTGAACTCGAATTATTTTATGATTTGAAGAAAAAAAAGAGAGAATTGCGTTGAGCATAAATTACACGAAGTCATTAGTTACTTGAATTTTTCATCGTAATAGGAATTGTGCGTAACGAATTACATTCTTTTACGTGTATTTTTATAAATTTTTATGTTAAGTAATTGACTTTACTCATTTATATGCAGTTAATGCTCATGAGAATCGATTGCTTATTGACGTCCTATTTAGAAGCAACTTAAGGGTTATTGGCAACGGACCATCGCCAAATGACAAAGATGACATCTGCGTTGGCACCCCATTCTTCAAAGTATTTTTGAACACAACAGAATCTGCGTGCATCTACCCTACCATACAATGTTCTTATTGGCATTAGGAGCTCAAACACATGACTTGATAGTTATAATGCCTGAGACGAGTTTGCAATCACAACCACTGTGGCCAGCATGGTATTAACGAAAATGTGAAATAAGTAAATTACTTATTTGGGTCATTCTCACTTTATGGAAACGATTTTGTAATTTGTTTTCTCGTTTGTATTTTGAGATAAAACTTTGAAGCTTCAGAATAATTGTCTGCTACTATTATCGTTTGATTGGAATGTAAAATAAAATAAAAAGATTTAGTTTGAAAATGGCTCCCAAAATTGATAAATGTCTCGAATGCTATGAAACTACGCTTTCTGAAGAGAAATATTCATATAGATAAGGTGACCATTTTTTTACAGTGAAAAGGAGGACGAAAAACTTAAGAACAAATTACAACTTAAACATATGAAACGTTTTATTAATTCAAACAAAAATACGCTAATTACACACTTACATTCTTTTTAATTATTATCTTAAACGAGTATTTTACCATTGAATTAATTTTTTTTGTCAATATATCATTTTCTAATATATCGGAAAGTTTGGGCAAAAAATATCCTTTATACTGAATTTTATGGTAAGCACTGTAGCTAAAATATTAACATTATAACCTGTACTCAAAAATAACACCAGCGGCTAGCTCAAATAATTTTAATTGTTTGTACATTCTAATTGAGCACAGTTACAAATACAGTTAATACAATACAAATACTAAGGGGTTTGCACGGGTGGACATTGGCCCGTCCTTTCTCCACCAACGCTGTCGTACTCGTTAAGAATCCATACGGCCAGGAGAGGACACTCTATTACAAACTTTTTGCCATTCGTTACAACATTCAGTTTTGATTTCTCATTAGTCACTTCACAAAAATCATTACCAACTGAAAAAAACTTTTTCAACGGCTGTATTAGTTCCAGGGAGGCTCAACGTAAATTCAACAAGAATAATTACATTTTCATATAGAATGTGTTCGTTTTTGAAATGGTTCGAGTAATTTCACCCATCTTTTACCAATTTCTCTGCATGTTGATTTTCCAATTGTTCTCTAATGTATTAGAATCTAAATATACATTCAGTCTTCTTTCTACTTCAAACAGACAGTTTTCATCTATTTTAATATCAGGCATTTCTTCCGATAAAAACTCAACGTAATTTTCTACACTGCTCAAAACAATTAGGGGAGCACATGATTTTAACAAAAGTAAGCAAAGATGTATACCAATAAGTAACATAAAATGAATCATCCGTAATGTAAACTACCAGGAAACGGAAAAAGAAAACTTTATATGCAAATCAAAGTTCAAGACGTGAGTGAGTGAGTGAATGTAGTGTTTTATGGCGCAAGAGCAAGTTCAAGACGTCAAAAACGAGAAAAAGGAGATAAGGGCAGAAATCGGGATGTTGCAAAAACGTCTGTTTTATTGCCGTAACTGTGAAATTCGATTGCGCAGTATTTTTTTTTTTTTTTTGAGGCAAGGTTACTTGAGAATGTCTGAACAACGTGATTTACCGGAATCCATGGCATCGCGTGTTATAGGCAGACTGGAATCCGGGCAAACACAACGTAGTGTCGCGGACACTGTTGGAGTCGCCAGAAGTGTTGTTGCAAGGATGTGGAATCGATTCAAAGAAACAGGAAATGTTAGACGTCGACCAGGGGCAGGTCGGCCACGTGCCACTACATCAAGTTATGACCGGTATATACAGTTAACAGCCCGTCGAAACAGAACAGAGAATGCTACGCAGCTGCAAAGACAGTTGCTCTTGGTAACAGGACGAAAGGTGTCGAGCCAAACAGCACGTAATCGGCTTCATGAGGGAGGGCTCTATGCACGTAGGCCAATGGTCTGCATTCCAATGACCCCACACCACCGTGCGGCCCGAAGAAGATGGGCTGCTGAACATCGAGATTGGGAGCAACATGATTGGAGCCAAGTGCTGTTTACAGACGAGTCCCAATTCAGTCTAGAGAGTGACACCCGACGTGTTCTTGTATGGAGGGACAGGGGCACTCGAAAAAATCCCGCATTCGTTCGTGAAAGATCACAATACAGAAGAGCTGGTTGGATGGTATGGGGTGGAATCAGCATAGGCGGACGTACGGACCTGCATATCATTCGGAATGGCACTTTGACGGGCCGAAGGTATGAAGACGAGATACTTCGACCTTATGTCATCCCTTACGCTGTAGCCATTGGAGATTCCTTTGTTTTCCAGGATGATAATGCCCGACCGCATAGAGCTCGTCTGGTGGAGAACATGCTTGAAGCTGAAACAATACAGCGTATGGAATGGCCAGCGTTCTATCCTGACCTGAACCCAATCGAGCATGTTTGGGACATGCTCGGACGACGCATTGCTGCGCGACCAAGGCCGCCTGCTACTGTTCGAGACTTGGAGATTGCACTTCTTGAGGAGTGGAACAGTATTCCCCAAAGTCTGATCGATAACTTCATCGCATCCATGGCAAACAGGTGTGCAGCAGTCTTAGCTGTTTGAGGAGACCACACGCCCTATTAAAACTCATGCATCATGTCTAAACAGTACCTTTTTTTATCGTTTACATGTAACCAAATTGTTGCCCTAAATCATCTTTTCATGTTTTTTCCATATTTTCAAAGAATTAAAGCTTAATTCCAAATTTTTTTACACCTTTTTTCTGTATTGCGCATTGATACGCGTGTACTATGCATTGTATGCCAATACGTGGCTGTCTCACACGGTTTTCTTCACTTTTTTGCTTGATCCCCTAATTGTTTTGAGCAGTGTATATCTGCCCAATTTACTTGCGACAAAGTCAGAACATACCATTGGAAACTGTCATTTCCTGTGATATTTGCTTCAGACCATTCTTCAACATTTTGGAGGGGCTGCGGTAGTCCAGTGGTTAAGGTATCGGACCATGGCAGGCATGTCATGAGTTCGAGCCCAGTACCACCAAAGACCCACCGTGTAGGGTAGCAATGCACGTTAAATCTGCCGAGAGCTGAAACGTCCTCCCGTTGGTGTGGTGTGGTAGTTAGGAGAGGGGGTGCCAGCTCAGGTGTCGTACACGTCACTTGACCATGGTTCAAAATTACGTGGTCCGTCGCCAAAAGCCCTCGTGTAGCTGAACAGTGCGACGTTAATATTCACTCACTCACTCAACATTTTGGAAACATGCTTAGTTCATCTCTGAATACAGAGATTAACAGATCAGTTTTAAAATATTGAAAGGGAGGACACTTTTCGAGGAAGGACAGAACCTATTAAAGGAGGATTGTCCTCACTATAGGAGGACGGTTGGTCACCTTAATATCAACAAATTATAAGGCGGTGTAAAAATATCGGTTATTGCATTTCAATAAAAGGTATTTATAATATATTAACTTTAAAAGGAAAAAACTTTTAGCGGAGAGAGAGAAAGTAAAATTGAAAACATGACCTGGAAACCTCATCCTAAGTCTGTTCGAACGCAGGCAAATATCAAGAAGGAGTCAGAAGACAGAAAATTTCCCTAAGGGTTTCAAGATAGTCGCAGGATTTTGTTAGAATGGCAAATTAAAAACCAAAAAATGTCTCAAGTAAAGCCAAAGTTGATTCACTCTACTATCAGTAGAATATTTTAGAACCAATTTTTGAAAAAGAAATTTCTTTCTTATATAGAAAGGACATTAATAAAATTGAGCTTCATATAGACCCAGGGTAGTCATTAAGTCGATCGCGATTGACCGGTGGACCGCAAAGACATTTTGGGGTGACCGCCGGAAGATTTAGCTGTTAGTACTTATATAGGGAAATATTCAAGATCGGTTGAAGTACGCAGACGAGATCTTCTGCTGACTATAACAACAACTAACTTTTGATACAAATGCTTTTTTTTATGCATTTTGAATTCTTTCATAATAAACGCAACATTTCATATTATTATATTGGGGGTTATTATTATTGTGAGTTTGTATCTCTTGCGTTTTACTTTAAACGCGGTTTTTTCAAAAGTTTTGTTTTAGTTCTGTAGGTAAATACATATTCCGTATTTATTATATTAAAGTTATAAAATAAATATATATAATATATATATATATATATATATATATATATATATATATATATATATTATATATTGTGGATCTTTTCCTATCTCACCACACATACAACAGTGGGCATTGGCGCACACAAGAATTTTTCAAGGGGAGTTCGAGGGTTGAAAGCCTACCATTCTCGTATCATACCGCAATACGCAGCTACTCATTTTTTGATTTTGTAGACAGTCGGGAACACAAAAAAACAATAAAAAATAAATCACTGATTAAATAATCAGCATTAATTAATAAAAAAAAATTTATAATAACAAATAATTACGTTTTACGGACTATATACAAGGGATTAAAATCAATCGAAAAAAATCAAGGGAGGGGCCGGACCGTGGACCCCTCCCCCCTCCTTGTATGCTCCGCTGACACTGGTGGACCGCAACACTCTGAAACAATTAGAAGTAGCCCGTACCCTGGAAAAGTCTGCTCACCCCTGATATAGATAAAACCTCTAGTCACACGTCTAAGTCAACTGCCGCTTATTTAGCAAAGAAAGAATGAGAAACACAGGAATAAAGTGTATGCCATTTGAGGAAATACCTGTAAAATTACCATTAGACTTTTGTGCTTTCGATGTATTAAAACGAGCCACTGAACGGACTTTGGGAACCAGTTCAAGAGGAATAAAGTAAAATTCTCATGACAGTACTAAGAAAAAGTTACTTTCATGGGAAAATATTAGCAAGAGTTCTTATCAAGAATCATGGCTACAGACAGAAACAAATCACCACAAAAAATGGAGCATTTATTGATAAAAATTAACTATCAAAATCGTTTCCATAAAGTGTAAACGACCTTCTGTATATGTAGAGTTATATATATTGTTCATTATAAGCATTGTAACACATCACACTCAATAAGTCCCAGGCCTAACATATAGATGGTACTACTTTCTAACTTTTCTAAGTCTAACCTAATAGTACTAACTTACAAACGGCACGTGTCAAAATTTTCGTGGTAATATCTTGTTTAGTTGAAAAGTTACCGTGGTTTTAGTGAAGCAACTTTAGTTTTAGCAACAATGCTCCATGCCACAAGTCGATAAAAATGATGGTGAAATTGAATGAATTGCACTTCGAATTACTAGAGGAGGTAGAGAATATCGTGAGGAGCCATAATTACAAAGAAAAGAAAAGGCGGAAAGTGATAGGTGGCGCTGTACGTAAGCTCGCAAGGTTGGCACATGTGGTTCCTTCATTTCAGACATGGTCAGCATGCGGTGAACATGAATCGTTGTACGAACGCCGAGTTAGAGGATATCCACTTTCTCTACCGCCTAGCCAACGGATATGGACGTGTTAATGTTCGGTTGTATGGGGAAAGATATTCAACGAGGAAGCAACCGAATGATCAAACGTTTGCTCGGGTGCATCAGAATCTGGCGGAACATGGATCTTTCGGTGCCACGATTGACGACACGCTCGTCAATTCTGAAATGGACCTTGTGGCACGAATATCCATCGCTGCTGCTACGATCCGTGAATCACCGGTATTTTCGAACATCTACGTCAATCCATGTCACGTTGGTATCGTGCGTGCATGCATGCCAATGGCAGAAATTTCAAACATCTCCTGTGAAGCTTTTATGTCATACTTTTATTTTATCATGTTTTCGTTTTTGTAATAAAGCGTCTTACACTACATTCTGTATTGTAGCCTTATTGCTGTCTTAGTGTCTCTTTATCTCGTTAGGGTTACGCTTCCGCTCATGCTTTCCTATGCAATTACAGCTCGTCCGGATGTTCTCTACCAACCTTCCAAGTTTGTACACGCTATTCGGGGCCACCCTTAACATATACATGTAGTGTACTTTCATAATATCGGATCATCATTACTCATAATAATGGATCATCCTTACTCATAGTAACGGATTCTTGATCCTTACGTCTTGTTGGCTGTTAAAACCTATTATTGAATTTCATTGGTCAGAAGAAATGTCTTCTGGCATTTCTTCTATCTTCCCAGAATTCCACTCTGAAGAAGGGAATATATAAACTCGAACTTAATTATTTGTTATGTTGGAAAAAATAAAGTTTATTTTTGTAAAATCACTGCAATTTTACTTTGCCACTCAAAACAATACACCAAAAATGGTGACCCGTTCTTTGAATATAAAATTTAAAAAATTTTAATCAAAACTTTTTTTTCAACTTTTGCCTGTGCCTTCCGTAAATATGGAGGATATTTCAGCGGTTAAAATTCCAGCTTTTGTTTCATCAGATCCTGCGCTATGGTTCGGGTGCTTGAATCAACCTTCGAATTGGCAGTTCCCAAGCCGATAACCGAGGAACGCACTAAATATAATTATTGCGTAGCTCATTTGTTTCCCGATGTGGCAATGGCAGTTCGAGACGTAATTCTTTCACCTGGGAGCATAAATTCATATTCAAAATTAAAAGATGAAGTTATTGCCCGATGCGGTGAAAGCAAAAGCCAGGAAATTCGCCAACTTTTAGCCGTTGAGCAGCTAGGAGACAGAAAGCCATCGGAATTATTTCGAGTGATGCAACGGCAATCAGAATCGCACAACGTGACTGATTAACTTCTTTTGGAATTATTTTTACAGCAGTTACCACCTAATGCGCAATCCATCCTTGCAAGTATTCAACCCCTTACAGCTCAAAAAGTTTCAGATGTAGCTGATCGTATTTTAGAGGTAACACCTGTACAGGTAAGTGCTGTATCAAAATATTCCAGTGCCAATTCTGATGATAGTAGTGAATCAAAACTCCTCAAAGAGTTGAAACTTTTACGACAGGAAGTGAAAGAACTACGACGATCGAGAAGTTTTTCTCGAAATCGTTTCGATTCTCGCAATCGCGGAAAGAGTCCTAAGCCAAAAGCATCAAATTTATGTTGGTATCATAATAAATTTGCCACAAAGGCAAGAAAATGTATTCAGCCCTGTTCTTTCCAGGAAAACTTGAACGGGAAGGAGTAGCGGCGACGTATGCCTTGCCTTCGACTTCCTGTCACCTTTTCGTTCGCGATCGTAAATCCAACATTTTTCTTGTTGATCCCGGAAGTGATTGCTCAATCCTTTCCGCAAATAAAACTCTAAAACAATCTTCTCCAGTTCAAACTTTTATTGTTGCAAATGGTACACTCATTCAAGTGTACGGGCGTAAATTAATGTCATGAGATTTAGGTTTAAGACGAAATTTTGTCTTTCCATTTTTTACTTGTAATGTGTCTAATGCATTGGTGCAGATTTCTTACATTAGTTTAATTTAAAACCTGATTTAAGAAATCGTACTTTATTTGATGCTTCTCCAAAATTAAATTGTCATTGTATTATTAGAAATTCTAATATTTTCTCAATTAAAACTCATGTTATTGATAATGATTTTTCTAAATTGTTGAATGATTTTCCTAATATTGTAAAACCACCTTGTGCAAACCAAATAGTTAAGCATAATATAGTTCACTATATTGATACTTTTGGACCACCTGTTTGTGCTAAACCCCGTCGCATGGCTCCAGACAGGTTAAAAATTGCGAAAATGGAATTTCAGCACATGTTGGATTTAGGCCACATGCGCCCATCCAGTAGTAATTATTCTTCCCCATTGCATATGGTTCCTAAAAAAGAAAGCAATGATTGGTGCCCTGTTGGCAATTTTAGAGCATTAAATGCTCAAACAAAAAAGATAAATATCCGATTCCTAGCATTCTTAATTTTACAAGTGATCTACATGGGCCAAGAATATTTTCTCATATTGATCTTGTTAAAGCATTTCACCAAATTCCGATTGCTTCCGAAGACATACATAAAACTGCTATTTGTTATAGCACTTTTCAAAGATTTATCGACGAAGTTACTCGTGGTTTGAAAGGTGTTTATGCTTTTATTGATGATATCTTAATTGCATCTCAAAATGTTCAAGAACATACTACTTATCTCCGTGCACTTTTTGAAAGACTTGATTATTATGGCTTAACGATTAAACCTTCAAAATGTACTTTCGGAGTAGATAGTTTAAAATTTCTTGGATTTCAAGTTTCCAGTGAAGGTATTTCACCTCTTCCTGATCGAGTCGATGCTATTCAAAAGTTTTCTAGACCTAACACTTTAACGCAATTGCGTAGATTTTTAGGAATGTATAATTTTTATCGAAGATTCATTCCTAAAGCAGCCCACACTTTAGCACCCCTAATAAAAAATTTTAGAAGGTCACATAAACAAAAAGAAACCATGTCGTCCTTCGAAAAGTCCGCAAACTCCTCTTGAATGGACTGAAGAAGCGGAAAATTCATTTACCGCTGCTAAAACAGCATTAGCTGATACAACTCTTCTTAAGCATCCGATTCCTGGTGCTACTTTAAGTGTTTGGACCGATGCATCAAATTTCGCCATTGGTAGTTCTTTGATGCAACTTTCTAATAGTAACTGGGAACCAACAGCATTTTTATCTTTAAAGCTTTCTAAAACTCAACAAAATTGGTCTACTTATGATCGAGAACTTTTGGCAATATATACTTCAATAAAAAAATTTAGACACATGCTTGAAGGTCGTGAATTTATTATATATACTGATCAAGAACAGTTATTCCTACCGAAGACATTTTGGCAGAAACCACTGCTCGTGCACTTTTAAATGGTTGGATTTCTCGTTTAGGCACACCTGTTACAATTACAACTGATCAAGGGACAAATTTTGAGTCTTCTCTAATGAGAGAGCTTACAAACATGATGGGTAGCCATAGAATCCATTCAGCTTCTTACCATCCACAAAGTAATGGAATGATAGAACGATTCCACAGGCATCTCAAAAATGTTATTATTGCCCATGAGGAATTGGTTGGACCGATATTTTGCCTATCGTATTGTGAGTACTACGTTCAGCAATGAAGAACGATTTGAAAGCAACAAGCTCTGAACTAGTTTATGGTACTACTTTACGTTCACCATCTGATCTCATATCTTCAGAATCTCTTCAAACGTCTGTGACACCCACTTATGTTTCGAAGTTAATTACCATGATGAGAAAACTTAGCCCAATATCCCCTGATTCTCTTAGTTGTACGAAGAGTTATGTACACCAATCATTAAGTACATGCACACACGTTTTTCTTAGAAATGACAAAATTCGACCCCCTTTAACTCCTCCTTACGCTGGACCTCATTTGGTTAGAAGTAGATCTGATAAAAATTTTGTAATATGTATAAATATTAAAAATGTAATTGTCACTATGGACAGATGCAAGCCAACTTTTGAATTTTCAGAAGATTTTAATTCACAAAAGGGTAGTTCAAATTTTGAACCACCTCTCATCAAGCAACAAATTGAAGATAAAACTGTTGTTGATAAAAATATCGGAGAGAACCACACGTTCTGGCAGGCACGTACATTTTCCTAAGAGATTAACTTACTGATTCAAAATCCTTGTTAGTAATTTATATATGTATATCTTTTATTGTATTGTGTATATAAATAATTGTAGGTGTTATTGCAATTTATGTATTTTATAGTGCCTTATTTTTGTAAACAACAAACATTTTTATATTTCTATATATTTTTTTTATCCCGTTCCCTTCGTCAGTGGGGGGATACTCTGTAATGTACTTTCATAATATCGGATCATCATTACTCATAATAATGGATCATCCTTACTCATAGTAACGGATTCTTGATCCTTACGTCTTATTGGCTGTTAAAACCTACTATTGAATTTCCTTGATCAAACGGGGCGTGGGAGCATATTTATCGGCCTGCAGTTGAGTGATTGAAGAAACCTTTTTTTTTCTGTTCCACATTTATTTGACGAACAAAAGCATATCACCACAAACACACATTGAGAGGCAAAAATGAGGACACATTCTAGAGATTCCGCTTTTATACCTTTTCTTTTCTTACTGGCAGCAGGGGCAGTTCTAGGGCCTGACAAATCGGACCCCTGCCTGAGGCATTAAATTTTAAGGGTGGCATTTGGACCGAATTTGGAAAATATTTTCTTACGTTACAAAAAATTTGATATATTTTCTGAAATATTGGATGTGAATTTGATATTTCATTTAACGTATCTTATTTCCTTATTTTGTACACTTTATGTTTAATGCCAGTTTTCTTTTATGTTGAAACTTAAAGGATTCGAGGCGGGAGCATATGTTACATCATGAAATTTGATATGTTTACGCATCTTTCACTGGTAACTTTCTTCCCATCCAGGAGTGAGGTCACAACAGATATTTATTTCACCTATATGATGTACGGTGTCCACTATCCAAAGGGGGACAGGGGTAAATAAGAGTTTTTATTAGATAGAAAGCCACATATGTTTTATTTTAGTCTTGAGTGTAGTTACTATAAGTAAAAAAAACCGCTTGTGATCCCCACCATCAGTAGACTCTTTTTCGAAGAAATTGTCCTGCTGAAATGGGCTATTTTTTCTTTTACATTTTATTCGTTTCCAATAATAACAGGTAATTGGGTGCTTAATTTCGAATTATTTTCTATTGTTTAAGACTTAATGTATATATATATATATATATATATATATATATATATATATATATATATATATATATATATATATTTATATATAAAAATTTTCTGTGCGCGTGTATGTGACTAAACTCCTCCTAAACGGCTGGACCGATTTGGATGATATTTTTTGTGTGGGTTCAAGTGGGTTCGAGAAAGATTTTGTTTCATAATTCAATCCAATATCGCAATTAGTTAAAAATGCGCCAAAATTCTGTAAGGGCGCGCGATTGTTCATAAAAAAATCGTGGGCACTATTCTTGAGGCCAGTATTTTGAGCGGCACACTTCAAGGTGAAGTTGTACTCTTCTACCACATTTTCCAATGATTCTTTCAGACTCACCTACCCATTCAAATGTTTGCAATTTCCAATTCGTTTGGTATTTGTTATGACCATTAATAAGTCACAAGGTCAAACAATGACAATTTGTGGCCTAGATTTAGAAGACCCTTGCTTTTCGCACGGCCAATTATATGTTGCAAGTCCGAGGTTTGGCAAACCATCGCATTTGTTTGTTTATACCCCTCAAGGATTAACCAAAAACATTGTACATTCAATGGCATTACGAAAAATTTATTTTTGTGCATTAAAAAATATACCTGTTATGAAAATAGCTCAAATTTTATCTTTTTTACCCTTTAATCAAAGCAAGTTTAAGTTTCTGCTCAGAATAGGTTCTATATTCAACTTAGTTCATAGTAAATACATACTCACACGCAATCGATAGGTCGAATCGGGGTAACTGTACATGTGATGATGTCAGGTACTGTAATAACTTTCGTTATAAATAATTTCATCAAAATGGTTCAAATTGTTACAACTTATTCAAAAAAGTTTGTAATTTGCGGATTTAAGACGTGTGTACAGGACAACGTCTGTCGGTACCACTAGCATATATATATATATATATATATATATATATATATATATATTGAGCGTTATGCTGCCTTTTTGTTCGCAAGAATTATTCAAGTTTTATAGGTGTGAATACTTCTAGATATATATTATAAATGCGAAAGTTTGTGAGGATGTTTGGCCGTCTTTTACGCAAAAACAACTGAATGGATTTTAATAAACTTTACAGTAATATAGCTTATACATCAGAATAACACATAGGCTATAATTTATAAAGATATTGTGTGAAGTGTCCAAAATATAACGACATTTGTCAAGTAAGTAGGAAAAAATTCTGCCATCTGCAAGCAATTCTGGCGTGCGCTGCAAAAAAGCCCAAGACATCATATATCTGTCTTTTGTTTGTGAAGAAACCCTTTTTGTTTTGGCTATGCAAGGCGCTCGCTTCTAATTAATTCCTGTTATCAGCATAATCCCTATATAACTTTTTTTATTTCAGAATAAAACTAAGTTTTGACGAGACAGATTGTTATAAATCTCTCTTTATTTGAAAGGTTTTTTTTATGATTTTATTATGCACATTTGGTGTAAGAAATCGATCGTTTTTCAAAATAAATGCTTTTAACGGTTCTGGTACTTAAAGTAAATAAACTTTCTCTTTTACACTACATAATTTGGACAAATTTTCAAAATTTGTTTGTGGTTAGTAGTTAATTATAACGCTATAATTTTAATTGAATAGGCAGATATTGCATTTTTAAGTATAAAAATAATTATAACTACCGTACTGTATTTTTTGGAGTGAGTGAGTGAATATTAACGTCGCACTGTTCAGCTACACGAGAGCTTTTGGCAACGGACCAAGTAATTTTGAACCATGGTCAAGTGACATGGACGACACCTGAGCTGGCACCGCCTTCTCCTAACTACCACGCCACACTAACTTAGAAGGAATATTCTACCAATACTTAGCAGGAATATTCTTGGAAATCCACTTTTCCAAGATATATGGCAGCGCACGGGTTCTATGATGAGTATTTTAGCGGGGAAGGCGAATAGTTTTGTAGCAGATATTGCGTTTTCAGCGGATTACAAAGATTATTATTTTTGTCCCAAAAAAGTAGTTTATGTCAAAATTTAAGTGTCTTATGTTTTTGCATGTTAATGAAGACCTTAGAAAACGATTTGGCTACTTATTTTAAGTGAACGTTGTGTATAATTAATTTTACACTGGAATATCTAATTAATTTATTCGGATTCAATTTCCCAAAGTGGAGAATTTTGTTTATGTTTAGCTGGGTTGCGTTCCTAGAGCACTTAGCCCGCTAGGGCTTTGATCTCTTGTCTGGTGAATTTAAAAACATGATAACTTAATTACTTTGCCCATTTTATTTTAAAGGGTATATCCCTTAATTTTCAATGTAGAGATCCAAAAAAATATTGTATGAAAAAAACTGCAGTAAATCATAATGCGGTGGATAAAGTATTAACGTGCATCGCACCCCTACACGGCGTGTCTTACAAAGCTCTAATAAAGCTCGAGCTATAAAAGTAGCTAGACATTTGCCAACTTGAGTTTATCGTTAACATTTCGCTATGTTTTTCATTGAATCGCCATTATAATTTAAGAAACGGCGTTGCTTGCGAATATTACAATGTTAACATAAAATAAATTCAACAGAAAGTAATATTAATGTATTATACTTTCAGATATAAATTATTTACACTATTTTAAGCGTTCATTACACAAAACTTTTAACAATGTGTTACTTTTGCTGAGCAGAGATCAGCTTAGGGAGGTATTTTCAAAAATCGACCCTCAAGAGTGCTATGGGAAGTTAAAAATTAAAAAAAAAGTCCTTTTTATCAGCTGTATTAGTTTTTCTTTCTTTTTGTTTGTTTAGCTGAGATATGCCAAAAGCTTTTTTTGTTTAATGTTTCAGTTCACACGTGCGAAGAACGGGTATACCAGCTAGTTATTTTTTTTAATTATAATTGTTTTCTTTAGAGAGAAAGGCGGTATTTTCCATTTTTGTCCAGGGCGGTCAAAATTGCTGGAAGCTTTTTGGAATACTTGTTAATCGTATGATTTCTGAAGTTTAACATTCAGATTAGTCAAATTCGGTGTCTTATACAATATTGCATCATCTCACCATGAAATGTGCCAAAGTGGCAGTTTTTGAGGCGATAAGGTTGCGGTTAAAACGGTATTTTACGTTAGGTGGTTAAAAGAATAGAATTAATTATCACACGATGTCTTGGAGGCGGGCCGCGTGTGGCTCACCAGTACGTAAATTGCGGCCCGCTGACTCTTTTTAAAAATTTTTTAAACATCAGGTTTTAAAAGTTTTTTCATTTTGAAATTTATTTGTGGGGTTATTGTGTTATATATATATATATATATATATATATATATATATATATATATATATATATATATATATATATATATATATATATATATATATAAATCTGCAATGTATTTGCCTCTTAACTGTTCTTGTTTTAAAATAAATCCTTTTTGATAATCGAAACGTCCTTTAGATTAAAATAGATTTATATTTTATCAAACAGTTACGTTTGATTTTACTATAATAAATTACTTTTTTAATAAATTCCGAATTGCATTATGCATATCTTTTACTATGGATAGTACATGATTCTGTGTGTGTGCGACTTTCATTTCTCCTCCTCCTTTTGTTTGGAGTGCCCAAAATGCAAGAGGCAGTTAGAGATGTTTTTTAAAGTTTAAAAAAATTATTCAGGATGGTTAAGATAAAAGGCAATGCATACCTAATCGTTTGAGAATGACAGCACAATCAAATTTCAACAATGAGTAACGTAAGATCAGTTTTAAAGGAACTCCATAATTTTCAAGAAAATGGCAACTGTAATATTTTAAACATTATTTGATCATTTTATTATTATATTATATAAACATTATTATATTATTTGTGTCTGTATACATGAAAAATAATGAAAACAATTATACTAATTCATTTTGTTTTAAATTTTCACTCCAATAAATGTTTTTTTGTTTGTTTCCAAATCTGATATAAATGTACATATTTTTATGCGCGGCCCGCGAGATTATAATGTTTTTCCGAAGTGGCCCTCAAGGTCATTTGGGTTGGACACCCCTGGTCTAGATCATAGGTTCTCAACGTGGGTGATAACGCCCCCTTGTGGGCGTTTGAGGCTTTCAAGTGGGCAGTAAAAGACCCAAAAAAAATTAGGGGGCGTTGAGATGGCTCGGAGGGACTTCGGCAGATTAACCAAATGTAGTCTAAAAAAGACACGCTGATTATATACTAACAAAAGTAAACTTTAATTCTGGTTACCTTACGTAGATATGGTACGTGCATGAAAACTCACGTATTTCGGTAGCTCGGGAAGTGGATGAAAAAAACTTGAAAGATTACATTACATTCAGACCTACATTACACTGAATGATATAGTAAATTTTAATTTCTAAAATGTACGTGTTGTCTTAGTCTATGAGCAATAAGAAAAATGTTCCGTCCACTGCATATCATTATGTATTTATCCAAGAAATATAATTAAATATGTTAACCAGGAATTGACGCGTGATTCTTTTAAGGCTGAAAGGCATTTTTTTTTAAAGCAATAATTTATTGTGAGTTACTTGATACTATCAAAACCTTCTTTCAAAAGCGTCTTTATAACAGGTAAGCTAAAACTTTTATTCTTCCTTCAAATAGAGAAGAAATTCAATAGCGTTTCAATTCCAGCAATATCCTGTCTAAAACTAAAATATATAATATTACATATTTAAATATATTTTTGGCAATAGCTATTCAGATTCAGAAGTAAAAAAAAATGGGACCTTTTTAGGAGAAAAAAAAATGTTCTATTAGTAATAGAATATTATTTTAAAATTAATTCTTGTTTTCACCATGTATTATGTACGCTCTTATTTATCTGAAGTGGAAGGGGGCGGTATCAAAATTTTCACTAGAAAAGGGGGTGCCAATTCAAAAAAAGTTGGGAACCTATGGTCTAGATCAGGGCTGTCCAACCTGCGACCCGTATGTGGCCCGCCTTGAATAATTTTGCGGCCCGCGAGATAATTTACAACTTTATAAAATTCGACTATTTTGTACAATATTTTTTGTTTAAAGAGTTTATTTTTTTGTAAAAAGTAAATTCCACATAACTGTTATTATTTTATCACGTTGCTTCTGTTACTGCGAATCTTTTTTTTTTTCTAAATTGAAATTAATCAAACATAAATGGTGCTCAAACTTAACGCACGAAAATCTGCAACATCAATTACGATACGCAAATAAACATGCATTGAGATCTACTTGCAAAAACTAAGTGAAAGAGTTGAGAAACTGATATCTCTCCACTAATTAAATAAACATTATTATTATACTATGTATGTTTGTATACATGAAAAACAATAGTAATATATCAGTCTGTTTTAAACTTTCACTCCAACAAATGTTTGTAATGGATCCAAATGATATATATTTTTATATGATAGCATAACATAAAGATATATATTTTTATATTTTATGGATTGTAAAGTTTTTCCGAAGTGGCCCACGAGGTCATTTGGGTTGGCCACCCCTGCTCTAGACCATCATAAATTAAATGAAATTCTTCGAAAGAAAGTTAAAATAGAGAATTATATATATATATATATATATATATATATATATATATATATATATATATATTACAGTCTTTCAATGTTATTTATGTGTATTTTGCGCTACACAATCCTTTTAGAATAATTTAAGGAATATTTTTCAAAATGTCACGCAAATATTGTCTTCAGTCATATGAAGAAATAAATTCTTAAGGCAAGAGAATATATATATAAATCATTTACCTTTTCGAATAGTTGTTATGCCGAACGTTTTGACTTGTATATAATCATTTCGGGGAATAACATGTTTAGAATTTAAAAATTGCTCATTCGGTTGGTGTATATTTTTTTCTTTATTTTCGACTCGTATTAGCATAATTCCTCAAAATTATTCGTTTATTTCTAGATGCGCCTCGAAGAGTTTCTTGTCAATTCTCGAATTCATTTTTGATCATTCCGCTTCAATAATAAACAAAAAAACAACAATCATGTAATGACGAATAAACATTCTGTTTCGAATCTTTGAAAACAATTTAATGAATGGAAGAATGTAGTTATTTATAAATTCAAAAAGAGAATAATTTGAAAGGTTTTCCCGCATTATCAGTAATTAAATGTACGATTGGTTAATCGCATATTTATATACAGTTAATTAATATAGGTATATATATATATATTGGAAAATATATATTAAAAACCTACGCAAGTTGAGCATTCCCATCTAATAAATTAATTTCATAATTAGTTATCAACTAATATCTCACAAATATTTTGCTTCTGGATTCGATGAATGTATAACTAATAACTAGAATAAATATCATTCTGAAAATTACGTAAAAATTAGATGCTTTTTAAAAATTAAAATTTTTTCCTAAGTATGAAGACAAACACCAAAAAATGAATCTAGCTTTTTTTAAAAGAAAAGCAAGTAATATATATATATATATATATATATATATATATATATACATTGGTGTGCAAAACTTAAGCAACAATGTAAAAATTTAGCAGATAGCCATAAAATTGCAGAAAAGGAGGTCTGGAGATCAGTACAGTGAACAAGTAAGTCAGTAGAAACGTCATGCGTATGCAAATACCAGTAACCAAACGTCAGAAGCGACGTGAGCGTACCCAAAACGCGTGATGTCGGCGCGCGCTGCTCAACAGTAGAATAAAATGAAGGACGGAGACGCAATTCAACATATTCATTGCAAGTGCCAGTGAGTCAGTTCGTGAAATATGGCTAGAAGAAATCACCTGGACGACTTCACACATGGAAGAATGATCGGAAAGCTGGAGGAGGGGCGTACCGTCACCAGTGTAGCTGCAGAGTTCGGAATCAACAAAAGTGTCATTTCGCGCGCTTTGAAAGCGTTCCAAACCACAGGTACAGCTGTTAGAAAGGTTGGTGGTGGCCACCCGAGGACGACAACTGCAGGGGATGACCGATATATCATCCTGCAGGCGAAAAGAGGCAGTCAGCAAGCGTCATTGCTCAGCAACTCTCTACAGCAACGGGGCAACAAGTGTCGCGGTTTACTGTGGCCAGACGCCTTCACAAAGGGGGCCTATTCGCCCGCCGTCCTGAACGCTGCCTCCCGTTGAAAGTTGACCACCGACGCCACCGTTTACAGTGGTGCAGAGAGCCCAAAAACTGGACAACTGATCAATGGAGTCGTGTCCTCTTTACGGCTGAGAGTCGGTTCAGTACCAGAAGCGATTCTCAACGCGTTTTGATTTGGAGAGAGATCGGGACACGGTTTTATACCAGTAACATCAAGGAAAGACACCATTACGGTGGTCCTGGAGTTCTTGTCTGGGGAGGCATTATGCTGAACGGGTGAACTGAGCTCCACATTTTCGATAGAGGATCTGTAATCGGGGATCGCTATTGTGAGGAGGTATTTCTTCCCCATGTGCGTCTGTTCCGAGGTGCCATTGGCCCAGACTTCATTTTTATGGATGACAATGCTCGGCCACATCGGACTCTTGCTGTTGAGGAGCTGCTGGAAAGTGAAGATATCACTCGAATGGATTGGCCAGCAAACTCCCCAGATTTAAATCCCATCGAACATGTGTGGGATGCTTTGGGGAGACGTATTGCAGCACACTTACATCATCCGGAGAACACCCAACAACTCAAACAGATGCTGATTGAAGAATGGGTACTCCTACCGCAAGAAATGTTGCACCAGCTGGTTCTGAGTATGTGGAGACGGTGCGAAGCAACCATTGCAGTGAGGGGATGGCATATACCATATTAAGGAACATCTGCTTGTTGTTCTTCCTGTTGGATAGACCATCATCAGTCACGATACTATGCGTTCAATAAAGCTTGTTTTTGTTTGATTCCATACCGTATGCATTGTATTCCTTTTTCAGCGCCGATGCTTTCATCATCCTTTACGTACATAATACTCTCCCTCATTTCTGAATTTCATGTCTCTCAGATGATTTTTCGTGAAGTTATGGCAATAAACCCACCTGTTGCTTAAGAGATTTGCACACCAGTGTATATATATATATATATATATATATATATATATATATATATATATATATATATATATATATATATATATATATATATATATATATATATATATATATATATATATATAATTAAGTGAATTCCTACTTAGGTCAACAAGGAAATTTTTTATTTTAGTTACTTTTTATTAAATAGTTACAATTAATATAAATATGTATATACATATGGCAGAATCACAATATTAAGCGACAATATAGAAAGCGATTTTCCTTGCAATTTTCCATTTTCCTTTCTATTTAGGGTGCTGGATTATTTTTTTTGTTACTATTTATTCATTAATTAAATTTAATCTATGGTATATATAAAAATGAATTTGTGTCTATCTGTACTCGATAGATTCAAAAACTATACATCCAATCGGCGTGAAAATTTGGGAAATTATTAAGTATATCCCCGGGAAGGTTTTTGAATTTTTTTTAAAATCAGAGTTGAGGTTCTCTCTCTAGGTGCTCCCGAACAAATATCCCAAAAATATCAAAATGCTAAGCACTACTAAGAAAAAGTTCACCATCAATTATCAAATATCATTCATTTCATGATGATATTTAATTCTCACGATATAATTCTTGATCCGATCGTCATGATATTTCTGCACGTGTATTTAAACAAAAATTAAAATCTTTAATAGATTTAAAATACTTTAAATACATAAATTGTGTTTCCTTTAAGATTTCAACAAATTAATTTAAATTACAAAAAACAACATTAATGCGTTTGACGTCCGATTTTTCTCCAGAAAATGCTAATAAATACAAGAATGCAGTCAAAAAACCTTTGCAATTATTAATACGAGAATAAATTATTAATACATGAATAAATAAAAATGTTATTGATTTCCAGCTGAAGAAAATAATTGGAAAAACGTTTTATTTAACCCCACAATTATGCCACGCAGCAAAGTGTCACGCTACAAATCAAGTAAAAAGGAGAAGAGAAGAACGAGCTTCAAAAACAAGTGAGCAGAGAAAAACTGGACAAGAAAGAGATCGAGTTCACGCTGCTCTTGCTCGATCATTAGAAACGAGTGAACAGAGGCAAGCAAGGCAAGAAAGAGATCGAGATCCCACTGCTCTTGCTCGATCATTAGAAACAAATGAACAGAGGCAAGCAAGGCAAGAAAGAGATCAAGTTCACGCTGCTCTTGCTCGATCATTAGAAACGAGTAAACAGAGGCAAGCAAGGCAAGAAAGAGATCGAGATACCACTGCTCTTGCTCGATCATTAGAAACGAATGAACAGAGGCAAGCAAGGCAAGAAAGAGATCGAGTTCACGCTCCTCTTGCTCGATCATTAGAAACGAGTGAACAGAGGCAAACAAGGCAAGAAAGAGATCGAGATCCCACTGCTCTTGCTCGATCATTAGAAACGAATGAACAGAGGCAAGGAAGGCAAGAAAGAGATCGAGTTCACGCTGCTCTTGCTCGATCATTAGAAACGAGTGAACAGAGGCAAGCAAGGCAAGAAAGAGATCGAGATACCACGGCTCTTGCTCGATCATTAGAAACGAATGAACAGAGGCAAGCAAGGAAAGAAAGAGATCGAGATCCCACTGCTCTTGCTCGATCAATAGAAACGAATGAACAGAGGCAAGCAAGGCAAGAAAGAGATCGAGTTCACGCTGCTCTTACTCGATCATTAGAAACGAGTGAACAGAGGCAAGCAAGGTAAGAAAGAGATCGAGATCCCACTACTCTTGCTTGATCATTAGAAACGAATGAACAGAGGCAGGCAAGGCAGCAAATGAATCGAATTCGCAGGACACAGACAAGACGAACGATACCTACTGATTTGAATTTATGTGGTTTCAATTACAATCCCCTTTACAATTACAGTCTTCATCCAAGTGTAATTATTGGAAAAATGGATAAAAAGTGTACGTATTGGGGTGCTCAAAAATTTTAAAATGAAACACTAGGCATGTGCTGTGCAGGTGGAAAAGTAAAGTTTGAAACACCAGACTTGCGTTCACCACCTGTACCATCAGATGAAACAAGTCAATCCAAAAATTTTTTAAGAATATACGCAAGTGCAATTCATGCTTCTAAATGACATCATTCGGAGCAACGAATATCGTTAGCGCAAATTATATGCCAACATTTAAAGTACAAGGGCAAATTTATTACCATGCTGGTTCACTACTACACTTTACAAAAGCTGATCACAAATATCTTCAGATATATTTTATGGAAAATACTGACGAACAAATCAACAGACGGTGTCAACTGAATATGAGTACTAAAAGAGAGATTGTCACTGAAATGCAAAATTTGTTTGAACAACATAATGAATTAATTAAATTATTTAAAACTGCCATTGAACAAATGCCATCTGACGATTACAAAGTAATAATAAAGGCAGATATATATATATATATAAAACACATATTGGTCAACATCGAAGACAATTAAACGCACCAACGACCGATAAAGCGGCGGCAATTGTCATAGTTGATGAAGAATTTAATTTCTCGCTATATAATTCTTCATCGTAGAAATGGTGACGTCCAGCAAGTATCAGAAACGCTTCGTTCATATGATGAATTACAATATACCATTCTTTTTTGGCAAGGAGAGGATGTATATCACATTTTAATACTAATTTGAAAATCCTACAATTAATGTGGACATTAACAAAAAGGTCAGTACTATGAATTATTGTGCATATCGAACGATGATTCGTGAGAATGCTGATAATCATGTATTGAAATGTAGACAATTATTTCATCAATACATTGTTGACATGTATGCAAAAATAGAAAGTGAAAGACTCCTCTACATATGACTAAATCAAGTCAAATTGCGTTCTGATCCATTTACGTGATGCAGTTGTAAATGATGTCAGTCTCAGTGAATTGGGGAAAATGGTCATTTTATCATCCACATTTACAGGGAGCCCAAGACACATGCATGAATATGCACAAGATGCAATGACATATGTTTGTGCATATGGTCATCCAGATTTTTTTCATCACATTTATATGCAACCCAGCATAGGATGAAATAAAAGAGTTTTTATTAACTAGACAATCACCATCAGATCGGCATGATATTTCTGCACGTGTATTTAAATAAAAATTAAAATCTTTAATAGATTTTACTGTCAAACACCATGTATTTGGAGAGACGCGCTGTTGGATGTATTCCATTGAATGGCAAAAAAGAGGTTTACCACATGCGCATATTTTAATATGGATGATGGAAAAGGTAACACCAAGCAGAATTGATGAAATCATCTCTGCAGAAATACCAGACATTGAAGTTGATAAAGACTTGTACGATATTGTCTCAAAAAACATGATTCATGGTCCATGTGGCTCACTAAATAATAATTCACCATGCTTGTCAGATGGAAAGTGCCCAAAGCGGTATCCTAAAGACTTACTTGCTGAAACTATTACAGGTAACGATGGATATCCACTCTATCGATGACGATCTACCGAAGATGGAGGAAAATCCATTAAAATAAAAAAGTACTCAACAATTATTATTGATGTTGATAATCGTTGGGTAGTACCACATTCTCCATTACTACTAAAAACGTATAATGCACACATAAATGTTGAGTACTGCAATTCAGTGAAAGCTATAAAATATATTTGCAAATATGTGAACAAAGGAAGCGACATGGCAGTGTTTGGAGTGGAAAATACAACTGCATTTAACGATGAAGTCACCCAATATCAACTGGGACGCTACATAAGTAGCAATGAGGCTGTATGGCGTATTTTATCATTTTCCATTCATGAGTGATATCCAACGGCTGTTCATTTAGCAGTACATGTTGAAAATGGACAGCGTGAGTATTTTACATAAGAAAATGTACGTGCAAGAGCAACGTCACCACTGCCAACAACATTAACTGAATTTTTCGCATTATGTAGAAATGATACCTTTGCAATGACACTATTGTACTCTGAAGTACCAACTTATTTTACGTGGAATACATCAACAAGAAAATTTCAGCGTCGTAAACAAGGTAGAGCAATACAAGGGCACCTAAATTTATATTCCACAGATGCATTGGGTCGTCTGTAAACTGAACGTCCAAAAAACGCAGAATGCTTTCGTGAGGCTTGCCAGAAATTAAATCTCTTAGAAAACGATGCTCATTGGGATATTTCACTAGCTGATGCTGCTAATACAGCTCAATCACAGCAAATATGTACACTATTTTTCATCATACTAACTACATGTTTTTCGGCTAATGCAAAGAATCTTTGGGAAAAATATAAAGACTATATGAGTGAAGACATTTTATATCGCATGCGTAAAATAAATGCTAATCCCAACATTCAATTTACATCAAATATATACAATGAAACATTGATTTCAATTGAGGATGTATGTTTGGCAGTAGCCAACAAATCACTGACAGAATTGGTAATGATTGCTCCAAATAGATATGGTAATGACATTTTCGATCGTGGTATACAACGAGAAACACACTTCGATGTTAATGAATAACAAACATTTGTTCGAATTAATCTGCCGAAATTGGTATCAGAACAACGAACGCATATGGCACAATTAGAAATGCAATATCTAACAAGAGTTGTGGTTTATATTTCTTAGATGTACCTGGAGGCACTGGCAAAACTTTTCTTATTTCAATTATTCTGGCAACTATAAGATCACAAAATAATATTGCACTTGATATTGCATCATCTGATATTGCCGCAACTCTTTTGAACGGTGGTCGAACAGCACATTCAGCATTGAAATTGTCATTAAATATGCAGGTAATTGAAACTCCAACATGTAATATTAGCAAATATTCTGGGATGGGAAAAGAACTAAGATCGTGTCAGCTTTTAATATGGGATGAATGCACCAAGGCACACAAAAAATCATTGGAAGCACTCAATCACACATTAAAAGATTTGAGAGGAAATGATAATTCTACCAGTTATACCACGTTCAACACCTGCAGATGAATTGAATGCATGTCTTAAATCATCAATGTTAAGGCGGTATGTAAAGAAAATATCCAAAGAAAAAGACCAACATGCGTGTTTAATTACAATAAGATGAATCTTCTGAACGATTTGCAAAACAATTGTTAGATATTGGGAATGGTAAAATGGAAATGGATGAATCCACACACTGTATTATATTACCAGAATAATACAGTCACATTATAAAATCCACTGATGAATTGATTGCCAAAATTTTTCCAAATTTATCGCAGAAATATAAAAAAAAATCAATGGGTTAGTGAGCGCGCTATATTGACAGCCAAAAACATTGATGTGAATTTAATAAACTGCACAATTCAAAATGAAATACCCGATGAAGAAACAACATATAAATC
Organism: Trichonephila clavipes; assembly: GCA_019973935.1. Lineage (NCBI taxonomy): Eukaryota > Metazoa > Arthropoda > Arachnida > Araneae > Nephilidae > Trichonephila > Trichonephila clavipes. The sequence goes on from BMAU01001028.1 coordinate 280,581, forward strand.
CATAGATACTGTTATAAATCACGATGAATCAGTTAATTATCCAATGGAATTTTTAAATTCATTGGATCTACCAGGAATGCCACCGCATATTTTATCTTTGGAAATTGGTTCCCCAATCATCCTTCTACGAATTATAAATCCACCGCGACTATGCAATGGGTATCATGAATCGTCGACGCGTTCTTTTAGTGAAAACATAAGCTGGTGTGTAATAAGACGGATTCACATTCGGGGCAACAGCCTTCAGAGATGTCTTCCAACTTAAATAACAATCGTTCGATCATCAGCCGCTTGTGGAATCGCTATCAGAATGAAAATACAATATCATGAAGACCTGGTAGTTACAACCACCCCTAGGGAACGTTTCTGTGTTTGATATCTTGGCGTTATTGGACGAGTTCAACCCACCAACTTTCTCCGAGTGTTGCCACACCATCAGTAAAGTGATATCTCAACAAACTGTTTGCAGACAGTTGCATGAAAGTCATCTGTATTCCAGACAACCATTAGTTTGAGGGACATTGACGTTGTCTCACGGAAGAGCTTGGTGGCGCAGTGAGCTCTGGATCACATCCTTTGGACAGCACTACAAAGGAAAATGCATTATTCACCGATGAATCCCGATTCTTCATGATCAACGATTCCCGTCGCATACGATCTTTATAATCCCAAAAACTCGATCTCAAACTCACAATATCACTGAAAGAAACATCTACAGTCATGCTGGATAAGGATATCAGTCGTTGATCGAACTGATTTCCACATTTTTGTCTCGTTTCAGTGATAGCAGTTATTTATCAAGATGCAATCCTCGACTCATATGTTCCTTCACATCTGGCCGCAGGGCCGTTTTTAACCTCCCTGACGCCCTAGGTATTTCAATTTGTTGCTATCTCTATTATTTCCGGAATCCCCCCCTCGTCCTTCAGTTCTTACCTTCTTGTCAGTTTTGGTTTGGGAGGTATTTTCCTTTAATTCTCTTACTCTTTTCCCTTTCTTTGTTTTTGATCCTTGGAGAGTCTTACCCTTATCCACCCCCTATGTATTTACTGTACACTAGACTGGCAACCGACTGCCGTGAGGAAAGGATAGTAGTATGGTTTGACCACTCTTGTTCATTTCTTACCTTATGGCATCATGGACCACCCACGGTTTTGTAAATTAGTACAGTAAATTAATGAAATCGTTTGCATTTACAGTATTAAGTGCATTGAGTATACATTATTATATGAACTGATTTCAGCTTGTTAATTATCATCTTTTTCATCGCTCATCCCTTTACTATATTTTACTTTTAGACATCCTTATTCTTTTGAGTTGAGTATTCGTACAAAAAAGATTTTCTTGTAACTTTGACTATTCCAAAATCCTTAATGACGTAATTGTTATCTATTTCTAATGTAATATCATTTTGAGTGCATATCAACATCAAACTGATAAGCTTTTCTTTTTCCATAATAGGTCTCACTTCAGTTTTTACTCTCTTAAGGGGCTTCTCTCATGACTCACTAGGTACGTTCGTTGAGTAATTTTAATTTTTCCTCTATTTTCTCCCTCCAGTTTTTTGCACCCTATGCACGTGCGTAAGCAAAAAAATGTTGTTTGCCATGCTTATGCACGATACGCATGAGTACATAGAGCTTGCGTTATCAACCAATACGTGCAACGGGAAACACTACTCCGAATTTAATGGCCAATGCATTCGCCCGTCTTTAACCCAATAGAGTACAGTAAGACCCCGCTTAGCGCGGGGTATACGTTCCATCAAAGTAGAGAGTAATATGAAACAGCGTTAAACGAAGTTATCTCATCATGTAAATAATGGGGTTAGGGGAAGATGGGTGGAAAATTGGTAAGTTATTTTGCCATTAAATTTATTAATTATGTTTTTATAACAATAAAACAAAAATATATTTCTTACAAATATAGAAACAGAATAAATGATTATACATATAAAAATAAATAAAATTCTAAGTCAGTATGTTTACATTTCAGAGATCATTCAGTCCCTTCTGTATTTCCAATTTTCTGTCTTTTCATCAAGAAGGTACATTGACTTAAAGGCATATTGGGTTCAATTTCGTCGTCAATCCATATAGAAAGTCTATTATCCATTTCATATATTGTAATATTTCTAGAACGGGTAATTCTAGTTACAGAGCTTGTCGTAGTTGCAGTTACCGATAGCAGTATTCTTTCTTTATTCTTAAGAATGGTCCTTATTGTGTGTTGAGTTTGCCAAATTCAATGCAGCACCAATGTGAGATTGACGCTTACCAGTATCTAATCTTCTAATCACTTGCATTTTAGTTTCTAGTGAAATGCTTTGTCTTGTAGTTATATTTTCGTGTTTTTTATTATCACCCATGATAAAAACTAAAAATACTAATATTTGTCACTTTAGAAATCGTTGTATTATCTAAATTCATACTTACAATAACGTCAACAAATGTTTGAAACGATAAAAGTACGTTCGTATAACACCACAGGAAAGATGAAACACAGATAAACTACTTCGGATATCGGGAAGCCTAACGCAGCGTGCAATTTCGGGGAATCCCACAATTAAAAAAAAGAGCGTTAAACCGAAACAGCGCTAAACGAAACAGCGTTAAGCGGGGTCTTACTGAATGTCTGGGGCATGTTCAGGAGACGTCTATATTTTCTGTATAGTCCTCCCCGAAGCCTGGATGACTTGATCACATGTCTATTTCGAGAAAGGATAGAGATCCCGCGAAGTGTGATGGGGACTTTCATCAATCACCCTGCCGATAAGTTTGCAACTAAACATTTTCTAGCGCAAGTTAGGGACATTATTCTTCATACTACTCAGGGGCATAATCTACACCCTCCGAATCGCGGAGGGGGTAGGATTCTAGGGGCCCCAAAACCTGACTGTCGCTAAGTAATCTCTTTGTAAAATCCAACTTAGAGGCCAAAAAACCTGACTTTGCAGGGGTGCCCAAATGTTCTCCATTACGCCACTGATACTACTTATTTGAAAACTAATTGTTTTTTCCCTCAGTTTGCTTGGCATTGCCTCTTCTTCTGTTCTACAACCTTTGAACATTTCATTACGTTTCAATAAACTATTTTCATTTTATTACCATTTTTCTGTTTGTTTCTTATTTTTTTGAGACAGAACGTGAATCTGCTGTAGAGCGGAAGGTTAAATAGAAACCACAGTTTAAAAGGCACGTATTACATTTGATTTAAAAATATATTTTCTTAAAAAGAGAGAGTAACATGTATGTGCAGATATTAGTTCCGAAAAGAATGCATTGTTATTTTCTTCATTCAAGAGAAAAACACTTTTAAAAAAAATATAGAATAAAAATGAATTTCAATCTCTCTCTATTGTCTCCTGATAGTAAAAAAGTTCAAAGAATTTCAACGTTTTGTTTCCTGTTTGTGTTATATCTACCAGAGATAAATGCATTCTGCGTGGTTACTCTTTCTTCTATCTCAATAAAATACTTTCTGTTATATAAATAAAGTAACAATATTTATTTTAGAACTTCTGTCGTACTAGCCAAGGTCATGAGTTATCAGTATGGGTTGACTATTATCAGTATGGTTTCTTTCCCAAAGAAAAATATCCAAATGCTTTTAGTAAAATGAAGGTAATGCCTGATATCCGACGAATTGTTGTAGTTAGTATGCAGAGTGTAATTTGTTTTATCTTTAAAAATATTTTAAAAAATTACATAGCAGTGTTATTAAAAAAAATTTTTTTTTAAGAAGGTTTTATTTAAAGCTTTTAAAATGGCCAGAAATCTTCCGAGATGGAGAAGCTTACGGAACCTTTTTAATAATTATAAAGCAATACCCCAAACTTATGCGATAGGTGCGACTGAGTGATAACCACGTAAGTCGGGGTATAATTTCGCATATAAATCAGTGGCGCACACAGGGGGTCCTGGGGGTTCGGACCCCTCCCCAGAGCCCTTGATTTTTTTTCCGACTGATTATAATTCTAAGTATATAGTACGTAAAATTTAATTAATTACTTGCTGTTAATGATTAATTTTATTAATTAATGCTAATTATTTATTCAAAAATTAGTTTTTACTGTGTTTTGTTCCCGAAAATCGACAAAATCAAAAGAAGCATGATACAAGAATGGTGAACTTGCTCAAATCTGTCAGCAAATTCATCTTTAATTTTTTTATAACTATGCAGAAGTAATTCGTGTTAACAGTTGCACTGCTTTTATCGAGATATTGCTTAAGAAATTGAAAATGAAGTAATTTACCGCACTGAGAGAGAGAGAGAGAATATCTTCAAAAAAAGAACTAATTTTTCTTCGAAACAAACCATTTCTGCTACCAAAACATAGGCTGGTTTTCCCTTTCCTTTTCGTTTTTGATTCAGCTCATTTAATTTTGCTGTGATATCCACCATAAAGTAAAATTTTTCAACCGTTTGTCGTTCTCTAATTCGGGGTGATAAATGCATTTTTTCACTGAGGAATGTATTTATTTTATTCAAGCACAAAGCAAAACGTTTCAACACCTTACCTTTGAAAAGTCATTGCACTTTTTTGTGAAAAAAGAGGTCGGAATACTGAGTCTCCATTTCGTTTAAGAATTCTTTAAACTGACGATGGTCGAGTGCTTTTGACAAGATGCTGTTAACAATCTTGATTACCAAATTCATGACCTCAACTATTTCGGCCAGAAATGTTTGGGCACAAAGTGCTTCTTGTTGTACTATGCAGTGAATTCGCTCCAGAGATGAGCTCTTTTTTACATTTCCTCAGCAGACGAAAAGGCATCTGCTGAGGAAATGTAAAAAAGAGCTCATCTCTGGAGCGATTGCTATTGAAAAGATTTTATTTAAATCGATCTTATTGTCTTCTAGGCATTTTTGCACGGTATTTGCAATATTTTCCACTCTAGTTTGTCCCGAGAATGATAGTAATCCTCGAAGTTCTTCTTTTGGACCTTGGGAAGACATATACCCCACAAAAAGAGCAACTTGTGCCTTGTCTTTTATGTCGCAAGACTCACTTATAGCAAGTGGTAAGGCAGGAAAAAGTTGAGTATCTTCCACCTGCAAATATGTTACATTTGAAGACATTTTAGCTATTCTATCTTGTACTGTTTTAGCGGATTGTGGCAAATCTTTGATTTTTTTCAAGATTTCTGGTTTGTTTTTCAAATCACGAAACAGTTCTTCAGATGCACGCATGAAGCAATCTTTGACATACTTACCATCTGTGAATAGTTTGCCTTTTTTTTTGCAATTTCTAGTGATACCGCGAAGCTTGCCATATTAATATTACTTGTAGATTGCGTCCAGTTACTTAACATGGAGCTTGATTGCTGTTTTTGTTTTTGGAGCTCGTCGACAGCTTTTTTTCGTTCTTTGCCGGCTGGATATTTACTAGCAAACTGAGTATGTTTTGTAGTGAAGTGTCTCTCTAAATTTGATTTCTTATTGTGTGCGAGTTTTTCGTGGCAAATGAGACAAGTCGGAAGGCCATCTGAGTTGCATATGAAAGTGAACGATTCCGTCCAATCTCGATTGAATTCTCGATGCTCTTCTTCAGTTCTTCTCTTTTTTGTAGATGCTATACTTGCGGTGAAGCTGTAATAAAGAATTTTTAAAATTATTATTTAGGTATCCAAAGCACACACGCAGCAGATGTCAAGTTTTGCAATTATTTACTCTATGTCAACGTATGCCCTCGTAAGTATGTACGAAAAGCTGGGCATAATTTATCAAAAAACATTTTACAACGATATTTTCCAATTAAAAATACTTACCTAAATAAAATAAATAATTCTTTAATAATTTAATAACTAAAATAAATAATTTAGACTCGAAACACTGTTTTTCTCACCCTCTCACGTACTGATTGACTATAAGTACATAGTTTCGTCGCATCTGTTGTCACCTCTCGTGTGCGGTGATCACCGACTGGCACGAACAGACTTGTCAGAACGCGTTTATCACGGCACAGTCTGCACATTTTGTTATTTTTTTAACTTGGCAAATATTAGATACTTAGTTTACGAGTAAAGGTGTTATGCAAAGCTATGCCGAAATCAATGAAAAGTAGAGAGAGAGAGGGAGAGAGTGCCAAACATATAAACAATCTAAAACTGCAAATACCTACCTACATTGGCGGTCAAAATTGTGGACACTTTTTTAAATCGTTAGGTTTTTTAAGTTTGTATGCCTATAGAAAATATTACGTTTAACAAAATGCTAAATATTTTATATCATTTTAAAGAGAATTTAATATTAAATTCAATACAAAAAACAAAATTCAAATATTTGCAACGCAAAAAAAGTTATGCTGTAATAAATGTCAATATATACATTAGATACTGATGATAGCAGTGAGTTAACAGAACTTAGTGAGGTTGCCTTTAATCTTTATTACAACTTTACATCGATGTTTCATTGAGCTGAAAATAGTTTTAAGCTCTTTCTTAATTATTACATGATGCCAGGAAACAATTATATCCGTAATTAGTTCCTTTTTTTCCATGGGTACCTCATTCGGATAAGAGTTTTCAAACGGTGCCACAAGTTTTCGATAGGACTGAGGTCAGGACTGTTTCCTGGCCAAGACAGCAACTCAATGATCTTAGAACAGTACCAGTCTTTCAATTACCTTACTGTGTGACAAGGAGCAGAATCTTTCTGAAAAATAAATGAAGCATTGTTGGTAAATAGATCCCTGATCCAAGGCAGAAGTTTAGGCTCTAGAATACTATCAATGTATTTTATGACATTCAGTGTCTCCTCGATAGTATGAAGGCGACCGATACCATCTGCTAATATTCATCACTAAGTGACAAAACTATGTGGGTACTTCACAGTTGCCTAGATGCAGTCAGGATGTAGCATTTCTGCTATTTTACGTCTTACGTATTTAAGGCTATCACTACCGAATAGCGATATTTTAGTTTCGTCCCTCTATATAACTTGTGACCATTCATTGTGAATAATCATTTGTCTAATTAATGTGTTCCATTGCCCACTGTAGTCCCTTTTATCGCTGCTGTAAATTTAGTTACGGCTGTTTTCGTGGAATTCTACCTTTTAGTCTGAGATTTGCTAATCTACTCCTGATTGTTTTTAAGCTGACAGAAACACCAGAATCACTCAGATCACATTTGATGGATGTCCATGAAATTCTTTTATCTCTAAAACGTAGTATTTTTATTCTTCTGTCATTAACAGATGTGGTGCAACTTTTTCGGCCATTTCCTGCATTTTTTAATTAAATGTGTCTCCTGACATCGTAAACAAAGCTCTCAGTCTCCAGATGTAGTCACTAGACTACCCACCTGTTATGTAATTTTATTAAAATACCACTTTCTCGTGACACATGTGTTCAATCTATTCTTTTATTTGATTTATTTGATGCCATTGCTTTTTGATTAAATATCATTGTTATCATTGCCAGGAAAGAGACCTAACCACAATCCTATCGAAAACTTGTGCAGCACCGTTTGAAAACTCTTGTCAGAATGAGGTACCCATGAAATAAAAAAGATCTAATTGAGGATATAATTGTTTCTTGGCATCATGTAAAAACTACTTTCAGCTCAACGAAACATCGATGTGAAGCTGCAATAAAGCTTAAAGGCAACCTCACTGATAACCCACTGATATCATCGTATCTAATGTATATCGACAGTTATTTCAGTATAACTTTTTCATTGCAAATAATTGAATTTTGCTTTTTGTATTGAATTCAGTGTGAAATTCCCTTTAAAATGATATAAAGTACTTATCATTTTGTGCAATGTAAAATTTTCTATAAGCATATAAACTTAAAAAATAAATCTCTCCAGCAATGACATTAAGCAATTTACAAAATAGCTGGAAATTAATCATTAGAGTTATCTTTCAGATTTTTTAGTTATTTCATGCTTGTCAAATAAGATCCATTACAAATTCATCACCTTCCATCTACTCAAAAATTGACAAATTTGTAGGGTATTGGAGAGTGCCACTGAGAATTGTATCGCGTGCCACAGGTTGCCGATCCCTGTTTTAGATACTAAAGCTCCTGCTAGGCGAGTACTAATAACCCCAACTTGTCCCCCACCCATCATAGTGGCATTGAACAGCAAAGGCTACGAGATTATTTTCAATTACGAGTTGATTTAATTTCTTCTATCTAAGATTTTAATTTTGTCGCCCTTTTTAAATCTACACTAGTGCACAACTTGTACTCCACTCTTCAAATTTCCACAACATGTCAACATGAGGACGTTGTAAAAGCCCCTCAAGATGGCGTATTTTCATGACTCCAGAGCCCAAACCCACGATTTGACAAGTTCGTGAGCCTCATCACTTGGCCACTGCAGCTTTTTAATAGCGAACAACTTTTTCTGAAATTTACCAACAAGAGTGAGTGAGTGAATATTGACGCGCACTATTCAGTTACTCGAGAGCTTTTGGTGACGGACCTCGTAATTTTGAACCATGGTCAAGTGACGCGGACGACACCTGAGCTGACAATCTCCCTCTCCTAATCATCCACACCACACCAATGAGAGGACATTTGAGCTCTCGACAGATTTAACGTGCATCTCTCCCTTACACGGCGAGGCTTCAGCGGTACCAGGCTCGGACTCATGACACGCTGGCCACGAGTCCGTTACCTTGACCACTAGCTACCTCGGCCACTGCCAACAAGTAACGTTAAAATAAAAATCCACCTTCGTAAAAAGTTTATCCTGATAATACTTTTAGTAAAGCCTCATTTTCCTATCATTATTTGTCCTTCTTAATTATTTTTAGGCTGTGGTAACCTAGACACGAACTTGCAATAGGTCATGTGTTCGAGTCTAATGTGACTAAAGACCCACTCTTTAGAGGGGCCAATTTTCATTAAATCTATCGAGGTTCAAAGTCCTGCGGTTACCGTGGGTAATGTTCAAAGTCAAGTTCAAAATAAGGTTCAAATTCGTAATTCAACAATTCAATTCGGATTCGTGCATTAAAATTAGAATAAATTGCTCTTACCTGTCAGAAGGATGAGGCGACGCTAAAAACACACGACCAGTTGGATGGCGGACAAACGTTTATTTACAAGACAAACAGGAATACTATATGCACTTGAAAACAAGTGACTGCAGCGCCACTGAACTAGAGTTACAACAGGTAATTTGGAGAGGGAGGTGTCACCTCATGTGTCGTCCTCGTCATTTGACTATGGTTCAAAATTACGAAGATTGTCATCAATAGCCTTTGTGTTGCTTTATATAATGCGAAGTTAATGTATATAGCTCTCACTTTTATGATTATTTAAAGCTTATACAAATATCCTGCACTCCCCCGCCCTATGTTCCAAACTGCCGTTTTCCGCTATTTTTATCATGTTTTATACATGCAATTATTTAGTTAACTTTATTACAACAACAAACAACAACAGCAACTTTATTTTTAACACACTTGAAGTACAAATTTAGTTCAGTCTAAGTAAAAAGTAGACGCGTATATATCGTACAAATATGAATGAAATAGTACGGAGAGTTACATTCTAAATAGACCGCGTTACTCAGATTCCGGGGGGGGTGTCAACTAAAGTGAGTCTGATTAGATCTGTCACGCTGCTGTCCTCCCACGCATTTTCCACGAACTGCAATTTTCTGCTTAATGCGATTCAGAATACCCATTCTAAACCATCCCGTTTATCTTCTGACATAAGCTTTCAACTAATTTTAAATTTGTCGAAGATAGGGTTGCCGTTTCAACACCCTTTTGCGATCGCCCAATTAACGCGAGGGATGTCATTCTGCACCTCGTTGTGGTTCACAAAATTCTCGGCAAACATTTTTGCGGTCTGTTTTGGAGGATTAGAAAGACGTCCGGATGTGAATGTTCTTAAAAAGTTACAAAAAAGAAGTCAGCACACGTAAATTCAGATTTATTCAGGGACTGGATTTTTACCACAAGAAAAAGTCATCTTGAGAAAAACCCGCCTATATAAACACACTATTACAAAGTTTTGAAAATTTTCTAGATAGTTTTAATGAGGATTTTTTTTTTTGAAACCGCAGATGTTTTACAGAAACTTGTCTTAAAATTCTGGCCAAATCAATTTTTCCAGAAGTATCTGTTCATGAAATGACATAGTTGATTTAATGTTGACAATTTTTAATGTGGAAAAATATTTATTTTTCATTGCAATTTTGAATATTTTTCTGTTTCTTAAGTTGGAGAAATTTCAACATAACAATATGATTCGTAAAATTCAGAAAAAAGCCCAGTTTCCCATACTCATGTGGCCATGGTAGCTTAATGGTCAAGGTCATGGACTCATGGCCGGTGTGTCATGAGTTCAAGCTTGATGCCACTGAAGACCCGCAATGTGTCAGAAGCTGATGCACGTTAAATCTGTCAAGACTCAAACGTCCTCCCATTAGTGTGCCCACGGCTTCAAAATACGAGGTACCTTACCAAAAAACAGTATTAACCCTCTCATCATAATTAATAAGAAAAAAAGAGAAGAATTAATTGAAAGTTCCATAAAATTTAAAAGATACTATCAAAATTATTAACAAGAGCTCATAACCGTTCTAAAAGAAAGCTTCTCCCCAGTGGCTGAGGACATACTACCAGTGAGAGAGCGAGAAATAATTCAATCGGCAATTATGGAACATATTTAATGAGGTACCATCCCGGAGGGAGGTGGTAGAAATCTGTGCTCTTCTCTAATTCGTCCTTAACGGAACGAAATCAGAAAGTAGACAGGGAATTTGGATTAATTAATGCCGTGGTGCCCGTGGTACATGATGTTTAAATAAAGGGAAAAGACAAACACTGCGGAATCGTGTAGTGGTGACGGGAGTGTCGCTGAACAGCGAACGAAAAGAGAAGGCGTCGACACAGAAAGTGTCCATAATGTGATGCCATCTGCTGGAAAATGAGTAAAATAAAAGATGATCCACAAAAGATGTGTAAAAGGAGAATAATTGACATGGAATTAAACTACCACGCAAGACCGATTCAGAAGAATGTGGGTTTAAGTCGAAGTAATTTAATGGAGATGAAATCTTGCACACATATATATATATACAAAATGACAAAAGTTAAAATTAGAGATTTTTGGGTTTTTTAGAGAAAAAAATTGAAAAGAGTTACCAAAGACTATATTTAGGATCTCCGAAGTCTTTTAAGGACTGGAAAATGCTGATATATGTGGTGAAGAACAGCTCTAGGTCTTTTTGCAGAGCTTGGGACCAAATTATCACAGGCAGGGATGACTCGGATAGATTGGTTAGGAATTTGAGGTATCTGTCAAAAGACTTTTTGGACTGATTTTTAATGAAATCAAGAATTGGATCAATTTTGAGATCTTTGTGCAAGATTTCGTTTCTGACAAACCAAGGAGCATTAATTTTTCGAAGGTGTTTATTTTGAAAAACGTGCAATTTTTTCAAGTGAGTTACTGCAGCAGAAGCCCAGATGGGAGATTCATATAACAAAATTGGTCGGAGAAATAATTTATAGAGCAAAACCTTGTGTCTGATTGGGAGCTTACACTTTCGAGAAATTAAGCAATTGAGCGTTTGGCTCATTCCTGCCGCTTTTTGAAGTGCAGCACGGATGTGGGGAGAGAAGTTCAATTTTGCGTCGAGAATGAACCCTAGGTACTTAAATTCAGTGACCCAGGGGACGGGTTGGTCAAAAATGTAGATATTGGGCAAGTTTCCTATACACCTTTGTTTCTTTAAGAGGAGGCTTGCGCTTTTTGATGCATTAACTTTGATTTTCCAAGCAACGAGCCAGAGCTGAAGCCTTGTGATGTAATTTTGTAATCTTTCAATAATTTTGAAATTATAAGTGTGTTGACTAATGATAGCAATGTCATCCGCATACATAGCTAAATGGACATTGTCAGCCTTCGGAATGTCGTTAATATATAGGTTAAAAAGTCTTGGTCCAAGCAAGCTTCCTTGAGGAATTCCACTTTTTACTGGACGAGGGCTGGAGAGGCAGTTTTCGACTCTAACTCTAAACTCTCTCGAGTTTAGGTATGAGTGGATAATTTTTAGGATTTGGTCCGAAAATCCAAGTCTCATCATCTTGGATATTAAGCCATCATGCCAAATTTTGTCAAAGACTTTGGCTATGTCCACAAATAGCATACCCGTGGCCTGATGGTTTTGGAAGCCTGTGTGAACCAATTCAGCGACTCTGAGTAACTACCCGTTAGTGTGTTGTGGAAGCTAGGAGAAGGGAGATGCCAGATCAGGTGTCGTCCTCGCCATACATCCATGGTTAAAAATTACGACGGCCATCGCCAATAGCCCTCACTCACCCTTTCACTCACTCGTACTTATCATTGCAAGGAAAAAACCAAGTAAGAAGATGATAGACAAACATAAAAATTATATGGCATTTTAGACAAAAACTTTTCTTTATTTCCCAAAAGAGAATTCGGAACCATACCCATTTCATCTTCTTTTGCAGCGTTTCTTAAACTGTGATGCGCGGACTCTGATGTAACATTGGAATTTCCCAGTTTTACAGGAAAGGCCTCATGGAAAATATGAAAGATGTGCCAAACTAAACTAGATCAGTAAATTGTCCCCAATGAAAAAAACTCGACTAAAACGGGGGTCGGCAACCTGCGTTTCGCAAGCCACATGTGGCTCGTTGGATGTGAAGCTGCGGCTCTTTAGTTCCATACGCAAATGTTATTTATTTGACCCAAAAAACTATTTGGGGTAAGGGAAACTGTGTCTAAAGTATGACTAAGTTTCAAAAAGAAAGAATGCGTTACTTCTAAACGTGCAAATCGTGGAAGGAAGAGTGTGCCAGATTGGTATTAGCTAACAATGGTATGAGTCATACCCCAGAAACATAAGTCCCCACCAAATAATAGAGAACTTAAACATTGACTGAGAAGACCTCATGACGTTCTATAGTTCGTTTGAAGCTTGATAAATTGGAATTTTATGATCGTTTTACAGAGTTTAAATACATCAATTCCAAAATCAATATCAAAAGAATGCATACTATGAGGCAGAGAGCCTTTAAACTGGAACGTTGACGATTGGAACGGTACAATTTAGTCTATGGCAGGAATAATTCCACGTCTTTTTCCGCCTACAGAATATATGTTTGGCAACGTGTTGTAGAAGTATTCCACTCTGAGTGTGTATTTCCAGTTGCAAAGCTGAATTCACACCAAGGCTGACGGCGTTGAGCGTCTAGCCAATCAAATACTTCATTTCGCCCAAAATGAAGTCTCTGATTGGCTAGACGCTCAACACTCGACGCTGACAGCCTTGGTGTGAATGCAGCTTAAAGTATGAAAACTGATCTTTGATGGTGTGGGCTGCTATTGAAGCATGTTGTAATGCACAGGGGATATCACATTCTGCACACATGTAGAGGGTCCCGTTTCTTGTCCCTTACTGCTACATTTCCTACATCGTCTATTGTTGAAAACCTTTGTCATATGATTTCCCACATTGGCATTGGCAAGACCTCATCCCTATACTTTACACCAGTCACAGAACATCTTTCAAAGGCATGGAGGTACGGCCATCCAACATGATGCCTGCCCAGACCATTAAACCTCCTCCGCCATAATTGTCGATTATAGGTAGCGGGTCCCAGGATCTCTCCGTATGAACGTACGGTGAGAATCGGTGTTTAGGCTGAAACGGGACTCATTGGTGAACAGAACGGTCACCCATTGATCCATACTCCAATCTTATGCTGTTTGCACCATGCTAAACGGACTCTCCGGTTCGTAGATGTGAACGGGAAGTGAACAGCAGGTCTTCTAGAAAACAGAGCTCTGATGAAGTATTTTTAAAACAGTCACCCTTGATACACGGGTTCCTGTGGCTGCATACAACTAACGAGAGAGGCTGAGAAGCTGTAGCCCTCTGTTACGTCTCGCTATAATCGACAAATGGCGATCTTCTCTGGCCGTTGTGGCTCTTGGATGACCTTGCCCAGGCTTTCTCTCGATGGATCCAGTATCCTGGAACTGTGTCCATAAGTTAAACACGACGCTGGCGTTAAATTGAACTCTCTACAAATCTGGACTTGGCATTGGCTTGCTTCTAGCCTCCCCACAATTCGTCACCTCATTCCATCATTTAAACGTTGGTAGTTATTTATACAAATTGCTTCAAAAATTCAAATTGTTACTGTTGCCGATTGCTTCAAAATAACACCAAGAAATTCACTGAGCGAAATTCTGGCGAACGAAATACGTCTTAACTTACACGCGCTTATAAAGCTTGTTTTTCTGCTGGCTCCATCTACACATGTGTACGCTTACTTATTTACTTTCAAAATTTGTATTTTTATCTAGAAGCAGTGGTTTTTTTATTCAGTTGAGTTCTTTTCATGCAATTCGATAAAATATGCAAATTCTCTTAATTTATTTCATCAAGTGTGTAGTATACAAATTGCACTTGCCTCTTATATGATACAATAGCACTTCCGCAGTTCAGCCATTATTTATTATACAATATTGGATAGTTACTGCACAAAACCTACAGAAATTCTCGAAATAAGAAAGTGTTATTACAATAAAAACAGTATTTTACTCACATTTGCAGCAGAATCGTTCAGGAATACAAATATCACACATCGAAACAGGTGTCATAAGAGAACAAATCTCACTCAACATTTTCAAACTTTCAAAAAACAGAAGTGCTAGTTCTATTCAATCGACCGAACAATAGATGACAGAACAAAATTGAAGCGGGAATCGGTCTTCTCGTCATTTTAATAGCAATATAATGTAGTGGGTTTTGCCCTTCCCTCAGGTGTATTTTATAAGATCATGTAGATGGTATGTAATCTTCCCAAGGCCTACGAGAGGATTAAGCTACCATCTCAAAATTATTGATTTTTTATGGGAATATCTTGAAAGACAAAGTTAGAAGAGGATTTTCTCCACTCACATCACAAGAATTAAGAGCCATCTAATCCTCTCCTGATGTACATTTGCAATGTGCCGCTTCGCATGCTGACCTTGGTGGTAACGGATTGGCTGACACTCTGACTAAGAGGGGGACATCAATGGATATGATTTCTTGTACATTGATCTTTTAGGAGAGCCAATCTCAAGAGCTATATCTACCATTGTCTCTTCCTCGTGTTCTCTTCCAGTTTGTGGCTGGTGTAGTGACAAGAGACCGGAAGGTGCTACTTCTTTTGGGGGTAGTCGAGTCCAGCTAACTGCCTTGTAAAGAATTTAACGTGGACAGCCGAGGTGTCTTAAATTTGACTATAATTGTGAGAAATCTAACAAAGCTTAATCACTCCTGATCATCTTTCTTGCATAGGACTTGTAAAGGAGGATTTGTACCTGAATCCCCTTCTTCTTTTGGACTTTTTGTCAGTTTATGGTCTCATGGATCTAGTCTTATGTACGGATAACCAATTAGGACAGCCACAACAAAATAACTATTTAACAAGAGGAATGGTATAAAATACCGTAATCTCAAAGAATCTATCTATCTGTGTATTTATTCCATGTTGAATTGTTGCTGTCCATGATGCTTACGGTGGATAAAATGTTGTATTAATAAAATAAAATTCAGGTTCAAAATGCTTTATACCTTTCAAGTTTCCATATATAGAGCACTAATATTTATAAGACATTTCTTTTCCTTTTTCTTTTAATTCCAAAAATGGAACATTTTTTCAAACTTCTGGAAGTATATTTTCTGACTGCGCCAGAGATCTACATCTTGATTAAATGATTTTAATCCGACGAATGATGAATGATGAATTAATACTTTGAATGAAAATGCTGTTAATAAAAAAGTTTAATTTATATATAGCGACTGGTTTTTAATTATCTCGTAAGAATTATATATTATTAACTCTGCTCGACACACACAGTCTTTGAGCTCAGGTGTCGTCCACGTCACTTGACCATGGTTCAAAATTACGTGGTCCGTCGCCAAAAGCCCTCGTATAGCTGAACAGTGTGTACGACGTTAATATTCACTCACTCACAGTCTTTGAAATGATTTTGAACGAAATATATGGAATCAACCACATGCAGTTCTGCCACAATCAATTCTTACTAAGCGTGTTCTTTTTAAAGAACAAAGAGGAAGAAAATCATTTTAATTTAATTTTCAATATTTCAATCTGTTAACTGATTTCATAGCGTTGACATTGTTGTGATTTTGAAATGGCCAGTTAAGATTTCTTATTCTCAGCAAAATATAAAGTTTTTTTGTTGTGTCTGTACCATTTTTTAAAGCTACAGAATGATTTAATGATAACAGTGAAAGGTCAATTAAGAATTGAAGACCGCAAGAAGCGAAGTGAAGAGAGGTGTATTCTGGGAAGATTTTTAATGGGGAAAAATGTGCGCGTGTGTGTAGATGTCATTGAATATTTTGATGAAGAATTGAATAATTTAATATTTTATTTTTTTCCAGATAAATTTGTTGTTTAATTTAATAAATTTATCAGATTAATTTTCTTTTTCTGTGAAAGGTCTTTTTTTTAAATAGTCAACAGCAATTAATTTTATTTTATAAAATGCTTGTTATATTGATGTTTTCTGGGAATTATGAAGTGTATGAGGTATATATGTAACAATAATATATTTAAAGAACGATATTTTATTTATTTATTAATTTTTTGCTGTGTGTCGATATGCCGAGAGCTTATCTCTAAACACATTGCACTAATCACGCGCAAAGCTGCTGAAATCAATTGCTCATGCGTTTGTAATTATTTAAATTGGTGTCATACTGTTTTTTTTTTTTTTTTTTTGTCACCAGTTTTCTGTTACCCTCTTTTTCCCCGTGTTTTGTCCTTAACTGTGTTCTATTAAATGTTTTTCCAGTTTTTTTTTTTTAATAGTATTTTTTTCCTTGTGACTCCCAATATATAAAGAACCCTGTATAATTTTTTTAAGAAAAATTAGAATTTGAAAATTGAAAATAAATTACAAAACATTAGTTGGAAAAAAAAATGATTTTTTAAGTATTTTTTTCAACCGACACACAAATTAAGAGTGCATCATGACTGAAAATAGTTCAGGATTTGCTATAAATTATTTACTTTGTTGAAATTTCATATTTTATCGTTAACTTCCTTCTCTATCAATTTAAAGGAGATTTCTTATCAAAAATTAAATATTGCAAAGTGAAACAATATGAGGAAACCTGTATATTTACTCTTAGCGATTAGATTAAAAAGAAATCAAAAATGCTGTCCAAATTCTATTCTGTTAAAGTTTCCTTTAAAACAGTGCTCCGCATCGCTGCGGACCGGTCAGCGTTTGATAATTTTACCGCGGCTCGCTGAGGGTGGGACACTTTGATAGTTTATATTTTAGATTGATTTGATTTAACAATTTTAATTTAGTTAAATTTAAACATGCCTTCAGAATAAAATATAATCGCACCAAAAATGAATAAAAGTGATTTAACGTGGAAAGTAGCGCAAATCCGAGAGAAATGCACTACTTTAAATAAAATGGCAATAGTTTAATGCTTTTTAGGCGACCCGGCACCATTTGATCAACGGACCGGGGGTTGCAGATCACTGCTTTAGCCCTTTATCGACCGCATTATGATTTAGTGCAGTTTTTTCATGCAATATATATATATATAATATATATATATATATATATATATATATATATATATATATATATTGGATCACTACATTGAAAATTAAGGAATATATATACATAAGCAAAATACTCAATTTGGGGAAATTTAATTCGTTAGAGCTAATTAATTAATTAAACATATTCAACTGTAAAATTAATTACATACATTGTTCACTTAAAATAAATAGTCAAATCGTTTAATAAGGTCTTCATTAACATGCACAAAATAAGATACCTAAATTTTGACATTAACTACACTGCTCAAAACAATTAGGGGAGCACATGATTTTAACAAAAGTAAGCAAAGATGTATACCAATAAGTAACATAAGACGAATCATCCATAATGTAAAGCCTACCACAGGAAACGGAAGAAGAAAACTTTACATGCAAATCAAAGTTCATGACGTCAAAAACCAGAAAAAGGAGATAAGGGCAGAAATCGGGATGTTGCAGAAACGTCTGTTTTATTGCCGTAACTGTGAAATTCGATTGCGCAGTATTTTTTTTTTTTTTTTTTTGAGACAAGGTTACTTGAGAATGTCTCAACAACGTGATTTACCGGAATCCCCGTGGCATGGCGTGTTATAGGCAGACTGGAATCCGGGCAAACACAACGTAGTGTCGCGGACGCTGTTGGAGTCGCCAGAAGTGTTGTTGCGAGGCTGTGGAATCGATTCCAAGAAACAGGAAATGTTAAACGTCGACCAGGGGCAGGTCGGCCACGCGCCACTACATCAAGTTATGACCGGTATATACAGTTAACAGCCCGTCGAAACAGAACAGAGAATGCTACGCAGCTGCAAAGACAGTTGCTCTTGGCAACAGGACGAAGAGTGTTCAGCCAAACAGTACGTAATCGGCTTCATGAGGGAGGGCTCTATGCACGTAGGACAATGGTCTGCATTCCGTTGACCCCACGCCACCGTGCGGCCCGAAGAAGATGGGCTGCTGAACATCGAGATTGGGAGCAACATGATTGGAGCCAAGTGCTGTTTACAGACGAGTCCCGATTCAGTCAAGAGTGTGAGACCCGACGTGTTCTTGTATGGAGGGACAGGGGCACTCGAAATAACCCCGCATTCGTTCGTGAAAGGTCACAATACAGAAGAGCTGGTTGGATGGTATGGGGTGGAATCAGCATAGGCGGACGTACGAACCTGCATATCATTCGGAATGGCACTTTGACGGGCCGAAGGTATGCAGACGAGATAATTCGACCTCATGTCATCCCTTACGCTGGAGGCATTGGAGATTCCTTTGTTTTCCAGGATGCTAATGCCCGACCGCATAGAGCTCGTCTGGTGGAGAACATGCTTGAAGCTGAAACAATACAGCGTATGGAATGGCCAGCGTTCTATCCTGACCTGAACCCAATCGAGCATGTTTGGGACATGCTCGGACGACGCATTGCTGCGCGACCAAGGCCGCCTGCTACTGTCCGAGACTTGGAGATTTCACTTCTTGAGGAGTGGAACAGTATTCCCCAAAGTCTGATCGATAACCTCATCGCATCCATGGCAAACAGGTGTGCAGCAGTCTTAGCTGTTCGAGGAGACCACACGCCCTATTAAAACTCATGCATCATGTCTAAACAGTACCTTTTTTTATCGTTTACATGTAACCAAATTGTTGCCCTAAATCCTCTTTTCATGTTTTTTCCATATTTTCAAAGAATTAAAGCTTAATTCCAAATTTTTTACGCCTTTTTTCTGTATTGCGCATTGATACGCGTGTACTATGCATTGTATGCCAATACGTGGCTGTCTCATACGGTTTTCTTCACTTTTTTGCTTGCTCCCCTAATTGTTTTGAGCAGTGTATTTTTCCCGGACAAAAATGATAATCTTCGCAATCCACTGAAAACACCGTCAGCTGAAAACGCAATTACTGCTGTGAAACTATTCGCCTTCCCCGCTAAAATACTCATCATAGAACCCGTGCTGCCATATACCTTAGAAGAGTGGATTTCAAAGAATATTTCTGCTAAGTATCGTCAGAATATTCGTAAAAATGGTTATTTTATGTAATTTTAACGTGAGTGGTACTTATAAGTACCGTCGGTCGTTAAAGAGTTAATACACTTTAAATGTTTAATCTTGGTGAATAAAATGAACGTCAGATCTAATTATTAAAATCATAACTGTAACTATTTATTATTATCTATATATGGTGGAGTAAGTGAGTGAATATTAACGCGTTGCACTACTTAGCTATTCGAGGGCATTTGGCGACGGACCTCGTAATTTTGAACCATGGTCAAGTGACGAGGACGGCACCTATATACATGGCGGAGATATAAATTGAAACTTTCGCATATCTCTTTTCTCAATTCCTACTATTAGTCATTCTCTTCCTATATATATATTCAAATTTTCAATCGTTAAAAAAGCACTTTCTATTCATCAGTTTATGTGCAAATGCATTTTTGTGTGTGTGAAGTTATACTTCTTATTGCGCGTGTGGGAAAAAGGATGAGGGTAAATTTTTACGATGCACGCGCACACCATCACGGATGTGACGCAGAACCATCACGGATGCGCGTGCACACCGTTGTCTAATATTTTAACATGCCACTTTTTTGGTGCTAGGAGACTGATATTTGGGGGATCGTGATAACTGTTGTTTTCAACCATATCTGTTGGGACGCATCCCTTCCGGTGCATTCCCCCCTCCCTCTACAGCTTTTTGGCCATTATCTCGGCACTCGAGCCTCACAGTCCATTCGGACCTAGCTCATTCGATCCCTCTCTTATCTGCTCTTCCAGTTATTATAATTTCATCTACTCATATTTGGCTATTTCTTCCATAGTTTTTAATTGTTTTAAACTTTTTAAATTTGTTTAAATTCATAATATCTTGGCTGCTGTTCGAGTCTCGGACTTCAGATTTGAACCAACTGTTCCCGTTATCGAGACTCATCTAGTCATCTACTTCATTCCCACATGGTGTAGGCATGGGGAGGGCTTAAGCACTAAAATGTCATGCTCCCATGTTAATCGTATGGAGACTGGAAAAAATTTCACAGCCCCCTAAAGAATTGAGCTTGGGACTTGATTTTTGGAGGTCCGTCATATTGTCTTAGAGTGAGTGTTACGTAGAATTGGTCCCTCTGGTGCTACCCCCCTACAGGGCTTCCCCAGTAATAACTCGTATCCTATGCCACCTTGTTCGACCGCACCGGCTGGATTCGATTGTTCTCCCTATGATCATCCTAGATATATTTTTTCAGGATAATAGTCCCATTTCTTCACCTATATCTAACATTTTAAAATTATTTTAAAGTTTAAAATTTTTTTAAAACCCGCATAGCTCCGAGGAGTTTTGAGCATTAATGAAACTCAGACCATAGGTTCTCCTCGTTGAGTCTGTTATAGTTCGTGTGTAGATAGTTGGCCTAGGGGAGGCGTTATCACTAAAATTAGAATCCCCATGTTATTCCTATGGGTTCGATCTTTTGATGACGTCACGATATTACAGAGATAGAAGGATGAAACTTTGGGATCACCTACTACTCTGTGTATCATTGAGATGTACGTGACCATTTACGTCACAGTTGTTCCCGCCCGGGGGAGTTTCGTTTTCCTTTCCCGAGTTAGCGCCGCACCATTTGCAGACTCCAGATCGGTTCGAATGGATTCCTCTTTTGTTTCCTCACAACCAGGCCGAGATTCGAGTGACTGGGTGCCCTGCTTCTAATTTATTTAATTGTTTTAAATGTTTTAATTATTTTAAAATGACCATAACTTGGGGGCTCTACAGACGGATGTCTTAATTTTCCCGCCGAGGCATTCAATATGAGGTCTCAGGTGTCACATTCGGTTCACTTCATCTTCAGATAGTCTGCCGAAACCCCTCCCCCATGTTATTGGTTGTATTGTCCCTGTGCAGGGGTGTTTAAATTTATTTAAATCGTGATTATCTCGGGTTAGGCTGGTTCAATTGACTTAGGGTTAGTCTCGTTCAACTCTGCTCGTGAGCGGCTTTCGTGCTTAGCCCAGCTTGTCCTGCTCAAGATTTTTAGAAAGATTTCAATCTTGTTACGTCAAAGAAGTATAACTTCTTACGTGCGTACATGAGTAGTGTTAAAACACACTTTGTTTTAAACTTGTAGTGGATGACACTTGATGTTAATACAGTTGTTTCGCATATTAATTCATTGATAAATTAAATATGAATAAATAGTAATCAACAAAAATAATAGTCCAACAGCATATAGAAAGGAAAATCGTTCGATGTGTCCCTGTAGTGCAATGGATTGCGCATTCGACTTCTAATCCAAAGTCGTGGATTCGAATCCCACCTGGGAAGGCCTAATTTCTGTGCATGTGATTTCTTTTTTACTAAACTATTTTATTAGAATAATTAAATTAAATTAAGGAATAAAATTTAAACAAAAAAACTATAGTCCAACACCTTATACAGAAAGGAAAATTGCAAGAAAAATCGCTTTTTTTTGTCACTCAATATTGTGATTCGGTCACAATATACATTGTATATATGTATATATGAAATACTTCTGTAACATTTCTGTTGAGTGGTACAAATAAGTGTAAGACGTGGCGAGTGGTTGTTATCACTGTAGCGAACCAAAGGGTCGGGCGTGGCAGGTGGTGAATGATTCCTATATGTTGATACATTTTCTATGACGGGATTGACGAGAAAGTCTTGTAAGTTAGTAAATCCAATTTATTGAATATCTTGAAACATCTAGGCATATTAATTATATTGAGCATGGACGACACAACACAGACAAAGAAACTACAACACACACCACAAAGTAGCCGGCTACATGACTTCAGAAAAACGAGTGAAGAGAGACCGGATTTCCAGAGACATCGATTTTTATACCCGGCGGTGAAGACCGCGTGATATTTTTGTAATAAGTGCTCTGATTGGTTACAAGGGGCGGGAAAGGGATTTATGATGTAATAATATTAGTCGATTACGATTAAGATCAGGGTGTTAGTTTCGAACCAAATAATTAAAAGCTTATTTGAATATTATTAAAAAGAATTAATTAATTAAAGGGATGCTAGAGAGAGAAATATTACATTTACATATATACAATATATGTATATACATATTTATATTAATGGAAACTATTTTATAAAAAGTAACTAAAATAAAATTTTCCTTTGTTCACCTAAGTAGGAATGGACTTGAAATTTTTTTATATTACTCGCGTTTAATACTTTTTTTACCCAGGAAATGTTTTATTTAAAAAATAGAAACGCGCGCATTTGCTTTTTATTAATAAATTTTTTGCATAAAATATGTGAAAATCAGAATTAAATTCTGTTATAGTTTCATTTACAGACATTATACAGACGCTGTAATCCGGTAGTTGTGGTCACGAACTCGTGGCCAGTGTGTCATGAGTTAGAGCCCTGATGCCACTAAAGACCCGCTATGTAAATGACCTTATGTACATTAAATCTGTCGAGGCTCAAAGTCCTTCCGTCAGGTTGATGTGGAAGTTAGGAGAGGGGATCCACCTCACAGGTGTAGTCCTCGTCCCTTGACCGCTGTTCAAAATTATGAAATCCGTCACCGGTGGCCCTCGAGTCGCTTTAGCGCACGACGTTAATAGACCCTCACTTTATAGGTATTTTAACAGTTTTTCTTAGCTTTCCTAGCTTTTTGAAAATACGCATGCAGTGATGTAGCTAAGGCGTAAACAAAAAATTCGTATTTTGTTCCGTATAAATTACAGTCGGACCTCCATATAACGAAGACACTAAATTTCGAAAAAAAGTTCGTTATATGGAAAATTCGTTATATAGAGGTTCGTCTTTCAATTTTCTTTATAAACCGCATAAAACAAATTTTAAATTCAAAAACTTTATATGTATTAGAAAAAGTAATTATTCACACCTCTTTGTAAATTTTAATACATATTTATTTTATGTATCTTACTCATAAACAAAGGAAAAGAAAGACAGAAAAACCTCAGGGAAAGTTTCTTGACGACTTTATCCACTTCCTGAAGTGTTAAATTTTTTCTTTGATGCTCAAGCAGGTTTTGACATTTTCCAGCTACAAAAAAAGAAATTACCAGTACGACTGATCAACACAACAAATGAACTGAGACTAGTTCAACAAGAGACAACTCCGCTTTGTGTGAAAGGGGATTTGAAGATGTTTCTAGTGAACTGGACAATTGGAGTTAAGGGTTGCTCTTTTTAGATGTAACGGCCAGAATTCTATTGCTCTCTGCGAGTTAGGTACCAAATAAAACCTGTTTAAGATTTAAGACCACCATTAAACGTTTAAAAGAAAGAACAGCTTGAAATTTACTGAAATGATTTAAAAAAAAGGGCGAAAAAAATTGAATCACAAGAAAAAAAGTTCGTTTTATAAAAAATGTACTTCGCTATCGAGAGGTTATTTTACGAAGAAAATCGTGGAATGTTCTTGGTTCCAGGAAAAAGTTCGCTATATAGAAAAATTCGCAATATAGAGGTTCTCTCGACTGTATATATATTATATATTTCAGATTTTTTTCCTCCTACAAAAAAATAAAAATCTGTTTAAAAAAAATCGTCTTTTTTGAGATCCAGTATTTTACGAGTAAATGAAACAAAATTTCCTCTAAAAATATTCCTTTTTTCGCTGCCATATAACATGATTCAAAATTAATCACTCATAAAAATTTATTTTTGTGTTGATATTTAAATAAATAATAGCATTTGTTTCATTTAAATTAAATGATTTTCATGTATTAATGTAAAAGTCAAATAGTATTTGTGTAATGGGTTATAAAACACACGTGGTATAAAATTGAACATAATAATAAATTGAAGCAGTTGAAGTAGGTTACCACATAAAACATACAACGTAATAAAAAAAATAAAACATATCAATCATTATATTAAAAACTCCTCCAAGAGTTAGTAATTTTGAGGCTAGTAATCAGAATACAAAATGTATTTATTATAAAAAAATTAGTTCCCCAGGCAGTGCCGGTTTATCCATTGGGCGCTTGGGGCGGGTGCTAAGGGGCCTGGGGCCCGAATAAGCTGTACTTAACTAGATTTTCTGGTTATAAATTTTGATCCTCAAGTGCCAAGGAGGCCTGTAGATCCCCTGCGCACAGGACTCGAAATGAGCTTAAATCGGCACTCTCCGCAGTTGTATTATAATTGTTTTCTTATTTAATCACTTGTAACATGAGAAAGTGACTTTTTTTACAGTATATGTATGGAAACAATATCCTCAGCAAAATATAAACCCATACAGGTTGTCCTTGATACAATATTAAAAAAAATCATATGGGGGAATTAGTTAAAATACGGGGGAAATTCTATATTCAAAGTATTACGACTTTAAAAAGAGTGTATCAGTAAGTTTAATATCAATTATTAATACTGTCGTATTCAAAATGTTTTAATCGCTGACGTAATGATCGTGAATACGTGGTAGGCATTGTATCTGCCGAGTCTTGTGGATATTATAAAGATCCTTCGTGTGGAGGGGCTGATGTACGTTAAATCTGAGAAACACTAAGTCCTCACGTTAGCGAGATGCGGAACTTTGAAAAGTGGATACCAACTCAGTCATTTAACCGTGGGTTAAAATGAAGTGGTCCGTCACTTCAATAAAAAATTAACAAATCAATGAAACAAAATTATGCGCTGGTTTCTGCTTTAGAATACCATGGTCGATTAAACGATTGGCTTTTGTTTGGCAAGCGCCAGTCATTTCACCTATCTTAATATTCGAAAGGGGACAATAGCCTTTGTTGCTCCATATCCCACAAAACCTGTAACTGTAATATTCGGTTGGATAATACGTGATTGCCAATCGATCATTTAACCGTAGATGTAAGATTTTAGCATAGAAAACGAAAATAAAATTTCCGAAAGTTAGCAATTAAAGGGGTTTTTTTTTATACTTTTGAGGTACATTAGACGTTTTTAAGTCATAATCGATGGTACAAAGGAAAAAGCTGCGACCAAGAGATAAATCGAGGAAAAGGTTGAAAATCATTCTTCTTTTATATATAATTAATTGTGACTTTTTTTAATGAATTCAAAAATAACAAAATCATTCTAATTTTAGTTTACATTGTATTAAGTGCATTATTTTTGTTTAAAACGTAAAATGAACGAAATTGAATACCAGATAATATTTAAAATTCCACACAATAATTCTTTTTAATTGATTGACTTTATCATTAGCAATAGTATAAGAGTTATTTTAAGTGATATTAAGATTTTTTTTAAAAAAAATTTATGCTATAGTTGTAATTGTTTTTTTTATCGTAGATTTCAACCCATGAACTCCAAACACAGGAAGGAAAATAATATAAAAAAGTTGATAGTAAACACGGAATTGTGTGTTTATGAAAGGAATTCTCTACTGTGAAAAAGTTTGAAAAAATCGTTTGGTAATATATTTTCATTTTTGTATTCCGAATAATGCGATATTTTTTTAAAAGTAAAAACTGAAGGGGTTAAACTCTTCTGATGTCATAGTCACATGATAAATACAATCACCTATTTCCAGCCATTCATGCATTTTGTTGTTGCCAACTTTTGCTTTTTGCAGAAACCTTCTTTTAAAAAGTGCATATTTGTCTAAAAAATTAATGAACAAAATACACTCATGTATAATAGTGAAAATATACACGTATAATATAAGGAATTTTTATTTTAATTTTATGAAAACTTTCTAAGGAATCTTAATTTCAGAATTGGAATGGAATTCAAAATTTTATTTAAATTTTACTAGAATAGAACAATAAATACAAGCAAATATATTGTCAGTTTTGAATTCAATGGACAAAGCGTGATTGTTTTTATCATGTGGCCGTCATAAATTCAGCCCATTCTTCCAAATCTTATGGAAATAGAAATTAGCATTTCTATGTTATGTTGAAATAAGCAATTGTATATTCAAAGTTAATTAATAATATTATTTGTTTGCAAATCTGTCTTTAAAAATTTTAACTACATTTAAGTTCATTGATCAAATTTTTATTTTCTTGCAATTCTATTTGATTCGAATTCTATAAAGTCATGAATCAATATATAATCTTATATAACTTCTCTTTTTTCCCCATATTTTAAATTTCATTATTACTTAATTACATTTCAAGAATCCATTGTCACATTGTCACGCGTTCAACAGAGTTCAGGAAATCGAGATTAGAGATTATATGGCATAGCATTTTACGAAATTTAGAACAGATTAAAATGTATTTTAATTACTTGACTTTAACTTATTTACCCTCTATTTGTCCGTCAGGAAACGTGATTTAATTATAATCAGTAAAAAACTGTAGTGTTTTGTTGTTGCCTCGCTTACGCTTACTTTTCAATCGAAGAAATTTTCAAATTCATAAATGCTTCGAGTTGCACCATGCAGCAGATGAGAATATGAACATATTTTAGTTATTTTCGTTTAATTCGCAGAAATTCTATTCTAGCTACCAGATTTCAAAATTAATTTTATTTAGTTGCCGGTATTTATTAAGTCCATAACTCCAATTGAGACCTCATGACCGCGGTAGCTTAGTGGGCGAGGTAACGCACTGGTGCCGTACATGTCACGAGTTCGAGCCTAGTACGGCTGAAGACACACCATGCACGTTAAATCTGTCGAGAGCTCAAACGTCCTCCGGTTGGTGTGGTAGTTGGAAGAGAAGGGTGCCAGGTCGGGTGACGTCCTCATTGCTTGACCATGGTTCAAAATTACGAGGTCCGTCGCCGAAAGCCCTCGAGTAGCTGAACAGTCTGACGTTAATATTCACTCACTCACCTCAGAGACCTCAGCCTTATTGAGCAATTAAATTTTTTGAGTGTAGCATTGTAATGGCCTCCCCCTGGGGAAGCTTCCTCCTTGTCTAATCGACCTAAATCTGTGGAAGGTAAGAATTGATGACCCAGTCTAACCATGATAAATCCAATTTATTATGACCAAAAAATTCAAAGTCAAGCAAACTGTAATGATATAACGAGAGCTCAAACCCTATGTGAATAAGTGCACGAAATCCGAATAGCTTAACTTTACTCAAGGTTATATATCTTAAGAATTCTAACTTCCTTAATTTATTCTAATAGTTGAAGTCCGTCCTCTAATCACGCCGCAAAATTCTGATCCTTACCATATCAGCACTGCTATCAGCGACTCCTTCCTTTCCGCTTTTGTTTTCCGCTGGTTTCTTCTTGAGAGGAATGGCTGTGAAATAACGCGATTGTTTGCCCAAAGATTTCCCAAGAGAATTAGTAGAAATTCTCGTAAAGCCCCGTCACAGCATTATTAACAAAAGTGGCCAAATTGAGCCAAAAGAAGGTTAAATTATACGTTTTAAGTCTGTAGAATCAAATGTAAGTGGAAAAATGTTGATAATTATATCAAAATATAAATTTTCAGCAAATATTCTAACATTTTAGAACTGGTTCAATTTTGAAATTTTATTTAAGTCTGCCAATGCTGTGGTCGTAGCATTAACTTTAAGAGAGAGAGAGTTGTGGTATTCAGTAGGAATTATCTCTAATTCATGTTGAAGCTAATTGAATGAACTGTCTTTGTTCAAGTGATGTAATTTGATGCACAACTTGACACCTTTCCAATCAGAAGAAGGTAATTTTTATACATAATGATGGATCAAGATAATGTGTTAACATTCCAAAACTTATTCCTTCTTAGCGAAAAGTTTTTAGTTCCATCTCACACAAGGAGTGATTCTTGTGTTGACAGCAAAGGTCTCGAGTCATGAAGTTTTTCACTTACATTGCAATGTACAAGTTTGGCGGAAGCAGTTCGCGGCGGAGCATTTCATGGTGATCTTGGAGGCAGCTTTAGGAGCAGGGTGATTTTGAGTGAACTGGATCCAAAGACTACGTTTTGCACGCGTTGGATGCATGGAACGAAAAGAAATACGAATTTGGGTCGGTCAATAAGTGCTTTTATTCCTATCCTTTGTTGTTTGTACTTGCGACAGAAAAGGTCACTGCATACCTTTTTCCTTGAGAAGAAAGTTGCTTATGTTGTTGATGGACTTTCTGAGAGATAGAGAAAGTTGTTTTCTCAGCCATTCCTGCAATTGATATGCATCCACAACAAGTTTGGGTGCCGTTGGAGCGTTTTCCCGTTGACCTCTCTTGCTGAGATGGTAGATCTAGTTGGCCGTAGCCTGTTTAAATCACTTGTCTTGAATTACTGGGAATGCCTCGGTTAGACTCTGCATGGAGGGTACTATCATGCGCTTGTGATAGACTCTGCTGCTATCTAGTGTTCAATTCTCGGGTCACAACCTCAGAAGAAGCAGTTGGCGACGGATTATTTTAGGGTGACCTTGAAGACAGCTTTGGAGGCAGGGTGATTTGAATTGCCCACATACGAATCCGAAGACCATGTTTTCCACGCGTTAGACGACTGGGACCAAAAAGATTTCCGCTTCGCTTATGGCTAAAATACTCGTTTTTGAAACAAAAGTTGTCCAAATCGAATCTTCCTTCAGTTAGTATAAAGCTGCACGAGAGCTATTGGCGACGGACCTCCTAATTTCGAACCATGGTCAAGTGACGAGGATGACACCTGTGCTGGCACCCCCTATCCTAACTTTCATGCCAGAATATTTGAGCATCAACATATTTAAAGTGCATCGGCCCACCTCCACTACGCGGCGGGTCTTCAATGGTACTAGGGTGGTGTGGTAGTTAGGAGAGGGGTGCCAGCTCAGGTGTCGTCCATGTCACTTGACCATGGTTCAAAATTACGTGGTCCGTCGCCAAAAGCCCTCCTGTAGCTGAACAGTGCAACGTTAATATTCACTCACTCACTCAACGGTACTAGGCATTAACCGAGAAACGTTACCTTGACCATTAGGCTAACGCGGCCACGTCTAGGCCTAGAACTCGTGACTCAAGAACATTGCTCACTAAGGGTGCTAAGCAAGGGGCCGTGTATTTTAGCTAACTTTAAATGAAAATTATAGCTTATATAAATAGACTATATGAGTTACAAAATAAAAGAGAGTTGCACTCACTGCTATTTTGCATAATTTTTAATTTTAACTCTTAACTAAATTATATGCTCCATCACAGCTGTCATTAAATGACACTGCAATTTTGCATTTCAACTACGTTTACACACAGTGATTTTTGTTGATATTCTTTTAAATCATACCTGGATGAGAGGTCGTCGATATTTATCTCAGTCAATATTTCTCTTGTGGAGTAGGAAAGCGATAGAATGAGTGTGACTGTGCATTTTCTGAGTGGCAATTCTTCACTTATCTCTCTTTATATTTACTTAGCTTCAAAAATTTCACTCTTCTCTCTCATCTGGCCAGCCTTTTACGTAAGGCGAAAATTTATTGTATCCAGTTTTCATTCTTCCTTTTTCCCTCGCGTGCTGAACATGTTTGTTTTTTTAAACAAATGTTGTGGCGCGTATTCGTGAGAAAAAACAACTTCAGGTAAATTTTTTACGTATTTTTTTTATCATTTTTTAAATGCAGTAAAATTAAATTAATTGTTTTTTTTTTACTATAATCACTTATAAAATATATTTTCTTTCTGAATTATAAAAAATGATATTCCCATATCTCATCGCGTATTGTGTTAAGGTATCCGACTACGTTCGGAAGCGTGATTTTGCAAAAGCGCATAAATGGATAATTTTCATGATATTTAGTGTCACTTAGATTAGAATATATGCATAAAATTGTGTTAAGGACATTTTGACAAAATTCTTTTATTTAAATACAATATTTTAGCAAACGATTAACTTAGAATAATCTTTTTTCCAAATGTTCTCCTTTTGTGAAAAATGCTTCTATTATAATAATATTCTGCCTGTATATAGCTCAGACCTCTCTACAGAGGCTCATTTAGAATTTTTGAAATATATAACTTAGAAGTGGGTTTATTCATATTTTACAACAGAGGGGAGCAATTTTAAAAAACACCAATAATTATTTCAATTGGTGGTAACTGAAAATAATCCGAATTTTTCAAAAATTCTAGTTGGGCTTCTGTAGAGAGGTCTGAGCTATATACAGACAAAATATTATTATAATAGAACCATTTTTCACAAAAGGAGAACATTTGGAAAAAAAAGATTATTCTAAGTTATTTTTGCCAAAATATTATATTTAAATAATTGTTTTTGTCAAAATGTCCTTAAAACAAATTTATGCATGTATTCTAATCTGAGTGACACTAAATGTCATGAAAATTATCTATTTATGCGTTTTTTTAAAATCACGGTTCCGAACGTAGTCGGATACCTTAAACATGTTATTGAATACTATTTTGTGCTTATATATGATATAGTATTATTATTTGAATAAAGAAGGATTTAATTTTTTAAGTAAAAATATTGCTTTCCTGCAATGTTTTTTAATAAATAACTGCAATAATTTTATAAAAATATTTTTCAAGAATTAGAACGATAAAAAAATTAAATTTTAAGAAGATTTTTAATATTTTAATTTTTTATTGATGTATTATTTCAGTTTGAGGTAACTATAGAATGAGTTTGAGAACACACAGTGGAGAGAACCACCTTAAAAAGTTTTAAGGAACCTTAAATATATTTTTCAAATGTCAAAAGTCTGTTGTAACTATAAGATGAATTTGAAAACAGCAAGATACTTGAATATAGTGTTAACGAACTTTAAATATCTTTTTCAAATTTCTACTATTTTAATGTCTGTTATGCATAATGTGTACATGTACACTTTGTATTCAACTACAAAATAACATTTGCCTTGATCAGGTATTTTTTACAATTGGGAAATATCTCCTGATGAATTAAAAATCATAATTATTAATAATAAAATTTAAATTTCAGTTAAAATTTTTCATGACGAAATTTATTAATTCAGAGATATTAAAATACAAACAAAAATTCTAGCCTTAACATGTTTCCTTTTTTGTTATGTTTTGGCGAAATGTTTTAAAGGAAGACCTTCTAGGGGTCAAGTCTGGATGATAAGAATAATAAGGTGATAATCTAATAGTAAAATGATGCAACGAGCAAAAACCTATTAATAAAATAAACACTTGAATAACCTTTAAAAAAAGGTCTTTTATTAATTAAAAATATGTCTACTTTTTGCTTTATTATCTTATGTAACCACTTTTGTCATAATTGTAACTGACTATACTAAGCGCCCTCTAGCTACTACCCATCTTTAACAGAGGTCATGTGAGGAAAGTATGTGTTCGCTATAAAAAAACCGCACATGTTCTCTGCCCATTATTTTTGTTTCTGGTTTGTTTTGTCTTTGTATGACCCAACACTTAATTTAATAAATAACTGTTACACTATAGCGAGATTTTACTGATTCCATCTCCGAATTTACTACTTTTATTTTATTCTATAATGTTCAACTCTCTACTCTTATAAATTCTGATAATTGAAACTATAATGCAGTTAATAATAAGAAATTAAAATGTGCTATTCACTGAGTATGTATAGACATATAATTTTTGATTATCGTTTTAAGCAAACAGGATACAGGGAAATGTGTTTAACGCGAAAACGCTTAAGACGAAATATCTGTTAACACAAAATGCAACGGTACCGACAAACTACTATGCATTTTCATGCGTTTTTTCTGTTAACCCGAAAAGAAAATCGCTTAACACGAAAAAATTTCCCTTCTGGGAATAAACAAAATACTGAAAACACTAACAGGATTGGACTGTCTTTTTGTAGTGTATTCAGATTCATTTTAGTATATGATTATATGTGTGTACACAACCCCAATTATCGCAGACGAATACATTTTGGAGTTTGTTCAAAGCTCAAAAAATATCATTGATACAGATTCCGACGATGAAAATGAAATGAATAATATAGTTCCTCTATTCCCACATCATCATTTGAAATGAGGAATGTCGTGAAAAGTATGCGCAGTTATTTAGATACACATTTTAATGGTGAAATGAATAAAATAAAATGGACGACATCGAACAATTTGTTGACAGTTTGATGTTAAAAAATGATGCAAAGAAAAATATCAGATTATTTTCCACAAAGTCAATAAATGTTTTGTTTTTCAAAAATGTTTTGAAAGTTTTGTATTAAATTTATTTAAACTTTTGTGAATGTTTTTGCTTCATTGATTTTTATTAAACATATACATATCTATTTAAATAAAATGTACTCTAATCAACTTAATTTTGTTGATATATTGGTTTTTTTGCGATATCCTTTAACAAGAAATTCTTTTAACACGAAAAATATTTCAGCCCCTTTAGTTTCGTGTAAAGCGATTTTAATTGTATTCAATTTAATTTCTTCTTCTATTGTTTTTCCTTCATTAATTGAGTTAGCGACAAAGTAATCAAAATATATTTAGAGTACTTTTTCACTTTAAACATAGTAAATATAAGTAAGAATTAGAAGCATTTTGGAAGAATACAAAAGTTATAAATCGTAATGAAAAAGTAATAACTAATTTCTGAGTTAAAAATATGCATTTTTTTCCAAATATGTTTTTTAATTTCAATTTATTCATATTTCATCAAATGTTAGGGTGAGTACTTTTGCTTTAGAATCTAAAAATTCAAAAGTTCCATATTTTGTGGCCAGATAACACAGCTTTTTCAGCTACTCGTTTACCTCGTGATTAATAATGCAAAAAAGAAAAGGAACTTTCAGTTACTTTGTAAAAGGCATTTAAGTGCACCGAATTCTTTAGTACAATAAAAAAAAAATTTAATGAATTTTTAGGTTAATTACCATTTGCTCATTATCATAATTATCATTGCATTATTTTATGGAATTTTTAAAAATTCTATGTTACTTTGAAAAGTAAATAACTTATTCTGGATTCATTTCATCTGATTTTAATAACATGATCAAGCAACTGTTGCCTCGTTTTAAAAAATACAATACTTCGTTATTAATATATTTTTAAGTAGATTAATTGTATACACAAACTATTGCATTATTCGAATTATTCTTTGAATTATTAGCAACTGACGTAAAAAAAAGATGAAATAAGTATTTTTTAATATTTTTAAGCATAATTCCAAAAGCCCGAATGTGCATTCAACACTATACATATTCTTTTACTTTGTCAGCTCGAAAATCTAAAATTTATTGTGATTTTTTTTTTTAAAAAAATATTTTTTATAAACGCATCTCGCACACACACACACACAAAAAGTGTTAAAAATGCAATGCTCTTAAAACCTATTTATCTATCTATATATAAGAAAAAGGTGACTCACTCACTCATCATGAGATCTCTAGGAATATATTAGACCTTTAGACTTGAAATTTAGCAGGCATTCTTCTCTTGTTACGAGTAAAGATTCGCTCAGAACGAATTTTGCAAAAGTTGACTTCCAATGGATTCGCGGGGGTGTTTTTAACAGAAATTCTCGTTTTTGAACTACTGGACATATAGACTTGAAATTTGGTGCCCCTGTTTCTTTTGTTGAATAAAAACCCGCTAAAAGGAAGTCGACACCCAAGGGGGCAAGGGGAAGTTACGAGGATGGTTTCAAAAAAATAATTTCTCGTTTTTGAACTGTTAAATTTACAGACTGGAAATTTCAAAAACATGTTTCATTTGTTGAGTAGAGATCCACTAATGAATATTTTGTAGAAATCGAATTGCAAGTGAAGTTACTGGAGAATACAATAGAATTTTGGTGCTAATATTTTTTTATTGAGTCGAGATCCTCTAAGAAAAAGTTTTGTGGAAATCGACTCCCAAAGGACGTTAGAGATAAAGGTTTCCGCTTCTTAATTAGACTTAATGATTTGAAATTTGGCAAGCATGTTTATTTTGTTGAGTAGAGATTCGATGAGAACGAGCTTTGTGAAAACCGACTGTGATGGGGGGGGGGATATGCAAAACATAAAAGATAATTATACTTCCGTTTCAGAAATTCAAGTGCTCTGTTCTTTTTAAATCAAAAGGCGAGAGCTATAGGAATGTTTTTGAATATAATCGAAATATTATTGCTAGGACTTAGATATCTCAATAACATAAAAACAGTATATAGTCAAACAACATCATGCAATACCCAACAAAATACACGTGTAACATTTAGTTAAATATTTTGTGTGTTGTATGTGTGTTTTCTAAGCTTCATTCGCGTAAAAAAAATTAATTTTTTTAAACGTTTTTGTCGCAATCGGATTAATAAACCTCTTTAAAAATATTTACGAGAATTTGTCAAATCAATTTTTCAAGCATTTTTTAAACCCGAAATAAATTTTAAAATCTAATATACAGATGGTTAAGACTATACTGGCTTTTATTACTTCTAAATGGCCATGGTATCTACGTATAACAGAAAAGAAACACCTAAGCTATGTACAATTTACCCTGTGAAATAGCAACACCAGTAACCATGGCAACGTGACGTCAGTAGACGATCGTTGTGACTAAAGGAGTTATTTTTCTTCATTATTTAAAAAGAAGGCTGCGTTCTCTTGATGCCTGTTAAGCTGTCACTCTAATGGCGCAGATTTATTGTATTTTTATAGGCAAATAAAGGCAAGGAGAAGCAGATAGTTTCGAATTTTCAAAATTGGCTGAAACATGTAATCTGAAAGAAAAAAAAGAATTAATGGTAATTTCGGCCTTTAACCTGAGTTGCGGTACAAAGCAGATTAAGTTGAGAATATGACATTTTTCTTTTTCTTATTTTTTGACTGAATTATTCTTTTTCGATTTATTTGTTAAATGGAACTATTTTTCGAATATGAAATTGGATTACAAAAGTTAGTTATGATGTTACGGGTCTATTCGCGAACCTCCGCTACTAATCCTCTTGGGGGATAAACTGTTTCTTTAAATATTATTCTATTAAAAATTTTCTCCCGAAAAAGATGTGACTTATGTAAATCAATGCTTAAATTTAAGCATTAACTTTTAGATTCAATAGGTTAGGAGCTAGATGATAGAAGTTTGTGATTATATAACGTAAAGTAACAGAAAGCTAGTCGAAAGGGACTCGTAGATTATTTGCTTAATATTTAAACTTGATGATTGATGATTTGCTCAATTAGATATTTAAATTGGAATAGTGTTGGCTTGAAGTAGATTATTTTAGAACGAAATTTCGATTGTTGGGAACGTGTATTGGCAAGAGGTTCCAAAAGTAAGTGATTCAATTCATAATTAACTATTAATTACCTCGTGTACCTTGCTTTTGCTCCCATACTTACTTATAGGTGCATTTCCTAACCTGGATTGTTGAGACTTGTTAATAAATTATATTTGCTTTGATTATGGCTAATCTTCCTTCTAACTCTCGAACACTGATGGATGCGAGGGCACATCCATCACAATGTGTTTCTTATGTGTGTTTTTACACATCACATCTTAAGTAACCTGCATTGAAATGTCTCTGAACCTTAATTTGTGTGTGTGTCTTATTTATTTTCAACACCTTTTAAACTTTTAACTCTTCCAAATTTTTAAAACAAAAAATAAATAAATTAACTACTAAGAGAACTATTGTTTGAACTATTAATACCTACTATTCGGGACCTATTACTTATTGAAGATTTTTAGGGTTCTTAAACATTTAAATATTAAAAAGTTATTCATTTATCGAACTACTAAGAGATTTTCAGAGATCAATAGAATTTCAGACTAGAAGCGCGTGCGGTCGTCCGCTCTCAGTGAGAACACCAACTCTCATCAAAGCAATTAGGAAGAACATACATTCGTAGAAATCCTTGTCTATTCTTGTTAAACAGATAAACGTGCCCTAAAGAACTATGTAACATGTAGAAAGTGAGGGCCTTAGACTAAGAGGTTATCGAAGAATAACTCGAAATTTGCTTAAAAACCTTACCTAAAGGTACCAGACTAACTATATATACCAAAAGGATACTAGTAGGAAGAACGCTGGCCTGGAAAAGGCTTCTTGAGAAGGTCAAGGCTCACCCTGGGCTGTCGTGACACTGAGAGAGGAAGGAAAGGTACCAGAGGTACCTTAAATTAAAAACGTCACCCATCCAGTATAGTGTTTAGCGACGTTGACTGCTTTGCCGTAAGACCTGGGTTCGAATCCCGGGAAAGGCATTGATGTTTTTAAATGTATAGTGCCTTCGCGGCATGAAGGTAATCTAAATAGCCATGGAGTCTTCTGGTGAGGTTGGTAGAATAAGTGTTTAAAACACTCATGGATCCATTTTTTGAGAGATCTTTCAGTTGCTTCGTCGCATTTTGGATCACCTCATCTGAATCCACAAAACGATGTCCTTTTAATTTCATTTTCAGCCATGGAAATAGGTAAAAATCCTCTGGTGCTGGAATCGTTTCCGTATGTTTACTTCAGCATCTCGAGCGTTCAGCGTGTTTTTCACGAGTAAAACACGCTGCTCACAAAATCGACATTGCAAAATCCGATGAATGAAAAATTCGCTTTATCCGAAATATGATCTACAACTAACGCCAACAGTACAGAAAATGAATTCCAGATGGTTGTGTGTTTTCCTTATTAAGGCTGATAACCCCTGAAACACATGTTTCCCCTACGACGAACATCTGCGTGAACGTAGGGAACCACATTGAGGAAACTTTCTGACACTAGAAGTATATATAAGGAGAGCCCAAGAAGCTAAAGAACAGATACCAATTTTAAAATACCAATACTAATATCAATATTAAAATCTTAGATACTCTCCAAAATTCTACCATACGTATGATTGTCAAAACCACAAGATATATGCGCAATGACGACATACGTAACACCTTAAAAATGATACGCTTTTAATCTCATATTCAAAAAACAGAGAGAGAGCAATCAACTTTTTTAATGCTCTACCTGATACCAACAATTCAAATAGATATATAGGCTCAATTTTTAATCCCATATACTCCTAATGATAATTCCAGAAAGCCAAGAATTCTTGATTCTTATAATCCTCCTTAATTTTCTAATTCATGCAATAAATTTTTATTGCACAATAGTAAGCTAAAATTTCACTTCTCTTTAAAAATTTTCCAATGTTAAATTTTTTCTACCCCGCTGTACAAGCGCCTCCCCATTTTCTATATCCCAGCCCCCAGGGCAGCCAATAGGAGTATCTGTTCACTTTACCCAGCAACCAATCAGAGTAGCCTTTAACCTCTCACCCAAGCTAATTTTCCAAACTACTTTTTTGCCAAGATGAAGAACTAAGGCCACGCCTCCCGGATCTCATCGACCAACCAATCACCGTCATGCCACTCAGCAGAAAGAAAAAACTCCACTCCCGTCATGCCCAACTTCGCAGACTATCCTGATATGGGATTGAGGACTGTATTACAGTCCGGATGTCCAAAAAGAAACGCCTTTTAAACGCCTAAAGAGAAGAAAAAATACGCACAAAGAGTTCATCATCCGGCTTCCGTTATGATTTGGTAGTTCTGAAACTCTAGGGGGCAAAGCTGACTGATCCGAAGTACTGCTCCTGCGCGAGTACCACGCCAGGATCATTCAGTGATTAGCTCTCGACGAGAGAGGTCATTTTCGCTCCACCAGCGAGCGTAATATGGAGTTTTGGAAGTCAAGGATTACCTCTCGACGAGAAAGGTTGCTTAGCTCCATCAGTGAGCTTAGTGTGGAGTTTTGGATTCCAATGATTGTCTCGCAATGAGCCAATACGGTAAGCTCCACCAGTAAGCTTTGGGAAGAGATAAATCAGTGTTTGTCTCACGAAGAGAGATTTGTGATCTCTACCAAAAGATTTTGCATCCTCCGGAGGCAGATTTGTTGGATGCCATACTGGCCAATTATTTGCTTTATTTCTCTACAAGTCTCGTCAAACTCGAGTTATTTACGATTTTTACTCATAATATGTAAAAAATGTATATAATTTATGTTGTATAATCATGATCCAATAAACAATTGAAAAATCATTCAAGCGTCATCAATTGACAGGTCTAGGACATTACAGTGGAGTGTCAGCTATGAAGGCGTCTCAGACATTTTTTCGAGAAAGGAGTGAAAACCACAGCAAAAGTTTATCAACACACTATCTTTGATCGGATAGTGAAGCTCCTGAATGTGTAAAGCTGAATTCACACCAAGGTTGTCAGCGTCGAGCGTCTAGCCAATCAGAGACTTCATCTCGGGCGATATGAAGTCTCTGATTGGCTAGACGCTAGACACTCGACGTTTGTACGCCTTGGTGTGAATGAGCCTTAAGCCTGTGTGTGCTCAATGGAAGCGATCATGGACTTTTCAACAGGACTCCACTCCTGCTAATAAGGCGAAGACGATACAGCGGTGTTCCAGAGAGAATGTGCCGGACATCATAGAACGCGAACATTAGCCTTCCAGCAGTCCGCATTTAAATCTACACAGCTATAAGCTTCGGTCAGCATTCGCGAAGAAGGGCGTCCCAATTTTAACAGGGTTTTGAATAGTGAATGAATATTAACGTCGCACTGTTCAGCTACACGAGGACTTTTAGCGACGGACCTCGTCATTTTGAGCCATGATCAAGTGACGAGGACTACACCTGAGCTGGCACCCCTCTCTTCTAACTACCACCCCACACCAATGGCAGGACATTTGAGCTCTCGACAGATTTAACATGCATCGCTGCCCTACACGGCGAGTCTTCAGTGGTACTGGACTCGAACTCATGACATGCCTGCCACGATGCGATACCTTGACCACTAGGCTACCGCGGCCTTTATCCTTCGGATAAAAAGTCATAAGTTGAAATTCAGGCTATGATTATTTAATTTAATGGTAAAAACAGTTTTTTTGCATGCTAGATGCCGTTGTAAAGACATACACCGGCAAATTGCTATTCCTTTTCTAAGGAATAAAAACATGTTAATTTAATGTTCTTAAAATATTTATTTTTATTATAATATTTTATAACCTTGCATTAACGATTACTCATCTATTTTAAACCTTTGCAAATAGAATGTCTTCACCGAATCGTGGTGAAAGTGAAAATAAATAAGAGAAAAACTGCTGAGACGGATTTATAAGTATATATTGGTATTTCCGAATTGGGATTTTATGTGTTTTTGTTGCGACATAAAAAATAAAATAATTTGTTTTATATGTAACCAGGCTATTAATGTTGCAAGGTTACATAACATAAAAACGAAACTATGAACACAAAAACACTATGGGGCAGTTCTCTTGCTACGAAAATACATTACGAAAAGAAAAACTACGAACGAAGCTACGTACGTATATTGACTTTTACCACATGACTTTTACTTGTTAGAAATTGGCTCGTGTCTGGGTATGAGTTCGTCAACCCTGATCTTATTCTTTTTAAGGCTCTTTCCATGCCCATGAAATCTTTATATAAATTCGGTTAAATTATTGTGAATTCACTATGTGAGATTTAGTTCTCCATTTCATAAATAGGGTTCTGTTGTTGTTGTTTCTTATGCTACCTGTCTGACGGTGTTAGATCGATACCCACCAAATTTATCGCGGTAAAGAGCTAGATGTACGCCTGTCGTTATCCGTAGCTTTAAGCACCTTCAGGTGACAATACGATTTGGCTCAGTTCCACCCCATTTTTGAGGGAAAACACTCTGGAAGTGATCGGGGGCCTCCCACCTCTATTCCCCTTCCATCAACCGCACGAAAGATGGCTCGATGGCTATTTAGAGTACCGTCCTGCCGCAAAGGCGCAATACATTTATAAACACGCCCTGGCCTACCGTCTGATATCAGTCAGTTATATTTTTGTTACAACATAAGCTCAACCTTATATTTCAATAGCCTTTTGTAGCCGTGGTTTCCCAGGGGTCAAGGTAACGGACTCGTGGCCAGCGTGTCATGAGTTCGAGCCTAGTACCGCTGAAGTCCCGCTGTGTAGGGCAGCGATGCACGTTAAATCTCTCGTTGCTTAAACGTCCTCCCGTTGGTGTGGTATGGTAGTTAGGAGAGGGAGGTGCCAGCTCAGGTGTCGTCCGCGTCACTTGACCATGGTTCAAAATTACGTGGTCTGTCGTCAAAAGCCCTCGTGTAGCTGAACAATGCGACGTTAATATTCAATCAATCAATCGCCCTCGAGTATAGCTGAATAGTGCGCCGCTAATACTCACTCATTCTCTCAAAACATAAGGGCATTGCACGCGTACGCATTTCAGGTTCCCTCGTAAAAAAGGGGTGCGCGTTATACGGCGAATATGCCTAAAAATTAAAAAATGCAGCTTGGAAGTGCATGTGCGCGTTATATACGCTGGATTTTAGGGTAAATTTAAATTGAACCCCCCTTTAGCTGTCAGTTATCGACTAGACTACACTGTTATTTTAATTTTTTACTTTTTAGCAGTATTTTCAATTTTTTTTTTTTAGGTTTTCATTTTTATTTGCTCTTTTTTTAGAATTATCAAGTTGTTTCTCAGTCATCCCCCCCCCATTCTGGGCATAATCGTTTAACTTAAATGACAATGGATGTGTTTTAAGGCATGAGTTAACCCGGTTCCCAAACCTAGGCATTCTGGGGAGGGGACGAGACCCGGGGCATTTTCAACTCGGTCTCTATGAGATCATAATCCAAATAATTTTAATCAACTGTTATTCCCGCACCTTTTTTCCTAAAAATTGGGAATTTCGAACTATATGCCAACATGTAACAGTGGCAAGACTATATTATTATGCCATATCCGTGTCTACACCTTCCACCATATACCATCATTACTCATTTAATCGAAAGGCGGTAGTCACACAGTTTGTGGCTAGGATTTTGAGACTGTGAGTCACGCACATTTATATATGTTTTGGGTTACTATTTGTATGAGTATTGGACAACGAATGCTATATGCTGTCAACAAAATGGTAGCAGGTGGGCATAATTCTTATAGGAGCTAAGAGCCCAAAGAAATCTTAGCAGGCGCGTAACGGAGAATATTAGGGGCCCTCTGCAAAGTCAGGTTTTGGGCCCCCTTTGGGGCCCTAGAATTCTGCCGCCCCCCGATGTGTGGGTGTACGTTACGCCACTATATCTCAGACGTCATTGTCGATGACACTCGTTAAGCATCTCACTTCGTTCAAATACTTACCATGTAAAAAAAATCCATATTGATTTTTTTTAATACTCTTACTACGAATAATACAAAAAGGAATATTCACAGCTGTAAAATGTGTGGTATGAAGACAGTGGCGTAATGTACACCCCCGCATTGCGGGGGCTCCATGTTTCTAGGGGCCCAAAGCTTGAGTGACAAAGTACAAACCCTTTGTAAGGTCCAGTTTGGGGTCCAAAACCTGACTTTGCAATATTCTACATTACGCCACTGTATGAAAAACCAACCATTGCTCCTGTTAAAAAGAATCCGTAATTTATACCTTCGCCCTATTCGTTTCTGCAACCTTGAATTAAATATACCCATATGCCTACACAGCAAAAAAAAAAAAGTAATACCTGAAAACAAATTCTGAAAGCGTAGCGCCATCTACTGTAACATGCAAATATGAAACTGTATGGCAAAAGGTTCATTTTCTCCCCTGATTTCGTATTCCATTAATTAACCTTTCCCAGACGAATCATTTCGCATTCGAACTTTTAACTTTGTTATTAAAAAGTCATTTGCTGCTGCACGAGACGCTCTTTGCATTAATAATTAGGTGAGACAAAAACAAGAGTGATTGAAAAGGATACTTGTGTGTGTCTGTCTAGAGCTGCCCGACAACACATTCACATGCTGCATTCACAACGATAAACAGGTACTAGAAAAATCCTGGTATTAAGTGTTGCCAAGGTAAGTTTCTCTATTTGTTTGTTCTAATTATTTGTCTATTTTCATGCAGTTTAAACATGAAACTAAATACAAGCAGGAAAAAGAGAAATTTATGAAATTATGCTTTTCTCAGTACTTTTTTTACTTCTTTCCCGTAATTGAATTTTCACCGAAAGATATGTAGGTGAAAAGAAAAGTAATATTTTTTCTTTCCTCAATAGTTTTTTCTCTTTGAGAGATAAAGTCAGTTCTCTCATCTGATATTTATACACACTGATCATTATCTTGTGTTTTTTCCGCCCGTTGGTGCGGTGTGGTAGTGGCCGCGGTAGCCGAGTGGTATAGGTATCAGACCGTGGCTTGCCTTGTCACGAGTTCGAGCCCAGTACCACTAAAGACCCGCCGTGTAGGGCAGCGATGCACGTTAAATCTGTCGAGAGCTGAAATGTCCTCCCGTTGGTGTGGTGTGATAGTTAGGAGAGGGGGTGCCAGCTCAGGTGTCGTCCACGTCACTTGACCATGGTTCAAAATTACGTGGTCCCTCGCCAAAAGCCCTCGTGTAGCTGAACAGTGCGACGTTAATATTCAATCAATCAATCAATCAAGCGGTGTGGTAGTTTGGAGAAGGGGATGCCAGCTCAGGCGTCTGCCTCGTCACTTGACCATGGTTCAAAATGACGAGATCCGTCGCCAAAAGCCCTCGTGTAGCTGAACAGTGCGACGTTAATATTCACTCATTCACTCGTATTTCCCAAGATTGAACATTTAATGTTGCATTTTGAAGATATATCTAAAGAGTGTTTTTTTTTCCAGGTATAGAAGTTTAAGTCGGCATTACTTTCCAAGATGGCGACCGATTTAACAGCTGTCAAGTGATTTATTCTCAGTTTGTTTTGGCAATTCATCAAAACGATCATCAAGCAAAGCGTAGATTCGTCGAATGGGCCCAAAACGAGATTGCCGTTGTTCCCGATTTTCATAAGCGAATTTTGTTTAGCGATGAAGCGCA
The DNA here is from genome assembly GCA_019973935.1 of Trichonephila clavipes. Lineage (NCBI taxonomy): Eukaryota > Metazoa > Arthropoda > Arachnida > Araneae > Nephilidae > Trichonephila > Trichonephila clavipes. The sequence goes on from BMAU01001028.1 coordinate 323,834, forward strand.
CTTCTGGTTGAATGGCTACGTCAACAAACAAAACTGCCGCATTTGGAGTGAAGCTAATCCACAAGTGTATGTCGAAACACCGTTACATCCAGAAAAACTGACTGTTTGGTGCGCTTTATGGGCTGGTGGAATCCTTCTTCAAAAACAATGAAGGCCACAACGTTGCAGTCAATGGTGATCGGTATAGAGCCATGATTACTAACTTTTTCATTCCTGAATTGAACAATCATGATGTCCAAGAGCTGTGGTTCCAACAAGACGGCGCAACATGTCACACATCTCGAGCCACAATCGATTTATTGAAAGACACGTTTGGTGACCGCCTAATTTCACGTTTCGGACCTGTGAATTGGCCTCCAAGATCTTGTGATTTAACACCGCTAGACTATTTTCTGTGGGGCTATGTAAAGTCATTGGTCTATGCGGATAAGCCACAAACACTTGACCATTTGGAAGACAACATTCGCCGTGTTATTGGCGATATACGGCCACAAATGTTGGAAAATTCATCGAAAATTGGACGTCCAGATTGGACTACATCCGAGCCAGCCGTGACAGTCCTATGCCAGAAATCATATTTAAAATGTAATGCCACAAAATTATCTTTCGAATAAAAAAAATTCATGTCAATCGAATAATACATCGTTGTTTTATTGCAATTTAAAGTTCTATACCTCTAAAAAAACACCCTTTATATAGCTAGCCCTGATTTAAATTTCTTGGAGACACTTTTTTGGAACCCCTTAACATTTTACGACTCTTTGCTCTCACATTTTGCGGCCCCTGAAGTGTGGGGGGCCCGTATTAATGATACGGTGGTAGCCACGGCAATGGTTCGAGCCTAGCACCGCTGAAGACCCACAGTGTAGAGGGGCTAATTGACGTTAAATCTATCAAGGTTCAAAGTCCTCCGGTCTACATGGTGACGTAGTTTGGAGAAGGGGTTAAAGCTCAGGTGTCGTCCTCATCGCTTGGCGGAAGCTCAAACTTTCGACGTCCGTCACCAATAGCTCTCTTTGTGCTTTATAGTGCTGAGTTAATAAACACTCCCTCACTCATTTTCCTAATCTTTGAAGATCCTTATACCTTAATAACAAGTCTCAAAAACACAAATTCCCGTTTTGATGTAAACCGTTTTCCTATATAAAGTAATAAATAAAATGGATCAGAGAGAACTTTTCAATGTAATCTGAGAGTTTTGTATATTTAAAAATTAGTGCCATACACAAAGTCTATTTGAAAAGTATTTTTTATTTAAATTTTATTAAGATAAAAAATAAAGAAATTGATTTTTTTTTCGAATAACACATATACACTGATAAATTTTAAAAACGTGAACATCTGCTAAATTTCAATCTGAAAGTATGTAAAATACATATTGGCTTAACGTTCATGTAAAAGGAGAATCACACCTCCAAAAAGATAACTCTCTTAAAGATATTTCTCAAATCTAGATTGTTAAAAATCTAAAATGATAATATTGATGATATCCAAAATGTTTAGATTGCGAATTCGAAATTTACAGTAAAGTTCATATTAAAATTGAATGTTTCAAAATACACTGCTGGACACAATTGCTAAGGACGGATAACACTATTATCCATAGCAACCACAAAATGAAAGGAAGCAAAATGTGGAAAATTAGAATAAGTGCGGGATATTAGTAAGAAGTATGTGTATGCAAATTTTTTTTCCACGTCTGTTCATCACGTGATAGCGTTCATAAGAGCTTTAAAGGTTTTGACGCGTGTGGACAGTTGTTATTTCAAGTCAAAGTTTTACAGGAAAGATTTAATAGACGAACTTAAAATTTTTGTCATGTCTTCCCGACATCACATAGATGATTTTATGCGTGGCCGAATTATTGGAAAGATCGAAGAAGGGCGAAAAATAACAGATGTTTCCAGGGAGTTCGACATCGCTCACAGCGTTGTTTCACGGCTGTGGAAGTCATTTAAAACTACTGGAATGTGTAGTAGACGGCACGGGGGAGGTCGTGTTAGAAGTACGACGCCTGCAGAAGACAGATATATCGTCCTATCAGCAAAAAGGAACAGGCGCATCACAGCTCAGCAGGTGGCAAATCAGATTCTTGCTGCCTCAGGAAAGCAGATCTCCCGAAAAACTGTTGCCAGACGTTTGAGGAGAGGAGGACTATACGCACGCAGACCTGTTGTGTGTGTCCCATTGACCAGACAGCACCGTACTGCCCGTTTGCAATGGTGACGTGAGCATCACAATTGGACTGAACAGGACTGGGCAGGCGTACTATTCTCAGATGAGAGTAGGTTCAGTCTGTCATCGGATTGTAGACGCCAACTGATCTGGCGCGAGAGTGGTACTGCTTATCGTCCAGAAAATATCCAGGAAAAGGACCGATATCCGACATGTAGTATCATGGTGTGGGCCGGCATCATGATCAATGGCCGCACGCGCCTACATGTGGTTGCGAATGTGACTATGACGGGCCAACGATACATTGATGAAGTTCTACTTCCTCATGTTCGTCTTTTCCGTGGTGCTGTCGGTGATAAATTTGTTTTTGTGGACGACAACGCAACATGTCATCGAACACTCGCTGTTCAGGATTGTCTAGACAGCGAGGGTATTCAACGTCTCGTATGGCCAGCGCGTTCTCCAGATCTAAACCCCATTGAAAATGTGTGGGATGCTTTGGGGAGGCAAGTTGCTGGTCGAAACTATCCTCCGACAAACAAGAACACCCTCATCCGTGCACTCACAGAGGAATGGGATAAATTGCCTCAACAGCTGCTGGATAATGTTGTGCAAAGTATGGTACGACGTGTGGAATGTTACATCACACTCCACGGTGGACATATCCTGTACTGATACCTTTCTTTAAGGTGCCTGCTGACTTTTAGATGCATTGTTCCATTTCTCCGTACGCAGATCAAATGAACATTTTTTTCCTTTCAGATGTTTCACAGCTTTTGTACTTCCCAGGACAATAAATATTCTTTATTCTAATGTCTGAACAGTGTGGCAACTATATTTTATCCTACTAGGCCTCATGTCTCGCTTAATGTTATGCTACATAGCAATTTGTGTTCCGTCCTTAGCAATTGTCCAGCAGTGTATATCTAAGCATTTTTGAAATTCTGAATAATATACAAGACGATAATTTTTAAAGGTTTTAGTAATATTTAATTTTCGAAGCAAAATGTGTGCGACAGTCGTTAAATTTGAATAAAAACCTAAAATTTTAAATGAACTTCCCACTAGAGCAGGGTTGGCTAATTCAAATGACCTTGCAGGCCACTTCGGAAAAACGTTATTATCCCGCGGGGCGTATTTTAAAATATATATCTTTAAATTAGATGTGAACCCATTACAAACATTTATTGGAGTGAAAATTTAAAACCGAATAATGTACTATTATTTCAATGTTTTTCATGTATACATAGATAGTATAATAATAATAATGCAGGGATAAAATGTTTAATTTATTTAATTAGTGAGATATGTGTTCCTCAACTCTTCCACTCGGTTTTTGCATGCCAATCTCAAATGTGTGTATTTGAGCATTATAATGGCTCAGAGGTTTTCGCCCGTTTAGTTTGAGCGCAATTTATGTTTAATAAATTTCAATTTCGAAAAAAAAAGTTTCCCAATAAAAGAAGCAACGTGATAAAATAGAAACGTTATGGGATTTAATTGTTAAAAAAATTCTAAAAAACAAATACAGTCGCTCAAAAAAAGTATTGAAACACCTGGCATGAATAACTGTAAAGCCATTTATAAAAATATTTATCACAATAAAACAAAAACAAATGAATTAAGAAATATTTTAACATTTGGTGTACAGTAAGTATATCAGGAAAATTTTATTAGTATTATAGAATTATAATTTGTTCCAGCTTTTCAAATATAATTCAAAAACATACTAGAGTTAAAAAAGTATTGGGACACTATTGAAATGTGAAATTTAATAAATATGCAGCACACATCACAACAGAATTTAATTGCACACCACTTTTTTAGACTAGAAATTTAAACATAAACGTTTCACAACAGATATTCATATTTATAGAAAAATTGGCGAGAAACAAAGGTATATCGGTTGGTGTGCGAAATCTCGTAATAAATCATTGGAAAGCGGAGAAATTAGTTCGCTGTATAAGAAAAATCTTGAAATTGAGTAAGTCTATACTGTTTTTTTAACATCATTGACAGGTTCAAGAAAACAAATGGTATTCAAAACAAGCAAAGATCAGGGTGTCCAAGGATATTTAATGAAAGCGACGAGAAGTGGATTGTTAGACAAGTACACATTAATCCAAGAACTAGTGCAATAAAAATGACTTTTTAATGTAAAAGTAGGTTTGGAAAATCGGTAAATCCTGAAACCGTCAGAAATGTTTTAAGAAAACATAAGTATCATGGCAGAGTGCCTCAAAGAAAGCCCTAATCAACAAATAAAATAGACAAGCTAGGTTGGTATTTGCTAAATTGTATGTAAGTCAGCCAACAGAATATTGGGAAAATGTAATTTTTGTTGATGAAAGCAAATATAACATTTTCGGATCGGATGGCAAGCAAAAAGTTTGGCGATAATCAAATACAGCAATGCATGTCAACAATTTATGGCCTACTGTCAAATATGGAGGGGATAACCAAATTGTCTGGGACTGTATGGCAAGCTCTGGTGTCGGGAACTTACATTTTATTGATGGTATAATGAATAAATATGTCTATCTTGACATTCTCAAGCGAAATTTAAAGCAAAGTGTAAGCAAGCTGGGAATCTCAGGACATTTTGAATTGTACCAAGATAATGACCCGAAATATACTGCAGATATTTGCAAGTTATGGGTCATCTACCGCTGTCCTAGTGTTATTGAGACTCTGCACAAAGTCCAGACCTTAATCCCATTGAACATGTGTGTGGGGGGGGGGTATTTGCAGCAAAAACTATATGAGCACCAAATTTCTCACAAGCAGAATCTAAGAAAATATTTGATCAAAGAGTGGACCAAAATCGATAGATCGTTTTGCAAAAAAATTATCCAATCCATGCCAAATAGACTTCATGAGGTCATAAAAAGCAAGGTCGGCCCAACAAGATATTAATTTCTAAGTTTGAATTGTTTTTCTTAATTTATTGGGAAGTGTCCCAATACTTTTTGAGCACATTTTTTAACTCGATTTCTTTTATTTTCAATTTGAACCATAATTGCATTAAAATGTATCAGTTTTGTTCAAATTATTATTATTTGTATTTACCAAAATAACGTTGTTTTTGGGGGCTTCATTTGTATGCATAAGTAAAATATTATGATAAAAATCTATGAAAAGGTAATGTCCCAATACTTTTTTGAGTGACTGTATGTTGCACAAAATAGTCGTATTTTGTTAAGTTGCAATGAATCTCCCTGGTCGTCAAATTATTCAAGGCGGGCTACCTGTGGCCCCCTGCACAAGAGCAGCAGTACTATCGGCAATGGAACTCATACTTTTAAACTGCAGTCAACTGACGAGGACGGCATCTGAGATTTGAGCCCTGGCACATGGTCGCAGTAGCTTAGAGGTCATTGTTACGGACTCGTGGCAGGCGTACCATGAGTTCGAGCCCCAGTGCCACTAAAGATTCACTGTGTAGAGAGGATGAGGCACGTTAAATCTGTCGGCGCTCTAACGTCCTCCCTTTGGTGTGGTGGAGAAGTTAGGAGAGGGGGTGTCAGTTAAAGTGTCGTCCTCGCACTCGAATATGGTTTAAAATTACGAGATCCGTCGCCAACAGCCCTCCTGTCGTTTTATACTGCAACATTAAGGCTGTTTTCGCCATATATACGAGAGCGTGAACTTGACGCGGAGCACATTTTTTCGGACAGAAAAAAATGCCTCATTTTTTATAAAAATTTGTGACATGTAGCTCATGCATTTGTTTTATAGTATAGTGTTTTTAAAATTTCAAAATATTTCATAAATAATTAGTTTTTCCTTTTAACGTGTGAAGGGATAGTTCATTTAGCATTACGGCATAGGGGAAAAATGCAAAACACATTTTATAAAAGAAAAAAAAATAAAGTAAAAAAAATTAGTATGATAAAATAAGTGATTCTCCAGAACAGGGGTGTCCAACACGCGACCCGCCAGTACGTAAGTTGCGGCCCGCGTTGACTCTTTAAGAATTTTTTTAAAAATCAGTTTTTTTTTCATTTTTAAATTTATTTGAGGGGAAATTTATATATTTATATAAATCTACACACTATATTTGCCTGTTACCTGTCCTTGTTTTAAATAAATCCTTTTTGATAATAGAAATGTCCTTAAAATTAAAATAGATTTATATTTTATCAAGCAGTTACATTTGATTTTACTACAATAAATTACTTTTTTAATAAATTCCGAATCACATTATGCATATTCTTTACTATGGATGGTACATGATTCTCTGTGTATGCGACTTTCATTTCTCCTCCTCCTTTTCTGTTTAGAGTGCCCAAAAAAGCAAGAGGCAGTCAGAGATGTTTTTTAAAGTTTAAAAATATATATATTCAGGACGGGGGGTGTTAAGATAAAGGGCAATACGTACTTAATCGTTTGCGAATGACAGAACAATCAAATTTCACAATGAATAACGAAAGATCATTTCAAAAGGAACCAAAGGAATTTTCAAGAAAATGACAACTGTAATAATTTAAACATTATTTGATCATTGCATTATTATATTATCTAAACATTATTATATATTATCTAAACATTATTATATTATCTATGTCTGTATACATGAAAAATAATGAAAACAATAATAATAATTAATGCTGTTTTAAATTTTCATTCCAATAAATGTTTTTTTTTTGTTTCCAAATCTGATATAAAGATACATATTTTTATGTGCGGCCCGCGAGATTATAATGTTTTTCCGAAGTGGCCCGCAAGGTCATTTGGGTTGGACACCCCTGCTCTACAGGATAGTGTAGCCAGAATATATATATATATATATATATATATATATATATATATATATATATATATAATTATTAATGTTTGAGTACTTTTATATTTGAAAAAATATCCCGAATTTTTTGGCCCCTATTCTTTAACATTAGCCGAAGATAGCCTTAATAAATACACACTCATTGCACAATGGGAAGGGATTTCATTTTAGAAATCAGGACTCGAACTCGTGTCTAGACATGAATTTTGCCTTTCACGAATATGACTACTCGTGGCTATCATAGCCGTGCGATTCAGTTCAACAGCTTCTTTGCCAACAATGTAAGAGAGAAGTTGTTGCTTTGAGTTCCGATTCACCCTAGGCTTTTAAGAGTAATGATGCATATTGCATCCAGCTTCGTATCATTCTTGCGGGAAGTTAGAAGAGTGGAAGAAAGATGATGACACAACTTATCAGCCTTGTCATCCCCGAGATTCGAAATTATGAGATTCTCTAAGATGCTAGGGGAAGGCCTCCTGCACACTAGGGCAGGGGGAGGGGCGACCCTTTATGGTTCAACGTGCCATTTTTTCTAAGGAAGTGTTTAAAGAGGTATAGACGTGCCGTCAAATAATTTTGACTTGTGATTGTTGGGATAATAATAAAACTTAATACTAACTACTCAAAACTCTTTATTTACTACGAAAAAATACCTTTGCACTGTATAATTGTAAATGTCTTGGTTATGCATGTTAATTCAAATTAAAGTAACATTAGTATGACTTCTGTTATTGCAGATTGTGTGGATGACAAATAACTTATAAGATGTTACTTTTATTAAATTTCATGCTGAATTGGAGTCATCTGCCAAATGGTTTCTAAGCAATTAATTACTTTTGCTGTAGTTCACCCTTTTGACAAGAGGATTTGTGATTTGTCTCAAAATGCCGTTTTACAGACAATGTTCTCCATACCACTGTTTCAGAATATAAAACACACACTGCTTTTTGTCACCTTTACTTATCATGCCATATTTCTAGATTCATTGTTTGAAATTTTCTGTTATACTTACTACCTTTCACTTTTTGTTCTTTTTCCAAACTAGCCATGTTGAATAACAGTTAAAAATCGTAAATGTAACACAAACTTTAAAATACAGTTGGATCGACGAAATTGACTATGCTATGCTTAGACAAATTTTCATCATAAGCAACTGTAGTCCAAGACATAACTAAGGCAATTACTAAGAGACAATAACAAACGAGTGTGCACCCCGCAACCGATCATTCGAGTTTGTTCGTAATGTTTCATAGTGAATTTTGTAATTTTGAAATAAAATGCAACCATTTTCATTCCTGGCGTGCCCAGAATATTCTGTCGCGTGCCATTCATGGCACTCGTGCCACTGGTTCGCCGCTCCTGCACTAGGGTAATATGTGATCCATTGTATTCCTCTGGTGCGAGGTTAATAAAGAACAAATAAAATCGTTCGAAGCAGATGCTATGCAAAATTATAAAGCAATTGCGTTTTCTGTCTTCTTGTCCACAATGCACCTGCTCACTCCTCGAGATGTGGCTTTGAAATTTTGCCTCACCCACCCTGTTCTCCTTATTTAGCTCCAAACGACTTTATTCTCAGGACTTAAAACACACAACTATGGTTGTAGATTGGACAACGTAATTGACGTCATTGAAGAGATGGGTCAAAGGGTTTTGTGTGAAGAAATCTTTTCTGTTCTCTAATAACATGTGACCGTGGTGGCCGAGTGGTCACAGTCGGGAACTCTAGGCAGGTCTTGTCACTTCAGGGGTTGGAAATCTAATGCCACTGAAGACCCGTCGTGTAAAGAGACTACAACCTTCCAAGAGTTCAAGAAACCCTTGGAGAATTCCAAAAGTTATACTGATGACTGTGCAGATAAAACTAATTTTCTAGCTGGATTATTCAATTCCTACTATTAACTCGCACTCTATATATTTATTTATTTATTTATCTTGGGGGAATTTTTAATCGTTAATAAAATACATTTTAAAGCGCTCAATTGAGTTGAAATTATATATACAGGATTTTATTTTAGATGACATTGATAATTAATAAGAATTAATTACCACTTAATGTTGTGGTTCTGTCATATGTATATACATATTTATATTAATTTCAACTATTTAATAAAAAGTAGCTAAAATAAAAATTTTCTTTGATGGTCTAAGTAGGAATTGACTTAATTTTTTTTATATTGCTTGTTTTTAGAACTAATTTAAACCTTTTGATACCTCTCGTATACGTATGTTACCACTGAAACTCCATGATTTTGGAACATTAAATGTAGAAAAACTTTTAAAAATAGATTTAAAAAATTATTCACTTGAATCACCTAAATAATTTCTTTATAATCAGTTTATGTTTTAAATGCTCTGATTTTTATTCCATATTGAGACTTGTTGTTAGTACACGTTATAAATCGTTGTGTACTTAACATTGCTAATTCCACCATCCTTTTCTTTGTAACACTATTCCACAAAAAGTGTCTCTTAGTAGAAATAATATTCATGAGAGATTTGAAGCTTATTTAATTATTAAAAGATAATTCTGAGACTGATTCCTAAAATAACTCAAAGTGAACCAGCGGATCGATACGGCTCTTGCCAATCACTGCGCCGTCGCCGAACTGGCTGCGTGGGAGGTTTCTAAAATTTTCCATCGCATCTCAAGAAAGAGTCTCTTCATATTTCTTGTCTTATTCACTACAGATATCAGATTTTTTTCAGATTTGCAGCTTTTATTTTCTCTGTCCCTTTCTCTATGGATGATTTTGCACCAGGACTTTGAGTCGTTAAGTAGCCCGCGGGCTCCCAGCTTTGTAAGGTATGGGTAATTGGCCATCATTTTGTTTATTTTTAACAAGCATTTCTGAGTGAATTTTCATTCAGAAAATCATACATTTACTACACACAAATAAACGTCGATCTTAATTCTTACATCTACTGAATCTGAGTGAGCGAGTGAGTTTTTTACTAACAACTCTCTTTAAGGAACACACGTGAGGGCAATCGGAGACAGACCTCGTATTTTGAACCTCGGTCAAGTGACGAGAACGACACCCGAGCTAGCACCCTCTTCTGCAAACTACTACACCAACGGGAGGGGTCTGAGTCTCGACTATTGAATCTGAATTAGGCATGAGATCAAATTCGTTAGCGGGGGTAATGTTGAAAGAGTGAGGTCAAAAATGATGTAGGGGATTAATGGTTCAGAGGTTAAAATTTCAAACTTCATAAGCAAAGAGTTGGAGTACTGATTTCATCAAATATTAGATAGGATAATTGCTGGCTACGTCGCATTTTGAAACTACACCAGGGCTAATGAAACGGCCTCGCAATCTTCCACCGTTCTCAATTGACGAAGACGACATCTGAGTCGGCACCACACATAATCTTCCACGTTATGAGTTTGAATAGACTTAACATTCAGCTGTGTCTTTATACGATTAGTCTCAAACGACACTTGGACTTGAACCCGCGATACGACAGAAATACCCTCGGCCACAAGTTCACAACCATGACCACTCGACTTCCACGGCCACTATAGCCGCGGTAGCCTGGTGGTCAAGGTATCGGATCGTAACTGGCATGCCATGAGTTCGAGTCCAGGAACCACTAAAAGACCTTCAGTATAGAGCACGATGCACGTTACATCTGTGGAGAGCTCAAATGTCCTCCCGTTGGTGTGGTGTGGTAGTTAGGAGAGGGGAGTGCCAGCTCAGGTGTCGTCAACGTCACTTGACCATGGTTCAAAATGACAAGGTCCGTCAACAAAAGCTCTCGTGTAGCTGAACAGTGCGACGTTAATAATCACTCACTCTACAGCCACTAAAGTCAATATTTACGAAGCTTAAAGGTGAAATATCATCTCAGTTCAGTTCAGTTCAGTTCAGTACAGTGAAATCACTGTAATAGTGGAGAACTTGGCTAACACCTTATGCTCCGATAAAATTTTGACCAGATTTTAATCCAAGTTGTAACACACAGTTCGTGATTGCACTGTCCATCAGTAATTTGAATTATCGCGTTGTGCTTCAACTGAGATTGATGAAAGTAGAGTATAGAGTAACTGGAATTTTAGAATCTATTGATGATGTCAGAAATTTTTCAACTTTTTGAACATGCTCTATTGTTTTACATTTCGCTATTGAGGAATAAGACCATTCTCCGTGGTTGGAGATAAAATTTTTCAAAATTTCACGCTGCGTTTTGTATTTGATACAGTTTAATATAAAATGTTCACTAGTTTCTGGTACTTTACAATCTGCACACAAAGGAGAATCTGTTTAAAAAGGAAATATATATCATTTAATGGTAATTTTTTAGCTCGCAACTTATTGATTAAAACTTCTGTATTTCTATTTTTTGCTGCCTGTCTGTTCCATTTTTCAAGATGAGAAATATAAAAATAATTTTTGTCTTTTGCTCTTTTTCCATATTTCTTCACTTTGATTTTTGTGTTGTTTTTTGAAGTGTGTATGTAGATCTTCCCAAGTTATCCAAGAAATAATATTCCACGGCTTTAGCTAATTTATCAACTTCTTCATTAATCCCTATTCCCTTGTGAGCTGGTACCCAAATGAATGTAATTGATTGAGCTATTTGGAGGCACTGATGTAAAGTTGAACTTAAATTTAATATTATCGTATTGGATTTTCTGTTAATATTTTGATGCTTTTTTAGGACTGATAAGCTGTCCGTCAAGATGATATAATTTTCTGTTTCAGAAACCCAATTTTTTAAAGCAGTCCATATGGCTATAGATTCAGCTGTGAATATTGAAATAATTTCTTTCAGTATGAAATTTTGTCGAATTTTTTTCTTAGGGATCAAAATTCCTATTGATGTTTGATTAGTATTTTTTGAAGCATCGGTTGCTATTATAATATTGTTATTAAATATTGGCTGAATGTAATCATTAAACATATTTTGTACTATGCCATCTGGAAGATCCTTGTTTTGAAATGGTAGTTCATGAGTATAGATGTTTATTTTGCGATTTTCGTAGATTGGAGGAGGGATCCATTGAAGAATATCTACTTTAGAGATACATAATTCTTGGAGCAGGTTGATCGTCTTTTGAAAAATACTGATATCTTTTTCTCTATATTTATATAAAAAATACTATTTATATTCCAAAATAACCTTGCGTTCGGTGACCAGTCTTTTAAAGCTATTTGCTTGGTTATAAATTTTTGGCAAAGGAAATTATGGCGAGTATTAATACTTCTATTCATAGACTCTGCTCTTAATAAATCCAACGGGGTATTTCTTGGGAGACCTAGGGCTAAACGTAAGGCAGCATTGTAAATCGGTTCTAGTTTCTGTCTGTTGCTATTGCTAGAAAAGGAAAAAAGTTGACTTCCATAGTCAAAGATAGAACGGATATTGTGGCATTAATAATATTTAAAAGATGATCAGATCTTGTTCCTATTTTCGGAGAAGATAAGGCTTTATAATGGCATTTAAATATTTAAATCCTTTTTGAAGTAAGTAATTAATATGATTTTTCCAGGTGATATTGGGGTCGAAGATGATACCCAGGATTTTCAGACTCTTTACTTCGGGAATAGGTTTGTCACATATTTTAAGTAATGTAAGTATTGTGCTTCTTTTTCTGGAAAAGTTGATTAGGCTGCTTTTTTCTGGAGAGGTGGCCAATTTCCGTTTTTTACACCAGACTGAAATTTTATTTAAAGATTCTTGCATTTCGCCTATTCTTTTATTCCAATTTGTACCACTATTATATAAAAATTATATCGTCAGCATAAACCAGAAGATGGCTGTCGTGTTGAATTTCAAAAATACTGACATATAAATCATAAAAAGAAAAGGACTTAAGATACAGCCCTGGGGTACACCATAATTGTTTGTAACGATTTTTGAAAAATGTTCCTCCATTTGATTTGAATTGTTCTCTGATGTAAGAAGTTTTGAATCCATCGTAGTAATCTACCAGAATATCCAACTTTTTGTTTAATTTAGAAATAAGGCCATTTGGCCACACTGAGTCATATGCTGCTTTGATATCCAACGCTACCAAAATAAAATATTCTTTGCGTCCTCTAGCCAGTATAATGTCATGTTGTAATTGAAGTAATGTATTAATGCTGCTTCTGTGAGGGTAAAAACCATGATGATTAACATGAAAAATTTTGTTTTGAAAACTGAAATCTAGCATTCTATGTAGAATCATTCTGTCTAATAATTTGGCAATAACTGAAGTAAGAGAAATAGGACGGTATGACGAAACTTCCTTGGGATTTTTGTGAGGTTTTATGAAAGGTAGGATAATTGCGTGAGTCCAATCTTTTGAATTTGACTCGAAGACCAACTGTCATTAAATGATTTCAGAAGAAGATTTATTGCTTTGATGGGGAGATGGTTTATTGATTGGAGAGAAATTTTATCATGCCCTGACTGCTGTTCTTTTGATGAGAAATTGCTATTTCTAATTCTTTTAAAGAAAAAGATTTATTAATATCCTGGCTATTGTCTGGAATAGAAATATTTGGAATATTATCGTTGTTTTGTTTTGTATGATATTGTAAAAAACAGTTTGCTTGGGATTGTTCGTTTGTTAATATGGTTCCGTTATTTTCAATAATATTAAATGAAGAATAGTTAGGATTTGTTCTATTTTTGATTATTCGGATTATTTTAAAAAGAACTTTAGGAGAAGATATTTTTTCGCAGGTCTTGTGCCAAAAATTTTCTTTACAGGCTTTGATTGTTCGCTTAAGTTTTGCGCTTACTTCTTTATATTTTATCCAGTCTTCTTCTTTAAAGTTTTTCCTTGCTTTATTAAGGAGTTTTCTTTTTTTGCTCTTAAATGCCCGCATGCTGCTGTCCACCATGGAGCTCTTGAACTGATCTGGTTTTTTTTCTGATTCTTGAGATAAGGTTTGAGCTTTTTTAATTTCTTTTATAATATCTATATTTATGTTTTCATTTAAATTTAAATTTTGTTGAATAACATTGATAAATTTGTTCCAATTTGTTTTTTGTTTAAAATTATTAGTTGCTGAGCTGTTTGTTCTTTTGTAATTAATAATTATAGGGAAGTGGTCACTTCCAAAATTATCGGTATTTGTGGACCAGGATATAAATCATAATTTAAATCTATAGATGCTAAAGAAAGATCTATAGAGAGATGTAAAAATTCCCGATGAATGGAGATAAGTTGGACTTTTATCGTTTTAATAATATTAAGTCACACATTTTCAATGATCCAGTCAAAAATCTTTTTTCCAGAAGCACTGGAATTTTTGATACCCATATTTCATGAGATGCGTTGAAATCTCCCAATATCAAACTGTGATTATCAATATATGATGCTATTTTAGATAAATTGATGTCTTTAAAGTTACCCGGTGGGATGTATATATTAAAAATTGTGATAGGAACTAAATCTATCTGAACTCTGACTATTAAAATTTCTAAGTCTTCACTAATTTCTGAGAATATTTTTATTGCGCTGATATCTTTATTTAAAACTATCTCATTAGCCCTCCTCCCTCTTTTGATTTCCTATCAATTCTGAATATATTCTTATTGGGAATTGTGAAAATATCATTTGGATGTAACCAAGTTTCTTGAATTATTAAAATACTTGCTTTTTGAAAAATTGGCGCGAAAAGAATATCTGTGACCTCTTGTTTTTAATTCCACGTGCATTCCATTGGATTATGTTCATGATTTAAAACGAAAAAAAAGGTGCGATATTACAAATTGGTTTAAATATTCGAAAAAAGAAAGATTAATATTGAGTTTTTAGCGAGAATATAAGAAAATTTGATTATTTATTTAAGTTCCTTTATTTTTTTCTACTGCACTTTCTAATGTATTTCCTCTCTGTTCAGATATTTTCTTGAGACTTTTTGCTTTTTCATTCTGTTTTCTATTTATTAGATAATCATCATCTTTTTGAATTGTTTTTTATATTGGATGCAACTTTTTTTAGGGTGGATTTCATGGTATTCATTAGGGAAGAAAATCTTAAATTTATTTGTGCTACCACGGTATTTAGTTCTGTCGTGAAGCGTTGTACTATTTGTTCTAATTTCTTTTCGAATATGTTATTGTTTTCTTCAAATTTCACACACAACTCTAATTTCGCAAACTTTTTTTCAAGATTTTCTATCTTCTCTGTTTGATCATTATAGGTTTTGACTGAGTATGATGTTTTTTTCCCCTTTGGAATTTCTCAACTGCTTCGTTTCTCGAGATTTGTTGCTGTACTTTAATTTTTAAGATTTCAATTTCTTCTTGATATCTTTTGCAATCTTTATCATTAGCTTCATGCCCCTCTCCACAAGAACTACATTATTTTTATTTTTATTTCTTTGCAATCGTTTTCAGAGTGATTTAGTGAGCAAATTCGGCATTTTATTGAGCTTCTACAAAATTTTTTGAATGCGTCCAAATTTCCAACAGTTTGTGCATTGCCTAGGTTTTTCATAGTAGAGAGTAGTTTCAAACATTTCAAATCCTATTGGAACTCTTTCGGGAATACTGCATCCAATTTGGGTAACTTTAACTGTCCAGAATCTGTGTTTTTGGTAAAGCGTTGGATATCAAAAATTGCATAATTGTAATTTTCTAATTCCAATTTTATGTCGTCTATTGTATATTCTGTGTCTATTCCTTGTAATATATAACTACTGGTTAGGCCAGTAAAGGACAATCTTGCACTTATTTTTACACCATTAATTTCTTTAATTTTTAAAGCTTCTTTGGCGGTCTCGCAATTATTTGTTTTAATTATAATCTCGCCGTTTCTTGTTTTGCTTATACTCAAAATACTTTTTTTAATTGTGAACGCTTTCATTATAAATACTTTCTTTTAGTTTAAGTGGATTGCCATTCGGAAATTTATTTTCTGATTTTAAGAAAATTGTAATATTTGGACTCGAATTTAAATTTTGTCTTTCCGCAAACTTGGTCAATAATTCTCTCTATATCTGTTAAATTACACCTATATTTATTGAATGAAAAGTTAGTATTTTCTACCTCCATATTATTATCTGGGTGAGGGTAGTCATCCATTTTGTCTTTCCTACTCCAACACTTCAATTTGTATAAATACACTATCTTGTGTAAATACTTAAATTAAAAGCTCTTATCCGAAGATAGAATAAAAGTTAAATGAACTAATTTTCAATACAAAATAAAAATTCAAAACGATCTCACCCGCTCGAATCCGCTTGAAAAGTCAAAGTTATTCAATATTATTAGCACACTCTCCTCTCTCTCTTTCACCAAAAACTACCAAATATCATCTCGGATGGTGTTATGGTTACTTGATTGTGGTTCACAGTTAAGGGATCTATTACCAATACTGTGACTTAATTTTTAAAACAGCCCATTGGGCTCAATTCATGTGATGTCATATTCACATGATAATGATAACCACGTGTTTTTAGCCAATCAGTTCAAAAACTCTTAAACGTCATAGTCACATGATAAAAGCAATCATGTGTTTCCAGCTTATTAGTTCATGCGCTTCGTTGTTGCCAATTTTTTATCTTTTCAAAACTATCGCTTAAAAAGTACAAATTTATCAACAGTAATAAAACACATGGAAAAACAAAATGCATTTTATTTAAAAGTGCATGCATAAAATAAGATTTCCTTTAAAATTTTAAAATCTTTTGTAGAATTTTTTTTAAAAACATGTGAACATCTTTATCCAATTACAAAACTTGAAATTTATTTAAGTCTTACAAATAGAACAATAAGTACAATCAGTTTGATGTCTGCTTTGAATTCAATGGAGAACGAGTGTTTTGCTTTATCATGTGATCGTCATGAATTGAGCCCATTGGAAATTTAGTTCACGAGCTCGAATTTGAAAACACCTTTGGTAATGTATTAATTGCTATAGCTTTTACATCTGAATATTGGACTTTTGGTAAATGTGTTTTATATTATCTGTAAAATAACGGCGGCGATACATTCATCACATTTTCCCTTCCAAACCTCTCCAACTCTTTGTATGTGAAAAGCTTTAGAGCCCTATTTAATCAATCAATCAACTTCCAGCTTGATTATGAGCAGAATAAAGCCTCAAATTCACCAACTTTCTGACGGCAATATCAAAAATTCATGACTTCAACCCACAATCAAACTTTTATACTCCCATTATTATCACGCCAGCTTTGTCGTGTCTTGAATTCAAAGCCTGGTACCACTGAAAAATCATTTTACTGATTGTTGTTGTTATTACTAATGCAACTTGATCGGCAAAGGCCAGATCGAGGCCCACGAATTTCATCAGGGCAAAGGGTTAAGTGACGCCTGTCGTTAGCAGTAGCTTTGAGCCCTATACAGGTGACAGAATGAGTTATCTCGGTTTCCCCCAATTTTGAGGGATAAAACCCTGGGGGTGGTCAGGGGCCTCCCACCTCTCTTCCTCTTCCACCAACCTCACGAAAGGACTTACGGCTCGATGGCTATTCAGAGTACCTCCATGCCACGAAGGCACTATACATTTACAAACATCCATGTCTTCTCCGGGATTCGAACCCAGGCCCAACGGCACCGCAGTCAGTGTCGCTAACCACTATACCGGATGGGCTACATGCTGATTGTTTGGGTAACGGTAACGGTTATATACATTTACGTGGAACCTTAGAGAAAAGTCTATTATCCACTCATCAGAATAAATTTAACAGAGAACAATTTGTTGAAGTACATAAAAATTAGAAAGCAGTCCACATTAAATGCAGCGCAACAACGCTGGTGGAGGGGTGGGAGGGAAACCACTCTCCCAGTTGATTTAGTTTCTGTTTCGCTTTCATAGGAAAACGAAGAGAAAATGACGTCACATCTCCATGACAGCAAAGCCCGTCTTTCAACCGTCTGCCGCATCTCGACGGAACGAGGAGAGAAAAGGGTTTCTTTAATAACAAGGATTAAGAGAATAATATTTTTAAGTCCGTTACACGATACCTCTAAGATAACTGCGTGCGGTTATTGAAAGGAAGTTTTAAGTAACCAATTGGAAGAAAGTAAGAACAGGTAGAGGAGTTTAAATAAGATCATGAGGGTTGAAGTTGCCATACTAAACGTGATCAAAAACTTACATAGCGCAGGGGGATAATTAGAGTGAGTGAAGTCTTGCAAAAGAAAACTATTATAACAATAAAGCTCATAATTTTTTTAAATTCGTATCAAGACATTCTCATCCTTTTCAGGGCTGGGAAGTGTTGATACGAGTGATTAAGAACTGCTCTAGGTCTCTTAGAAGAGCTAGGAATAGAATTGTCGTAAGCCGGGTAGATTCATTTGAAATCTGTGGTAACCGGTTGAAGAAATTTTCTGATTGTTTTTTGATGAAATCAAGAAGCCGCGGAACATTAAGATCTTTATGCAAGACTTCGTTCCGTGATTGTTTGGTGCAGATTAAATCTGTCCAAGCTCAAATTTCTCATTTTGATGGGGTGGGAAAGTTTAGAGAGTGGGGTGCTAACTTTGGTGTCGTCCTCGTCACTCGATCATTATTCCAAATTACGAGATTCCTGGCTCTTGTGCAGCTTCAAAGAGCGACGTTGAGAAAAATCAAATGGAATGAAACCCATATTTATGTAAAAGACTAGAAAGTTTTGTAAATGAAGGTGTTATTTAGATGCAAAGTTTCATAAGTTAAATTTTGTGTCATGAGAAATTTTGCGTAAAATGAAATATAAATGAACTACTTTCGGGGGATTTTTTTTTCATTAAAAATGGAAAAAAAATTATTTTTTGAAATTTAAACATTTATTATTTTGATTCAGAAATATCATGAATGGTGTTTTGATATTATCTTTGCTAATTTTCAGAGAACAATTTTAAAAAATAGGGGCGGGGGGAGATTCATAGAGAAATATCAGTAAATTATTTTAATTTATCCAAATTAATTATTCCATATTTTTTTAATTAATGAGAAATTTTCCAAGGTATTTTATCAGCGTTAATAAGTTTTTAACAAAATTTCTGCTGGGAGAAATTTCCTAAAATGGATTTTTAAAAAAATCTTTTATGAAATTCTATTGCTACCTACGCGAAAAAGAGCTTAAATAAAAGATACATCAGTTACCATAGAAACGTATTAATGAAGATGTAGACACAAAGAAAGAGCTCATATTTTTGCGATGTGTGATGAAAAAGATATCTATAAGTCTGCCCAACAATTTTATAAGAGTTCTTTGAATGAATATAAACATGAAAGGTTGAACGAATGTGCAGGTATTCGAAAAACGGACTAACTTTTAAGAACGATCAAAAACAAGTTCGAATGCATTATTTTTTTAAAAACAAATTTGATATAAACTACGACAAAAAATGTTTCTCTAATAAAAATAATTGTAGTTTTGTATTTATCTTTTTCGATTTAACACAGGCAAAAAAAGATGCTTGTTCAAATTACTTTTGTACTAATTTAACATTCATAAATTTGTACACTGAAACAGGTGTCTTTTTCTACTAGTCTGCTGATGCCACCTGATCAAACTGGATCATGTGACGTCATGATTTAAAACATCAACAAAACTATTAACAAATACTCTCGTAGACGGAAATAAAAAAATATAGGAAAACTATGACTTTCTTTCCCTATTTCTTAAAGAAGAACTAAATATACATTTTAGTTTATAATTCATGTACATACACTGGATGATTCTTCGAATTTTCATTCGAGAAAAGTACAAATAGTGTTTTCTGGAAGGTTGTCACTACAACTTTTTTTTTTTGGAAAGTATCCAACCCATTTTGAATTCGGCGAAAACCACAGCATTGGTATTTTCTGTAACGAACAGAAAACTTAGGAAATGGATTTCTGAAAGGCGTAGTTTATTATTTCAGAGTTATACTTGGTAAGTCCGTTTTCTTTTTTATTCTCTCGGTATTTATTATTTTTTATCTGTGGATTATTTTTCATGTTACTTGAGGGCACAAAGATGTTCTAAAAATAAATTTATGTTGGCTATTGTTAAAGAAAATTGTTCTATTTATGCTGTTTTTGTGTAGAATGCAAAAATTTATTATATTAAAATTTCTGGAAGTAGGCAAGTACCAAATCTGAATTCGAAGATATGAATGGAATAAAAAATAATCAAAAGAATCATTGATTTGTATTATTTTACAAAAATTCATGTAATAATGGAAACTTAATAACCGCTAAATTCTACGATATTAATATTATGATTCTAATATATGGTATTAATATAAAATGTCGTTTGCCCAAACCTGTTTGTTGAGACTTGAAAGAATTGCTGTTAGAATTTTTGTATTTAAAATAAGCATTCACTATATACAAGTGGGCCACAAAAGTGTTCATACACTTGCAATTTCTTATAAAATTTAATGTTTTCGACTAATAAAAATTAATATACTGTAATCGTAATTTTTTTATGTCAGCAACTTGTTCTTAATGGAATGACATAATTTTTTTAAAATAGTATAACTATTTTTTTTAAAAAATTAATCAAAAAGCTACTAAAAAATTACACCACAAAAGTCTTCGTACACTTAACAAAAATCTCAACTTAGCTTTAAATATTGTATTACTTTCTTAATTTAGTACTTAGTAGGATATCTTTTAGTGTCCTCGACAACTTTTAAGCGTCTTGGTATAGATTTAACCAGTTTTTTGTAGTTTCTGCATCGATTTTCCACCATTCTTCTGTGATTATTGTTTTTACTTCACATTATGCGTTTATATGTCGTGTTTTCTTTTTTTTATGTATCAAAACCTCACCAAATATGTTCTACTGGGCTAAATAAAGTTATTTAGGAGGTGTTTTCATAACTTGGCCACAGTTATAGAGACACCAGTGGCATACATTGAGAGCAGTGCGCTTGGCGTTATTATCCGTTAAAAAATGAAGTCGTTTTCAATATCCAAATTTTGGGCGGCAAATTTTAAATTTTCTCTTCAAAATATTTAAATAGAGCTCATGATTCACAATATCAACAAAAAATACCGAATTACCTAATTCTGTGGCCGATTTACACCCCCATGCAGGAACACTTCTACCTCCATGTTTTTATTGATCCAACTAGATTCTTGGAATTTAGTTTCAGAAAATTCAAAGTTGACAGCAAATTGATTGGGATGGCAGACAATTCAACAATTTTGGTTCCTATGGACCTATAATAGCTTGTACATGAAAAAATAAGGAGAGTTTAATATCATGAATTTATGTGGAACAAGAACTACTCCATCTCCATTCTTCAGCATCGAAGTGAAGGAGTTCTGGATTGAAGGAGTTTTGGTGTGGGGGTGTAAATGGGCCTCAGAATTAGGTAATTTGGTATTTTTTCCATGGAATTATGAATCATGAGCTCTATTTAATTATTTTAAAGAGAAATTTTAAATTATCCGCCCGAAATTTGGATATTGGAGACAACTTAATTTTTTAACAGGGTAATGCTCTCATTGTACGCCACTGGTCTCTATAATTGCCCCCAAATTAGGAAAACACCTCCTCAATCACTTTATTTAGTGCAGTAGAACATATTTGGTGTGTTTCTGATGTAAAAAAAAAGAAAACGTGACAAATAAACACAATGTGAAGTAAAAACAATAATCGCAGATGAATGGAGGAAAATCGATACAGAAATTACAAAAACTGATTAAATTTATACCCCAAGAAGCTTAAAAGTTGTTAAGTTGTTGTGGACACTAAAAGATATTGTAGTAAGTACTAAATTAAGAAAGAAATACAATATTTAAAGCTAAGTTGAGATTTTTGTTAAGTGTACGAAGACTTTTGTGGCGTAATTTTTGGTAGCTTTTTGATAATTTTTTTAAAAAATTGTTATTCTATTTTTAAAAAAATGATTATCTCATTCCATTAAGAATAAGTTGCAGACATCATAAAAAATTACGATTACAGAGTATATTAATTTTTATTAGTCGAAAACATTAAATTTTATAAGAAATTGCAAGTGTATGAACGCTTTTGTGGCCCACTGTATATTTGTTTTAATCCTTTCCCGTTGAAATTTGATGCTAATAAGAAAAGTCTGTTTCTGTTTCGGATAGAAAGGATCTGTCTTTGAAAAAAATCCATTTTTTTCTAATAGATATTAATAAAAAATTTTATCTGCCAAGATAATTCGTTGATTACGGGTTTATTCGTTAAATAAAGGTTTTTGCCTTCATTTTAATCGGGGAGAGAGAAATTCGTTAAATCGGGGTCCGACTATTAAACTATAAAAGCTGAATTTTTCATTAAAATAAAGCAAAATTCAAGATTTTACTATTTCGATGAATTTGGAAGTTCTATCATACATTTAATTTAAAATTAACTTTTGTTAAAAAAGACACTCGAAATATTCAATTAGTGTAAAATTTTCGGTTCAAAGCTTAAGAAATGCAGTACAGGATGATCGGATAAAAATATTGAAAGCATGAATATGTTGTAACATCTAGTTACATGAGCCAGTTTCATGAATTTTAAGAAATACCGATACAAAAGGAATTATTGCAGAATCCTCTAATTCTGCATTCAACAGGAAACCACAAAATAACAAATTTCTATCTACCATGCAATAAAATGTTATTTTTGGCATGAAAAGCTATTTAATAAAGTTAAGTCACACTGAAAGAATGTCGCAATATTTGAGACGCATGCGAAATAAATTTAGTTATAACTTTTCCATGTTTGAGGAAATTTGCAAATGAATTTAAAAAGAGAGAGATGTCATATTCTTCAAAAATAAAAATTATAGCCCACAATTCTCAAGAGTTTTGAACTCGGGTATATACACGCTTGGGTTCTTTACCCCCAAAAATATTCTGCATTTGCTTATGATGAATCAACTTAAGTGCAGTTCCATGTTCCTATTTTTTCCCTTTCTTTTCGTTTTTTTTCCTCTTCCTCTTCAAAAACGACGAATCGATTGTGAAAAATATAAAGGTCAATCCATTTTTGTCCCTACATCAAAGCTTTTTACGCCCCCCAAAAAATGAGTCAAAATTGGTAGCACTTTACTCTTTTCTATTTCTTCGGCTTCAGATAAAATATATAGATAGAGGTAAAAATATTATCAAGTTGCAAAATCTCTTTATCGATTTCAGAACCATCTGTCGCTTAGGTGTAATCTGGAATGAGTTACATTATTTAGAAAAAAGAGAAATTATCAATTTTTCATAGCTGAAGGTCATTCAACTAACATTCATATAAATGTTAAGACGACGCGGAAGACACAATTTATTTTATAATATTTCTACTGCAATATAAAGCATTGATTTGGTAAATGATTAGATAATTTATTTCTACTGTATTAGAAAGCATTGATTATTTGGTTGTTGTCCAATTCTGATCAAGAAAAAACAAGGATAAATATGTAGAATGTCCGAAAAATAAAAATACACTTTCAAAAATTAATTAAAAATTAAGATTTTCACGTGTGGTTTTTTTATGTTACTTAAAGAAAAAAATTAACGCGTTTCTGTTTTATGAAATACAAACTACTGTGAAAATCGCTTAACACGAAACTGAGGAGACTGAAATATATTTTCGTGTTAAGGGATATTGCAAAAAAAACCCCGTAAATTCAGCTATACTAGGGCATATTTTACTTAAACAGGTATGTATATATTCACGCATTTAATAAAAATCAATGAAACAAAACATTCACATTGAAATTTTATACAAAATTTTCAAATTTTTTGAAAAAACATAGTTTTTTGAAAATAGTCTGATAGTTTTCTTTGCATTGTCTTTTTTTTTCTTCATCAAATTGTTCTATGTCGTCCATTTTGTGGGGTCGTGGTAGCCTAGTGGTCAAGGTAACGGACTCGTGGCTGGCGTGTCATGAGCTTCAGCCCATTACCACTGAAGACCCACCGTGTAGGGCAGCGATGCACGTTAAATCAGCCGAGAGCTCAAACGTGGTGTGGTAATTAGGAGAGGGGGTGCTAGCACACACACACACAGGTGTCGTTTTTGTCACTAGACCATAGTTCAAAATCACGAGGCGCGTCGCCAAAAGCCCTCAAATAGCTGAACAGTGCGACGTTAATATTCACTCATTTCACTCAATCGTCCATTTTGTTATTCAATTTACCTTCTGAATGGTCATTTTAATAACTGCGCTTACTTTTCATGATGTTCCCCAATTCGGATGACGTGGGAACTGGAGCTGCATTATACATTTCGTTTTCGTCTTTGAAATCTACATCAAAGATATTTTTGAGCTTTGGACAAACTCCAAAATGTCTTTACCGCAATCATCCACAGCAGGGGCGAGCAAACTTTTCCAGGGCGCGGGATACTTATTTTTTCAATGTGTTGCGGCCCACCCAATGGCGTAAGTGTGATGAGCTAAGAAAAAGGTTCACAATGTTTATTATAACTTAATAATAAATACAGAATATGCACTTATCCACGTATCTACAATAAAAAGATCTTACACTCTTAAAACCATGTTTAAATCAAAACGCAAGTTACGAACATAAAAATAATTATTACAAATATAGTAATATCAAATGAGATGCACATTTGTATAACCAAACAAAATTCAATATACTTTAAAAAATAAAACATTTTTATCTTAAGTTAGTTCTCGAAGTTAGTCAGTGGATGACTTAGTCTGCATTACTATCAGCCAATCTTGAATATTTTGGTATATAATTACTAACTACTAATCATCAGGCGAACACCCCAAAATGCCTTGGCGGTCCACCGGTCGATCGTGATCGACGTAATGTCCACCCCGGATCATCTACAACAACGAATTCTTCGGATAATACAGTAGAACAGTCCAATAGTATAGAAACTTTTTCAAACTAATTTCCCATAAGGGAAATATTTTCGTGTAAAGCTTTTTTCATTTCGTGTTTCGAAGGGAAAAAATGCTGGAAAATACGTAGTAGTTTGTGAGGACCGTTGTATTATTTTGCGTTAAGGTATCGGACTACGTTCGGAACCGTGATTTTAAAAAGCGCATAAATGGATAATTTTCATGATATTTAGTGTCACTCAGATTAAAATACATGCATAAATTGTTTTAAGGACATTTTGAGAAAAAAAAATTATTTAAATATAATATTTTGCAAAAAATTGGAATAATCTTTTTTCCAAATGTTCTCCTTTTATGAAAAATGGTTCAATTATAATAATATTTTGCCAGTATATAGCTCAGACCTCTGTTCAGAGGCTCAACTAGAATTTTTGAAAAATTCACATTATTTTCAGAGTTACCACCCATTGAAATAATTATTGGCGTTTTTTTCTTAAAATTGCTCCCCTCTGTTGTCATAAAATATGAATAAACCTACTTACTTCCACGTTATATATTTCAAAAATTCTAGTTGAGCGTCTGAACAAAGGTCTGAGCTATATACTGGCAAAATATTATTCTAATAGAAGCATTTTTAACAATAGGAGAACATTAGGAAAAAAGATTATTCTAAGTTAATTTTTTGCCAAAATAGTGTATTTAAATAAATTTTTTTTGTCAAAATGTCCTTACAACAGTTATGCATTTATTCTAATCTAAGTGACACTAAATATGAAAATTATCCATTTATGCGCTTTTGAAAATCACGGTTCCGAACGTAGTCGGGCACCTTAACCGACATTTCGACACTATTTTTGCGTTAAACGTATTTCGCTGTATATAGATGGTGCAACGTCCCCGTTTTTCAACATTATCCATTCTAAAATGGTTCCATCGCATGAAAAAATGCAAATCAGTGGCGTAGCGTACACCCCCGCATCGCGGGGGGCAGGGTTATAAGGTGCCCAAAACTGACTGTCGCCAAGAACCTATCCTTTGTAAAATCGAACTTGGGGGACCCAAAACCTGACTTTGCAGGGGGGGAGGCTCAGATGTTTTCAGTTACGCCACTGGTGCAAGTTGTAGCATGATTTATCGAATTTAAATCTGCATCACTTGTATAGCGTAAGTGAGGCACCACCACGCTGGAGTCTGGAAGTAAGAAAAAGTTCCCTTGGCGATGGATGGAAAGAGAGAATCCAATACTGTGTCCATCCAGAACTCTAGACATAACACCTTTGAACTTCTTGTAGAGAGTTAAGTGAAAAACATTGTTTACCAATCTTCAATTTGTGACACTGATGAAATGAAAAGGTACAGTGTGGTCTTTCATCGTACGGCGGCGTTCATTTTACGGCGTAGCTACCGCCGTATCAGCTGTACGAATGATATGGGGCCCCCAATTGTAAAATTTTGACGCTTTCAAATAAATTTTATTAGTGGAAAAGGGTCCTTGAGTAATTTTGATACAGGGCCCTCTCAGGACTTGCCTTTTATAGTTTGGTCCTTCAATGCTTCGTAGAACGTACCTAGAAATCTCGCATATACTTGATGTTTTTGCATGCAAACAATGGTGCGCTTATTGAAATCGTGCAATAAGGCATTTTAAAAAATATTTGGTGTATTCTTTACGGAACAAAAAAAATCCGTTAGTATCTTATTTGGTGTTTTGTATTTAATGTTTTAAAGTGTAGTACACACTCTTCAAACACCCGGTATATAATTGTACTTATAAAAATTTAGGAAATGTTAGTTTGGTGTATAAATTTATTTTATTTTTTCGTATAACCCTGGGCACTTTTGAATTGTTTTATAATCTCAAATTGTAAACATGTGGATGATATAAAGAAAAATTTATATCTAGCATTCACTAATAAATTTTACAAAAAAAAAGCATAAACTTTCGTTTATTGTCTAGCCTCAGCGACTCCAACATCGGTCATTTTTTTTTTAAAATAAAAGCGGGAATTTTTTTTCGTAGAACTTAAACTGAATACCAAAAAATAATTCTGACTTACATCTGCCCCTTTTTTTTCTTATTTATGTAAATTTATTCATGTAGGTGGTGACTTAGCACTTCAAAATTTGTTTCCCAATTCTTTTTGCCATTTCATCGGTTTTCATGTCCAAATGTACCTATCTGTACTCTTTACTGGTGAGTAAAGAGTACAGAATGAGATAATATTGCATTCGGCCGAAAATGGTGATCAAAATCTTTCAACGGGCTGAAAAAAGCGAAAAGAAAAGGAAAAAAATGAGCTTGCTGTTCTTTCGAACTTCTAGGCATACAAAAGAGATTTGCATTTTAATTTTGCTCTTATTTCCTAATAGGTTCGAGGAACGTGAATATTTTTAGATTAAATTATAAAATCATCGTTCGTTTTTCAATGAAATGGAACAGCAGAAAAAATGAGCCCCGGTAATTGTTCGTTACTCTTTTTACTTCATATTGCTTAAACTGGCATTTTTATTTATTGGTTTTTATTGTGGAAAAAATCCGCCCACTCGCATTGGGCGTGTTCTGCGAAAACTTCGCTTTAAAAATTGTTCAAACAATATTTCATGAACTCCTTGTGTGTGAATAAAATAACAATTACTTTCTAAACTGAAATTTATTAGAATAATGCTATACAATGATAATGTGTTTTTTTTAATGAAAATAGAATTCGTCTTGATATGTTTTTGTATTGGATGGAATAAATTTCTTAAATTTATACACACACAGCTGCCTTGACCTCTTAAACTGGGAAGATACATTGCGCTTATGTATCATTATTTAAAGACATACGACTGATGTGTGAGTGCATGCATTGATTATTATGTAAATATACTTTCTTCGGAAGAATGAAACATTGTGTACTTTTTTGCTCATGTGTAAAATCGTATTTTATTCGAGATTCATCTAAATCTCTAGGATCCGATAACAATCAGATGGCTGCGGTAGTCAATTGGTCATGGTTGCAAACACGCGGCCATGTTGTTTCTGTCGAATTGTGGGTTTGAAACTTGGTTCCAAGGAAGACCTGCCGTATAGAGCGGCTGATACGTGTTAAATCTGTCGAGGCTCAAAGTCCTTACGTCGTCATGTTGTCGAAGTTTAGAAAGCTCGGGTGTTGTCCTCGTCACTTGGCCCTGATTCAGAATTACGAAATCCGTCACCCAAAGCCCTTTGTTCAAAATGTTCGAAACTAATGAGTGTGTATCCGTACTAGTCAATTAAACTAGAGGTCGTCAAAGTGGTGGTCTGCGAGAAAATTTCACTGGTCCTCAGAAAAATGTGGAATGTACTCACTTATCAAGTTAAGTTATGTTTTAAGATCCATTGATTATGTTCTTAGATCACATTTTTCTTATGAATATATTTAACACTTAAAAAATCATATTAGTGGTCCACGGGATTTAAATTATGAATTTACTGCTCCGTGAGGTCAAAAAGTTTGGCGACCGCTGCCTTAAACAGTCCACCATATTCACACACACATTTTAAAAATAGTAACTAGGGATAGTGATCTGGGATCAATTAATTGAAAAATCGATTTCTCGGCCAAAAAAAGAATCGATTTTTTTAAATCAATGTGTATCACTGAATCGATATTTCATCCTAGAAAATCGACATTCGCGAATTTTTCTGTTTTGGTGAAAACCATAAAATAGTACATTCAACTAATTGTAAATAATATCTTTAAACCCCGTAATATATATTACGGTGTTGGCGGTCAAAGGATTAATTACTCAAAAACTCGTGAGATGCCTGTTTGCTTAGTTTTTCCTTCGCCTGTCTAATAAATAAATAAAAAGTTAATTTTGTAATCTTTGACTTTTTATATTTGTTGATACTGCGTTATTTGTTTATGCCTTGATTAACTGACTGTCGTAATGCATTGCAATTAGCGAAATAAATATTTATTTCTATGTAGTGTTTGTTACGGATTAATACGTAACTGAGGGTAAGTAAATCGCTGTAAGTATCGTGGGATCATTTGTTCCTTGTGAGCGCCTTTTTTCGATTGCCGGCAACATCGCAAGTGATGAGCGGAACCACTTGGATCCCAGTAGACTTGGGTGGCCGCGGTAGCCGAGTGGTATAGGTATCGGACCGTGGCTTGCCTTGTCATGAGTTCGAGCCCAGTACCACTAAAGACCCGCCGTGTAGGGCAGCGATGCACGTTAAATCTGTCGAGAGCTGAAACGTCCTCCCGTTGGTGTGGTGTGGTAGTTAAGAGAGGGGGTGCCAGCTCAGGTGTCGTCCACGTCACTTAACCTTGGTTCAAAATTACGTGGTCCGTCGCCAAAAGCCCTCGTGTAGCTGAACAGTGCGACGTTAATATTCAATAAATAAATAAATAAAACCCAGTAGACTTGGGAGACTGTTGTTTTTAAAAAGCTTAGATAATAAGCATTCGGAACTATAAGCTATATTATCTATTTTCTAAACTTTTAAATGTAACAAATACATTTAGAAAATTTCTTTTATACCTGGTACTCTTTGATGTGGTACTAAAAATTGTAATTGTCGAATTCCCCGAACTAAAAAAATTCCCTGATTTTACTGATAAGGGATCATTTATTATGGTATCTTTCTTGTTTTTCATAAAATGGGTTTATATTTACACTGTAAATGCAGACTTGAAAAAAAAATCGATTTTTTAGAAATCGATCTATATTGGACCTCGATTTTTTTTTGTGTGTGAATCGATTCATCAGGTTACGATTCGAATCGGTTGAAGAATCGATCTTTTTCGGAAAGAATCGCCATCCCTACGTGATACAGATTACATTCTACAAATCAAGTTGCACACTAACAAAATTTACATTTAAGATACTGAAGTTCCATGGCCAATATTTCGGCACACACTCATGTTGCTCATGCAACGACTGAACCTCTTTCCCCTTGAAAATATTTTGTATGGGCCACAACCAGTGGCTTGATAATATATTGAGGCTTAATAATATGTGCTATCAAATAACTCATTTGAAAAATTAATATATCGGTTCATTATATTATAAAAACTTTGTTTTTTGAATTGGAATTTTCTATTTGCTTATTTAAAATTTCAATTTGGCAATTTGTCGTCTTTATTATTATTTTGTGTATTGA
This sequence comes from Trichonephila clavipes, assembly GCA_019973935.1. Taxonomy (NCBI): domain Eukaryota; kingdom Metazoa; phylum Arthropoda; class Arachnida; order Araneae; family Nephilidae; genus Trichonephila; species Trichonephila clavipes. The sequence continues at coordinate 353,647 of BMAU01001028.1, forward strand.
TATACTTCACTCCGCTGCCCAAAGTTTAAAATGAAATTGTCTGAGGAAATATGAATTATAATGAAGTCAAGCGTCTCTTTGTTACGTTGCATACATTTCAGCTTTTACCTTTTTGACAGTCTTTTGAAAGGATTATAAAATAAAACGAAAATGTACTGCATTTTGAAGTGTGACTAAAGAGAAAAAATTAAATTAACCATTGTGTCTGCAGTTTTCAATCTGTTGTATGATGAAGTTCATGGTATCTTCATGTAATAGATTATTCCGCATTGTAAAAACATCAAAATTTCCGTTTCTTCTTGTCAGCATTATAAAAATTGACACGGCGTTTTTTCCTCTTAAACAACAGGCTGTTGCGGATTTTTCAGGCACACTGAGAGCTACGTAGAATTATTTGAAATTTTTTATTCCTATGTAGGACCTGCTGAAAAGAAATATTTTATAAATACGAAATAGACAGCAATGCATTTTAAAACTTGTCAAAATCAAAGAAAAGTGTTTGGGATGATGAAATCGGTGCAAGAACATTCGAATTCAGAGTGAACGGTTATATATATTATCCATGCCAATGAGAGACTTATAATATGTATAAATCATTAAAAAATCTTTCCTACACTTGCCTCTGAAAGTCTGCGCACAAGCGATCTTGTTTCAGATTCATGCAAAAATCGCTAATTAAATTAAGTCTTTCTGAATCAATACTACTTTTTATTGATTCCTCTAATGTCGTAGAACCAAACAGTGTAAACAGCAGTCGCCTGATAAATAATACAAATATTTATAACTTGAGAACGACACAAATCGTGTGCGTCAAAAGTCTGCGCACACTGGAAAAAACCTTTAAAATAACGGAAATGTAACTAAAAGTTAATACATTTTATAAGCTATTTCGTTCTTTCTATAACTCTCTCAACACATTTGGCAGGGATTTAACTAGCTTAGTTGTTTCACCTGTGGATATTTTGTTCCATTCTTCTACTATGACATATTTGAGCAATTCCTTGGATGTTATTACTTTCTCCCTGATTATTCACTCGAGTAAATCCCACAAATGCAGTATTGTGCTTAGGTCTGGGGACTAGGCTGGCTTGCGGAATTGGTTTGGGACATAGCATTACAGTGTGAGCCATTTACTTGGTTCTTTTGTTCTGCTGAAAGTAAAAATCATCACTCACGCAATTTCTCGGCACTTGCCCTGATATTTTACTTCAATAAGTTCAAATAACCAATTTTGACATACATCAATGACAACATTTCTTCACAAAAACATTTTGAGAATTCGGTGTGCGGCTTCGATTTGAGTAAATACGTTAAATTAACAATCTATTCCTGTGCCTACCAACAGTTCACAAACATTTAATGTTGGTATCAAACGACGAATGTCGAGAAATTTCAGAAATTTTGTGATAATATTGAATTGAGATGATGTTATATGATCTCAATCTATGCTGGATATCTGATTATCCTAATCATAATCCAGTTCTTGAACCCTTAATTACACTAAAACTTCTAAAATTAACTAAGTCCATATTTTATCAGTAGTTGAGTGCTCATTACGCCAACTCGTGGTCAACGTTGTTTTTATCGAGTAGGTATTTCAGGTCCTGGAGCCACTAAAGACCCACCGTATAAGGAGGCTAAAACATATTAAATCTTTAACCCTCACATTGGCGTGAGATGGAGAGTGCAAATTGCAAGTTCAACTATTGTCTTCGTCACTTGACGATGGTTCAAAATTGTGAGATCCATCGCCAACAACCCTCGTTCAGTGTGTGATGTTAATAATAAAGAATCGGTTGATCTTCGTAACTATACGCATAGCATCATATTCAAAGGAATATTTACTTCCTTGTTGACTGATTTGTTTTTGACGCGCAGTATTAATAAATCACAAATTGCACCTCCTTATCAAGGGCGTAGTTACCAGCGTATCAATGATACGGAGCCCCCAAGCTTTAGGGGCCTCAACATATGTAATACTTTAATACTTTAAAAAATAAGTTTTTTTTTATTAAGGCGATCCTTTTATTTATTTTCCGAAAAAGGGCCCCTAAGAAATATTAATACGGGGCCCACTTAGGACTAACAATGCCAGTGCTCCTTATCCATTGTTCCTTCTTGCAAGTTGAGATTCATAAAAAGACTACGGAAAAGAATTCGCTGGGACTCTATCTCTCCAACTATATATTTTCCAAGTTTCATCTTAACTTTTATTACTTTGTAAATAATATTAATAAGTCAACGCTTGATGTATTTTTAAAAATTTAATGTAAACATTATCTTGGTTTCTGGAGTAACATCGCCAGTCTGAATAATAAGGTTTTACCAAACCTTTTTAGGCATCGCTTATGTCCCAAGATTACCTAAAGATGACATTTTTATCCATTTCGTAACAACGCTGTAATTTTGTTCTTGGTATTTATTTAAGGAAAGTCGTTCTATTTGGATCAATTACATCAGCATGCACCAATTGTGGTTTTCATCTGTGTGAAGGCCGGATGTCAAGTTTTTATTTTACTGAATTTTTAAGTCGATTTGTGGAGAATGTAAATGAGACTATCGACTACTTTTGAGGTTCTTAAATAGATAAATGAAACGTGATGAACGCTCTTGAACTCGGTGACTTAACTGGTTATTTTGCAGGATTATGCAAGTTTTAAAGTGATTTGAATTCCATCTAGATATTTTCAGCATTAGGTTTTTGAACTTAAGATAACTTTTACTAATGATGTCATTTAATTCTTATTGAAGAAATTGTTAACAACTATGCTTGTACGATAAGTATTTTCAGTGAAGATATAAGGGTTGCCCCCCCAAATGAAAAATGGATACGTGCAATTGTGTATCAGAATGATTGCAGTTATAGCAGCGCCACCGAACATGGATATAAATTGAGGTAAAAGGTATACACCGTATATGATGTGCAATAATGAAATCTGTTCATAGTAGAGGAAATAGATCAAAAGTAAAGTCGTGTTATTCATGGATGCGTCCATATTGGAACAATGCGTGGTAGTATGATTTCTGATTGGGGAAGGTAAACTAAATGCTATCAGTGAATGGGACAGTCTATGGCAAAAGCAGCCAAGTTCGAGCAACTAGTGCAAAAGTTTTCGTAAATGGCGGTAAACTATCTAAGATCTCCATGTCAATGTCGACCTAAACGTCTCCCTTGAAACCCAGACAACCTTAAAAAAAATTCCGTTGAAAAATATTGGAACACCCAACGTACAGTCCAGATTTGTCTCCTTGAAATCTTCTACTTTCGTCCTAAGAGAGCATTACGTTTCCATTCGGACGATGAAGTGAAGGAAGTTATGCAGGACTTCTTCGAGAATCAATTGCGATTTTTCTATAGCGAAGGCATAGACCTACTGTTGAAAAGATAGGATATGGGTTACAACGCCCATGGCAATTTATTTTGATTTCCAATAAAGATACTCTTTTTATTTAAATTGTCCACTTTTCATTTGGGAATCCCATATATTTATCGCAATAGCCGAGTGGTCATGGTCTCAAGCTCCTGGCTTGTTTTTATTTCTGGCGAGTCGTGGTTTCGAGTCCTTGTGTCATTTAAGATCCGTAGTGTAGAGGGGCGGATGCACATTAAATATGTCGAGGCTCAAATTCTTCATGTAGGCGTGGTGTGGAAGTTTGATGAGTAGGGTGTCAGCTTAGGTACTATCAGCATCATTTGGCTCTGGTTCAGAATTACAAGATAAGTCGCCAATAAATTCTTGATGAAAAAATTGCAATAAACTCTTTGCCTGAAATAAGTACTTCTACAGAAGATAGTCGCGATTGGTAGACCTATAAGGAATCATCTTCTTTCCGGTATAGATTCATTTATATAAAAGAGAAGGGAACACATTTAGAATAAAAACATGTTTTGTGTGTTTCTTATATTTTGCTTTACTTTTCTTTTTGGTTTTGATTTTATACTAAATGCGCAATTGTATTGGAGATTTTGATTGTACATGTCTTTTCTGCATATTCTAATGGTATTTTTTTTTCTCTTGCCCTACATTCATATGTTTTATTTTTTATTTGTGTGCATTTTTGATCCTCGTATATTTTAAAACTGTAATCCTGGTCGAGACAATTTTGTTTATACTTGTCTGTATGCTTAAATTTGTCTGTAAGTTATGTAAATTTACCTTGATGTATTTCTGCAAAAATTAAGGCGATACGATTTTTGTACAATAAAGGCTGAATGAGGGAGTAGAGCTGTTTCTCGGCACCGGATTGTATATGTAAACCCTTTTAGGTGAGCTCGGTTTCTTTGGGCATCTCGCCAATAACCCATGCGTTACTTCTGAGAACGATGTCAATGAAAATCAAATCTTTTGCAGTTTTCTTCTCTATTACAGTAACCAGTTTATCTGCTAGGCTTTGAATGCGTTCGATTTTAGTATTTAGTTATTTGTCTCAAATGCCGTTAAAAATGTAAAGACACTAAATTTTGTTAATTGTATATATGCTTATTTAGAATACATGACGTGCTTTCTCTCAAAGTCGGTACTATAAGGCAGTGTTTCTCAAAGTGTGGTACACGTACCCTAGGGGTACGGGAAGAGTTGAGGGTACGCGTCGCACTGGAGTTTGATGAGGATATGCACTGCATTGTGTGTGTGTGTGTTTAGCTGCGCTTAATTCTACGTTCTCATGAGCCAAGTCAAGATAGTCTTATGAGAGACTTGAGATGATCCGGTGCATAACACGGCGAGAATATATCACACTTTGTTACAGAGACAACTTACTACATTAATAGTTAGTGGCTTCTCTAGGCATCTGTGTATTTTTAGTTTTTGTGCGAGTTTTTTTTATAGGAAATGTTTGTTATGTGCTTTAGTAAGTTCTGAAATACATCTTGCCTTTTCCAACTTCATATTTATGTGAAGTTGCTTTTTCAGCATTTGTAGACATTAAGTCGAAAAACAGGAGCAGACTAATGGACGTAGAACATCATATCAGATTAAAATTGACAACCAAGGAACCAAATTAAGACAATCTGTCATCTCAGCACAAACAATTTCATCCCTCTCATTTATCAAAATAAATATTGTTACGAATTTTGTGTAAAATAGTGTAAATAATTTGCATTTGGATGTGTAATGCCTTTATCTTTAAATTATATTTAATTTACGTTAAAATTGTTATATTCACAAGCAATGCCGTGTCCCTTACGTTATAGTGGCGATTCAATGAGAACTTGGCGAAATTTTGGCGTTGGAGCAAAGTTGGCATCTTTTTAGCGACATTTTGGCGACATTGGTGACCAAATTAGCGAGTTCGGGACCCTTTGGATTCTTCTAGAAACTTGTGGAGAAATACACTAATTTCACGCTCTATGACGCAAGCAGATTTTTCTGAAAGTTTCCGCCGGGCCTATAAACAGAGATGCTCGCCAAAACAAGTCAGTCTCGTTTCAACCAGCTATTAGTAAACTTGCCTTGACTGTAATTACCGATTAGCTCGGCTGAGCTTGTGAATAATCTTTTACATACGTGTATTTTAAACACTGATAATTATGTTTGAGTTCCGTTGAAAATGTGAAGATCTCCTGAGATTTATTCTGTCAATATTGTTCCTCAATCCTGTAATTCAAGAATTGGATTTTGGTCAATAAATTATTTTCGCTCTTAAAGAACTGTCTTGTACTTTTTGTGACTGATTTGCATAAAATCCTCGAAACCCAATCAATGTAACAATTTTATAATATAACTTCTATTGTGTGTATGATATTTTACTATGAATTATTTTATTTATTTTTTCTTATTGCTTTGCGCACGTCACAAAAAAAGAATATATATATTTCTACATATTGTTATTAAAATACATCCATTTTTTTCTTTTTGATAAGGGGGACTCGGCATTATGAAAATTGTAGAAGAGGTACACATGTTAAAAGTTGGGAAACTCTGCTATAAGTCAGAGAGGAGCCGTTAAGGTTAGGATATTCCCCAAAAATGAGAAATGTTATCATTTTATAATGATAAATTCAGTGCTGCTTTATTGATAAAATTAATCGACCGTTTATTTCGAAATGTTCATGAAAAGGAGCAATTATTCCCCTGAGCAAATTGGGAAAATAGATATAACTTAAATTTTGTGGTGATGTTTCAAATATTTTACTTTCCTTTAAAACTATTTAAAGCAATGAAAAAATATTTATGCATTTCTCTTATTTTTACATGAACCAAAAAACTAAAAAATATTTTGTAGGTTTCATTAACTTCCCAGTAATTACTATTAGTAGAACATATAACTACATCATAGCGAGTATATTTAATTCATTAAGAATAAATTAACTTCGCACACATTGTTGTACAGTTATTAGAATACGCCAGTAAATAAAACGTAATTACAAATAAAAAAAATAAAAAAATATAAATTAAATATTTATATAATTGTTATCGTACTATTGGTGAAAAAAGTAATTGGGCTGCTCTAAAATAGTTGCATTACAACTTCCTAATCGACGCCTATTCTAGTATGAGAAACGTTCATATCATTTCCTGACATGGTGAAGCATTAGATGTATGTAATGCTGGATCGCCAAACGTCTCCATATATGATGCAGATGATGGTGATAGGTTAACGAACACTTTCAAGAAAGATTTTTTGTGTTCGGATAAAGAACACATATTCGGAGGTGATCAGGGAGACCCCCCTGAAATTATGGATGAAATTTTGACAACTCCTAGAGATCTGGAATTGGAGGTGAACGAGGATGACATAGAAAAGCTCATAATGGGACATGAAGATGAACTGACGACAGAAGAACTCTAAGAAATTTTGAATGAAGAACACCAAGAAACACACCGAAATGTGTCTCCTTCTGAACAAGAGGAAGACGAAAGAGGACCAATGCCGTCATCTGCCATTAAAAAAATCTTTTGAAAAAGTGGGAGGCTGTCAGAGCAATGGTCTTAGAATGGCACCTAAGCCAAACTGATGTCAGTAGGGTTGGCGATCTTTACAACGACAATGCTATTAATTACTTCCGGAAAATCCTGAAAAAGAGAGAAAAGCAATCGACATTGGACGTGTTCTTCAACGCCCCATAAGCAATAAATGAAAAGGACTGACTAATATGCAAGACTATATGTATTATTTTTTTTAAAAAACTTGCTAAGAAATTATACATTTTGTAAAATTTAATTTTTAGGGTCTCCAGAACGAATTAATCGATTTCACATAGAAGTCTATGGTGCATCGATGATCGGTTAACGAACAATTCGGATAGCGAACATAGTCTTGGAACGGATTATGTTCGTTAACCGATCACCCACTGTATACTAAACCGCATTCTTAATTATTGATAATTTCAATTCTAGCCACACGCGCACCCTTTTTGGCGCCATTTTATTTCCATTAAACTGTTCAAGATTTTGATATGCATGTGTACAAAATTGTAATTCGTTATATATATTTTTTTTCCTTTTTTTTCTCACCTGGAAAGGAAACATTTTATTCTTAATACCGAATTCGATTTCTTTGATTCAAATACCAGCATTGAATTCAAAGCATTAAAATTTTTAATATATTTATTGATTCTTAAGAGGACTTGGTACCCCCTTTGAGCAAATTTCTTTATTTACGTATTAAAAAATTATATTTTAGCATTTTATACAATGTTTCTATTCAAGAAAATGATAGATGAAAATGTTCATATATTACTCACACAATTTTAAAAATTTAAATTTTTTTAAGAAAATTGAGAATTTTAAAATCCTACTCCTTTTGTAAAAATTAATTTTTTGACCTGAAATTTTTTTATAATATTCTTATGGATGTTCTAAACAACTTTAGGGATCTATTTTAGAATAACTTCATTCGTTTTCGAGAAACAAAATAAAATGTTGATGTACAGGCTAAAAATCAACGAAAAAGCCAACATGTCTTACATTTTATTTTTTTTTAAAAAAAAGTATTCAGTTTATAGCAAAACGGATCCCTCATTTTATTACATGCTTTATTATTAACACGCAGGAAAAAAATGGAAGTGATTGGTAAGTAATTGTCGAAGGAGTAGCATTTTGAATGCACTAAGGTTTCGATTGATTGATTGAATATTAACGTCGCACTGTTCAGCTACACGAGGGCTTTTGGCGACGGACCACGTAATTTTGAACCATGGTCAAGTGACGTGGACGACACCTGAGCTGGCACCCCCCTCTCCTAACTACCACACCACACCAACGGGAGGACGTTTCAGCTCTCGACAGATTTAACGTGCATCGCTGCCCTACACGGCGGGTCTTTAGTGGTACTGGGCTCGAACCTGTGACAAAGCAAGCCACAGTCCGATACCTATACCACTCGGCTACCGCGGCCTCCACTAAGGTTTCGAAAAACACAAACTGAGAAAAACCACTTTGATGTTTATAATTCTGAAAAAATAATTATTATAAGCTTAATTAAACTTAAAATACCACTTTAAGATACAAGTTATATATTTTTCTTTAAAATAATTGCATTTTCATATTTTTTCAACCCACACATTTTAATAAATGATCAATTTTTAGAGAGTACTAATTGCACAAGAAAATTTAAGAAAAACGTTCTCAAAATATTTTTTCGGTCACGACAGAAATTTTAGCTGTTTTTCTTCTTATAATATAAAAGTATTACATTTGTATGAAAAATATATCAGGAATAAGAACTGAAATTATATATATAATCCAAACATTAAAAATCCTGACATTAAAAATCCAATTTCAGCTTCTAATGTTCTGAAATTATAAAAAGTACGATCAACGAATAATAAACTCAACAAAATTAATCTACATGGCGTTTTTTTTTAAAATTTTTATATATTGATAGCCGAAAAGCATTTTTATCATTAGTTTTCTGAAAAACGTTAGATTAAATTGCATCTGTCTTTGCTCGTACGTCACTGAAGTAGCAAGATGAACTGTTACAACTGTATTATAATGACGTTAGCAAATAATATGAGAAATAGGATACTTCTAGAGCACAGACATGAAAATAATAGTTATTTAGATATCTTGAATATAAGAACTTACGTAGAGAGAAATTCTGGACTGTTAACCACAAGGAAAATTTAAACTTCAACATATAATTTCATATTATAATGATTGACGTGCTAAGACATATGTATGTCTAAACTTCTATACCTTCCCAGTTATCGACCAACAACATAACGTTCTGAAATAGTAATTTATTGTAGTTAATTTTTTTGGAGGAGGGGGGGGCAACTGAAAGTGAATTTTCTTTAACATTGTAAAGATAGATAACGTTTATACCCTGATATTTTTTCTGATTTTTTTCTTATATTTTTCTAGTTCTAAATTTCTTAGGCCATTTTGTGTTACTTTTATTCTTTATTTTGTTATGTTTTTTTCGCTCAAATGAAATAGTTAAAGCGATATGTCTGAATCAAATTTGCCATACAGCTTCACTTCTTGATTTACGACGTTAATGAAGAAGTTAGTTAGTGAATATTACGACGTGCGCGACGTTAATATTCACTCACTGACTCTTTTGCTAATTCATGAATTGAATTTGCCGTATCTATTTTGTCCAAAATCTCTTGTTCTATGTATAATATGGCCATGTTTAATTTGTTATCTCTCCCATAGTACCTCTTAAATAATTTTTAACTATCTTTAAAACTGAAAAAAAATTGTCTCGCCTGATACATTCGATATTGGTATTGTTCAAAGTATTTTCAAAAGTATCTCCACGTTAGGATTTTTCTCGCTACTCGTTAAATTTGTAGTGGGGTCTTCATAGTATCTTTCTTTTCTTTTAAAAATAGTAAAAACTGGTCCATTTCAAAATTAAGAGATCCCATATCGTCTTTGTAAATTTTCTCTAGGTTTTGTGTAGCTTTCTTTGTAATTTTAGGTAATATCTCATCAAAAAATACTGTAGTGTCCTATAACAGTTTCATAAATATCAGCTTTTCGGGATAGTTCTGCTCTTCCCTATCGCATATAACATAAAATGAATTCGCTATGAGAATTTCTCCTCTTTCGGAAATTAATAACCAACTTTACTTTCATCGAAAATAATTTTTCTCTTTTGCTGTCCAGCTTCTTCAAACGAGAGCGCTGATAAATCAATTGCTCCTTGTTCCATTTCTTCAAATTCATTTCTGAAATTTTAGATATAATTTTCTAGAAAATTTAATGGAGTATATATCCTTTAAATAAATCATACTCAATTTATTGCAATAATGTTGTAACGTCTCAAGCATCTAAAAGATGACACCTCTTTGTAGATTTATTTCCCAAACACAAGACAGTTCACAGACATACACGTTTTACCTTGTACAGTATTTGCAATTTAGAAATTAGAGTTCTTGACATTCACAGAGATAATCAGTCTTTACGCTCGCTGATGGAGCCAAAACAGTCTTTCTGGTTGAGAGGTAAGAACCGACTGCGGATATTCACACTGCTCCTCACGGGTGGAGCTCACAGATACCACTGCTCCTCACGGGTGGAGCTCACAGATACCACTGCTCCTCACGGGTGGAGCTCACAGATACCACTGCTCCTCACGGGTGGAGCTCACAGATACCACTGCTCTCGTCGGAAGCAAAAGCCAACTTCAGATATCAACAAGACGCTCACGGGTGGAGCTCGGAGAACATCACTCAATCAGTCACCAGGTTGATCGAAGTCGTCGTTTTTCAACTGCCGACTCCCACTGGCTTGGCACTCGTGCATGCGCAGTGCTTGCGATCAGTCTACGTTGCCAATCGATGTTCAGGTATTTCACTGCAAGGCTCGAGATCCTCACGTAGAAGCTTGGAGAGTGGGGTGCCACCTCAGTTGTCCTCCTCGTCACTCAACTGAAGTTCCAAATCACACGGTCTATGAGCGTAGAGTTCGTTACAATGTGTTTGCAGCATTTATTCTCTGGAGTATGGTATACAAATCATGGTCATTAGGGAAGTTTCATATTTGTCCATCTGTTTCAAAAGGGAAGCTGCCTCCAGTGTTGTGGTATTTTTTCCCTCAATCGCATGACGGATTTAAGCCAGCGCCGCTTTTATTAATCTTTATCTTGCTATTCTATTCTTTTATTAATATTTTTCTTGCTAAGACCTAAATTCAACTAGCTTGAAACAGTTTGCTTTGAAAAAGACACATCTTTTATCACATAACTTCATTGTGTTTCATTTATCTTCATTAGTTAAATACTAAGATATATCCGAGAGTAACTGAGCATGGCTGGGAACTAAAAGTGAACTTGTTTGACTTGAATAGTATTAGTTTAATCGAAATAAAATTTGTACAAAAAAAATTATAGTTTAAAAAACCCTTAAGAACACGCTTTTATAGTGAATCAGAACTAAAAAAATAACTCTTAATATAAGAATAAAATGATTAACGAGAAAATTAATATCATTGGGGTAAAAGCGTTGGGTGCTCTATATTAATTGTTATAATTCCTTACTAGTTCTATTCCAAAATGCTGAGTTAGTGTAAAAATAAAGTACAAAACACCCCACGCTTTTACCCCAATGACGTCATAATTTTCTCGTTAATCATTTTATTCTAATATTAAGAATTATTTTTTCACTTTTTAGTTCGATTCACTATAAAAGCGTGTTTTTTAGTTTTTTTTGTACAAACTATAATTTATTTTTCAGTTTTTAGTTCAATCTACAATAAAAGCCTGTTTTTTTTTAGTTTTTAAAATTGTCATTTATTCTTTGTTGAATTTATCCTTGAGATTGACATTTGGAGCCGGAATTACGTGGCTGGTAGAATTACTCTTCAATAGATATTAATTAACGAGTCTGAAGGGTATTTATTCTCTTCGTTTACAGGGCTTCGGATGAGTCCCATATCGTTGTATTTCAAAGATTCCGTCTCTATAGATACAGGTCTAACAAATAAAAGTGTGTTAAGAAGAAATATTAAATGTCAATCGTATTATCACCTTTTAAACGTATTGTTATAATGTTCATTCGTATCATCGCTTCCAAACGTATATTGCTTTACAAAAATGAAAAAATATTTAGCAGTTAGAACATAATTTTTTTTTTCACATGCGCGTCTTTTTTTTTAATTTCCATTTTCAGAAAAGCTAGACTTATATTATAGTAAGAAATTGCTAACCACCCACCCTACCCTTTTTCACATAAAGAAAATTTGTTTTGTTTTATTTGTATTAACCACAAGCTTGTTTGCGGTTTTAGGGTTGTACCTTAATCTTTTAGACGCTAATCTGGAATTAGTCGCCAAATCTGAAAATGGTTTATGCAATAAGTTGCCAAATCTGTGTGGAAGTGGTATTCGGAATTAGTCGTCAAATCTATAAATCGTATTCCTAATTATCCTAATCCGGACAATGGAGCAAAATTATGAAATTACTATATTGTAATCAGTCCTTGACAAGTGTGCAAAATTTCGAATTAATCTGACCTTTTAAAGTGGGTAAAAATCGAAGATTCATTTAAAGATTCCATTACATACAAGTGAAATTTATAAAAGCGTGTTAATAAAAACGTATGCTGTAACGTTTGAAAGAATAACGGTAGCGTATTCTTGGTTAATTTAAATATGGAATTTATTTACGTCACAACTATTGAATATTATTTACAGAATGATACATTACAGTTATTAAAGTTAATTATAGATTGTTAGAGTTCACTATTTTGTGAGAGGAGGATTCGTTGGTCACCGCTCTCGTGCAAGTTCAAAGCATCTCTCCCCTCATCTTCCGGTCGACGAGCTAGATTCCTCGGGGGTCAAAAAGGGGTTGCGTTGCAGGTGCAAGATGCACGTGTGGGTGTCGGGTCCACAAAAGAAGCCGACTAGATGTTGATGTTTTCGAGAAGTGACGTTACAGCTCTCGCCCTCTCTTATAGAACTTTTCCGTTGAGAAAAGTTTAATGGAATGACGATGAGACAACTGACAGATTACCGACACATCCCTTTATCAAGCACCACTATATTTCTAAGCTGCAATTTTAACTACTAAAGGAAACACTAAACTAAATTTGGAATTACTTATTTCTAGTGAGTGAGTGTTCTTGCTAGGGAACTTACACAAATCCATATTACGAAAATGATCAATAGCAATGTAAGAAAACATACTATAACATTAAATAAAAATACAAACACTCCTATCACAATGCCTATTATCAATTATACTAATAACATGTTACATCAAATGCTAGTGTAAGACCTTAAACATAAGATATTCTTCGCCACGATACTTAATAAAAATTATACTAATGACATGTTGATATAATATGTCAAGTATACAACCTTACACACACAATATTTTTCACAATATGCCTCTTGCGTAAACTAAATACTCATGTATATTTTAAAACCCTATACACACAAAATTAAGCATATTAATACATTTGCTTTTCATGGCTTTATCTTTTGACACGCATCTCCATTCGATATGATATACAGTACTAGTAAATAAATAAAATTAATACAATTATTAACCTTTAACTAAAAAAAACATTATAAGCAACAATTATGATTCATGAGCAAGAGAACATTGTTAACAATTCCTAATTATCTATCACCGATCTGCTGAGACTATCTGCATTTTTGTGACTTTTACCCGACCGATGTACAATTCTAAAATTATATGGTTGCAAAGCCAAAGCCCATCGGATCAATCTAGGGTTAGAACTAACATTTCTATTCAACCACAGCAACGGGTTGTGATCGGTCATAACTAAAAATGAATTTCCATCTAAGTAATAATGTAACCTTTTAATTGCGAAACAATACTAGCACATTCCTTCTCCGTCGTACAATAACGCTTCTCTACCTCTGAAAATTTCTTACTCAGGTAAAGGATTGGATGCTCCTCACCTTGTTCAGTTAATTGGGTTAAAACTGCTCCCATACCTGCGTTTGAAGCGTCCGTTTGAACAATGAATTCTCGTTCAAAATTTGGCGCGTACAAGATGGGCTTATCAATTAGTTTCCCTTTTAGTTCTCGAAATGCGTTTTCACACTCGGTCGTACACGTAATTTCTCCCTTCTTTGCTCTTCCCTTCAACGCGTCCGTCAACGGAGCAGCGATTACCGAGAACAGATTTATATATTTTTGGTAATAACCCGCTAGACCTCAGAAGGCACGTATTTGAGTTTTCGTGTGAGGGGTAGGGAACTCTAGAACATCCTGAACTTTGACCTCGGAAGGGGTGCGAAAACCCTGATTCACTATGTGACCCAAAAATTTGACATTTTGTTGCGCAAACTTACACTTTGAAGGTTTTATAGTTAACTTAGCTCTCTTTATTCTCTGCAGAACCGTTTCCACATGTTTAAGGTGCGACTCCCAAGTATCTGAGAAAATTGCGATATCGTCTAGATACGTAGTCCGTTCCTGTAGTCCGTTAAGTAATTCAGCCATGAGTTTACTAAAGAAATATGGAGCATTCTTTAATCCGAAACTCATCCTTAGGGGTCTGTATGTACCAAAGCTAGTACAGAAGGCTGAATCTCGCTGTGCCGTTTTACTCAACTGTGGATTAGCCAATATCCCTTAGATACAATTAAGACGGTAATAAATTTAGCCGCCGATACTTTTTCTACGCGTTCTTCGATATTCGGAAGAGGAAAAGATTCCGTTCTAATGATCCCGTTTAATTTCCTGTAATCAATACATGGACGAGGTTCTTTCCCAGCTACCTCAACTAAAATCATAGGGGACATGTAATCCGATTCTCCTACCTCAGTGATTCCTAATTTTAACATTCGGTTAATTTCGCTTTTTAAGATTTCATTTTGTCGGTCCGACATTCGATAGGGCTTCGTCCTAACTGGTTGATCGCTAACTAACTGGATTTCGTGTTCAACCAGATTAGTTAAACCGGGATTGTTTGAAAAACATTTAGAGTATTTACTTAATAATTCGCGCAGTCGATCCATTTGTTTGTCGTGAAGGTGTTTGTTCAACTCGCTAGCCTGGATTACGTCCTCGAAATCATAAACGAGAGAATTGTTTTCTAAGTATGGGATTTCTAATTCCTGGTCTGCGAGAGAGTTTTTTTGTTTCATCATTAATAATTACGTTAACGTGTTCTGGCCTTTTGTAATATGGTTTTAGCATATTTATATGATAGATTTGAGATGTTTCGCGTCTGCCGGGGATTTCGACTAAATAGTTCGTTTCCGAAATTTTATTTAAAATTGTCCCAGGACCTATCCACTGCACTGCTAATTTATTTGTTCGGGATGTAGCTAACACTAGGACTAAATCCCCATCCTTAAATTCATGTTTTACTGCGTTTTTATCATACCAAGTTTTCCGCTTAACTTGCATTTCCTCCATTTTATTTATAGCTACTTGACATCTTTTTAATCTATTTATTAACTTAAACATATATTCAGTGACGATCTTCTTCCGGTTCCATCCAATGTTCCATTACTAACGTCTCTGGGGTTCGCAAATTTTTCCCATACACCAACTCTGACGGTGTATACCCTGTACTTTCGTGAGATACAGTTCGTAACGCTAAAAGAATTGACGGAAGATGTTTGTCCCATTCGGAGCCTGCATCTAAACATAAGACTCGTAAGAGTCGTTTTAACGTTCGATGAAATCTCTCAACAGGGTTACTCTGTGGATGATACACAGAACTATGCCTGACAAGTATTCCGAATCTTTCAAAAAACTCGGTAGTCAGAGCACTAGTAAAAGAAGTACCCTGGTCACATTGTATTTCACGGGGAAACTCCATCCGACTAAAGATGTTTAACAGCGCATCTGTGACACTAACGGAACTAATATCAGACACCGGAATAGCTTCAGGGAATTTTGATGACATGCAAATGGCCGTGATAAGATATCGATTCCCTTTAGATGTGATCGGGAGAGGCCCACATGCATCAATATTTAGCTTAGTAAAAACCTCCTGAATAACAGGGACCAATTTTAGTGGAGCTTTCTTTTTATCATTGGGCTTCCCAGCCCTCTGACACTGATCGCAAGTTTTTACAAACTGTTCCATATCTCTATAGCAATTCGGCCAGTAAAAATATCGGTTTAATTTGTCTTTGGATTTCGTAATTCCCAGGTGTTCAGATGTTCCCTCATGACACAAGGATTTAATGGGGTCGCGCAACTCTTCCGGCACTACTATTAACTTCACCACGTTACCTAACTTATCTTCACGATTTTGACCAATAATTCCTTCTCTAGCGAATAAACCTGATTGGTAGCCTGCACTTGACTGGCTGCCTGTTCGTATAAGGATTTAATCTCCTCGCTATTTTTTTTTTGAGCATTGATTAAATTTTCTCGCGTAACCCTTAGCAGCGCTAATTCCGGAACATATTCCTGGAGTGCAGGTATTAAAATTTCTTCCTTTGCATCCGAAGAAACAATTATAACCTCATCTTCCCCTTTTTTAGCATCACCACTATCTATTCCCCTTTCTTCTCTAGCCGCTTTGACTTGAGACCTTGTTTGGACAGCATTCAATATTTCGACTGGCAGGAAATTATAGCCTAAATTTCCTTTTATTAGCTCGGCCGTTTTATTTCCAAGCAAATATCGACCGTGTTGATTTAAGTGATTTCCACAAACCGCTGCCTTAGTTTGCACCGTTCCAAAATTTCCGGAAATTTCCACGACCGCCAAAGGTAAACAAACTAATTCTGGGCTTAACGGTTGTTTTACCCAAACATTTTCACCAGAGAAAGAAGGATTTATGTATTTTGCACATACTAAATCTATTGTCGCTCCCGTATCTCTAAGAATGTCTATCTCGTGACCATTCACAGAGCCCTTTGTTGTATATGAATTAAGAAAATCCGGGTTTTCATTTCCTTCAATATTATTGAGAGTTTCCGTCGTTTTGTTTTTTATTAATTTAGGGCAAACGGCTTTTATATGTCCGGGCATATTGCAATGATAACATCTTTGCATCACGCGTTTTTCAAAAGTTCTCTCTCTAGTACTCTCCGGAACAGAAGCTCTAATCTGGGGGAAGTTTTCCCAAATCTATTTTCTTTTCCTTGACCCCTGAGTATGTAAAAATTTTATCATTTCTGCCCCACCTATCCATGGGTTTCGAATTTACCTTTCGGACGTCCTCATAATTATCAAAGAGTTCTGCTATTTGAGTAGCTGATTTAAGGTTTGCCCAATTATCTAAAAATGATCTTTCATACTTGCATTAGCGCGTTTTTTAATTGATCTACCACCATTAGATCTTTAAGATCTTGAAAGGTATTTATTTCTAAGCCAATCAGCCACTCATCTAGATAATTCGTAATTTCAAAAGTGAAATCCTTCCAGGTGCTATCGGATTTTTTCTGGTGTTGGACAAATTTTTGCCGAAAGACCTCCGGACTTAACTTGAATCTTTTAAGTAATAATTTCTTTACATAATCGTAATTTTCGGCTTGTTCCTCCGGTTCGCGAGCAATAAATTGCACGATCTCTAGGGGTAACAAACCCAATAATTGCCCCACCCACTCTTTTCTATTGACGCCCTTTTAGCCTGGCGTTCAAAGATCACTAGATATAAACTAATATCTGACTGCTTAGGATTGAAATCTGGGATCAATTTTTTTAAGTTTAAATTAGAGGTTACAGAACATGCATTTGTAGAATCGTTTGATTCATCGTTTACCCTAAATCCGGATTCTATTTTAAACCTTTCTAAATCAAATTTCAGCTGTAATTCTTTCTCTTTTAATGCCTGCTCCTTTACTAACTCCTCCAATCTTATTTTTTCAGCCCTTTCTAATTCTTCCAATCTCATTTTTTCAGCCCTTTCTAACTCCTCCAATCTTATTTTTTCAGCCCTTTCTAACTCCAATCTTTTTCCGTTTGCAATGATAGTCTCATACAGATTTTTAACAAATTCCTCTTCATAACCTTCACTGTTAGTGATTGCAATTTTTATGCTAGGGACAGTCATATTTAAAGTGGAATTTATTCCTAATTCCTCAGCAAGTTGCAACATGTCTTGCTTTGCCATTTTTTAAACAATATCAAATAAATGTCACGCTAAATTTTGCACTATTTTGTTACTATTCTCTATTAATACAATAACACTGGTCCCATGCATACACAGAAATACACAAAGAAAAACTTAACACTAGAAATAATCAAAATCATACAAGAGACTTAAAACACAATAAATCTTAAGCTAAAATTGCACACAATTCTTGAAATACAATTCTCTAGAAACAAAATAACACTGTTCCCATGCAAGAAAAAACACTAAGTATTTCAAAACTTGTAAAGAACATTTTAACCAATATTCCTAATACAATATGCAGTTTGAAACTCAAAAATATAACAGTACTCACCCATTTGAAGTACTCAGCTTGCTGTCAGAAGCAAATTATGTGCAGTAATATGGCACTATTGGTTTTGAACTCTTTCGTGTGAACAATGGTCCTTTTAACCAATCTTGAATCTTTCACCCTTAACAATAAGTGTGGTCAGTTTGACCAGCCTTGAATTCACTCGTGGCACGGCTTCCGAAAATCGCTTTCCCTTCGGACACTCTCGCCGTTAACACTATAGATTAGTTTGATCTTCTTTGAGCAGGACGCTCTTTTTCTCCGAAGCTGAATTCAATCGCAGCACGGCTTCCGAAAATCGCTATTCCTTCGGACACTGTGGCCGTAAACACTATAGATCAGTTTGATCTTCTTTGAGCAGGACGCTCTCCTTCTCCTAAGCTGAATTCAATTGCAGCACGGCTTCCGAAGATGTCTTTTTCTCTCCCTGCGTTGCGGTCCGTCCGTAAAAACCCAAAATTTCCTCCTCTCACGGGTCTTGAATGCTAACTTTTTATCCCAAAGCGCTGCCACCAAAACTCTAAGCTGTAACGTTTGAAAGAATAACGGTAGCGTATTCTTGGTTAATTTAAATATGGAATTTATTTACGTCACAACTATTGAATATTATTTACAGAATGATACATTACAGTTATTAAAGTTAATTATAGATTGTTAGAGTCCACTATTTTGTGAGAGGAGGATTCGTTGGTCACCGCTCTCGTGCAAGTTCAAAGCATCTCTCCCCTCATCTTCTGGTCGACGAGCTAGATTCCTCGGGGGTCAAAAAGGGGTTGCGTTGCAGGTGCAAGATGCACGTGTGGGTGTCGGGTCCACAAAAGAAGCAGACTAGATGTCGATGTTTTCGAGAAGTGACGTTACAATGCGAATATTTTGTATAGATTACAGCAGTACAAATATACGAAAAAAAGATGGCTAGGGCCGCTACAGACTCAAATCCCTGAAAATCATTGGGGTTTCCATATCGATTCAAGATCCTGGAATCCATCAAGCTTGGGGCCCCTACTGGTGTTGGGGGCCCCTGGTGGCCGCCAGATTTGCCAGCCGTTTAATCCGCCTCTGAGTGTGTGTGATAATTTTTACCTTAAAACTTCATCGAGGTGCATTGCTACAGCTGCTGAGTGGTCATCGTCGTGAATTCGTGACCATTCAGTCGTCCCTTGATAATAGCTCAAAATCACGCAGGCCTTCACCAGGAGCCCTCAAGTTATTTCTGAGGGTGGCGTAAATTACAATCCTATCAAAACAACTATATTTGGCCCCGAAGCAGTAATCATAAAAATAGTGCACTTAATTCCTAAAAATCTAACTTAAAGCACTAAATAATAAGTAGAAGTAGAAGTTAGTGTAGGTCTAAGTTATAAAAGTAGGGAAAATAATACTTAAACACTTTTAGTCATAAGAACTAAGAATGTAGGATTAAGCATAGTTTTAAGGCTCCAAACTTCCTCTAACTTATGTATGGGTAATCGATGGTTTAATCATAAATTTAAAATCTTTTTAAGGTATTCAACTACTTTCGGAACAGTGATTTTCAAAAGCATATAAATGGATAATTTTCATGATATTTAGTGTCACTTAGATTAGAATATATGTGGGAAATTTCCACATGAACATTCTAGAGAGGGCGCTGTCAAGGCAGCCACCGGGAGTTAACGAAGGAGGGAGGATTTCAGCGAGCGGACTCTAGACGAGGAGGTCGATGATCCGGGGCTGAAGGGAGAGTAACGAGAACGGTGGCCGAGTAGGGACCCACCAATCCGTTGTTCACGAGAGAGACGCGCAGGTCACTCTCAACACTCCTGTACCTCAGTATTATTGGGAAGATCAGAATTCAGCCAGCGGACTCTAGACGCGCAGGTCGATGATCCGGGGCTGAAGGAAGTGACGAGAACGGTGTCCGAGTAGGGACCCACCAACCCGTTGTCCAGGAGAGAGACGCGCAGGTCACTCTCAGCGCGAGGGCTTAATCGAATTGTAAATACTGTATTATATGTGTAAACATCTGTCTTAGTGAGTAGAACTGTGTAATTAAACGTTAGATTAGAAACAAACAAGAGTGTGATTATTGAATACCCCTAGAACCGTACAATAATCCCACATATATGCATAAAATTGTTTTAAGGACATTATGACAAATTTTTTTTATTTAAATACAATATTTTGGCAAAAAATTAACTTAGAATAATCTTTTTCCCAAATGTTCTCCTTTTGTGAAAAATGCTTCAATTAGAATAATATTTTGCCTGTGTATATATAGCTCAGACCTCTGTTCAGAGGCTCAACTATAATTTTTGAAATATATCTTAGCAGTGGGGTTATCATATTTTACGACAACAGAGGGAAGCAATTTTAAGAAAAAATGCGAATAATTATTTCAATTGGTGGTAACTCTGAAAATGTGAATTTTTCAAAACTTCTAGTTGAGCCTCTGTAGAGCGGTCTGAGCTATATACAGGCAAAATTTTATTATAATAGAACCATTTTTCATAAAAGGAGAACATTTGGAAAAAAGATTATTCTAAGTTAATTTTTTGCCAAAATATTATATTTAAATTTTTTTTTGTCAAAATGTCCTTAAAACAATTTTATGCATGTATTCTAATCTGAGTGACACTAAATATCAAGAAAATTATCCATTTATGTGCTTTTTTAAAATCACTGTTCCGAACGTAGTCAGATACCTTAAAAATATATTTGATTATTTTCTATTAGTAATTAAATTATTTATTTAATGTAATTGTGAATGTAATGGATTGCTTTACAATTATTCGTACATTATAAAGATTAATGTTTACTGCAAAAATTAGTAGATCCGGAAAGAAAAGAAACAAAAAAGGATAAGAGTCTCTTTTGACTTATCTTATTTTATTGGGACCGAAATCTCTTGAACATGAAGTGATAATAAAATGAAATTTTTGATGACATCACTTTGTTGTCTAACCTTCAGACCACAGCATTTCTATTCATGAGTAAATGACATTGCTATTATAAATTATTCAGTTGTATAAAACTCTCACGATATGAATTTTTTGCTTCATCAGTAAAAATAATAGATCATAAATATTCTTTTTATTACCTGTTCTGTCTATGCCAACACAAACCGTATGAAATTTTTTCAAAGGAAAAGGAACATTGGAGTTTATTTACTGAGGGGTTTTTTTTATTTCTAATTCACAGTAATTTGTATTTTATGTGTTGAGAAATCACATTTATCTGCACATTTACGCACAAACGTTTGTTTGTTCTGACACAATAGTTCCTATTGGTCCTCGAATAGCTGAAGGCATCCATTCATTGTTATTATGCTTTCAATTCTGCTGTCGATTCCGGTGCCATTGCAAGAGCGAATGCTAAACTGTCATGCCGTGACACACAATAATTCAACACGCTATTTACTCTTCCGTCAACAATCCATTCACTGACGTTATTGTGACACAGAATCTTGGTAATCCCTATGAAAAGTAATTTTAAGCGCATCTTCCCTTATTCGATGAGGTAATTAAAACAATTAAAGATGAAGTAGTTATTTCATTTGGAAGAGTGGTATCGATATAAAACCAATTGGTGTGCCAAACAAATCTACCAACACGAGTCAATTTGCCACATAATAGGAAATGCACTCATGGACACAAAAAAATTAGCGCTCGAAGAACTAATTGTGGGATCACAACGAAACTTGGCATGAAGGTACATGTCGGGGGATATGCAAATGATTAGAAATGCAACGTGATTGCGCATTACGTATAGCCGGTAGAGGGCGTTTAACGTCGTTCTCCATGGAGTATAAAACAGGTAACCAAAGCTTGTTTGAGTGTGCTGAATGGTTTGCAAAGAAAGAGCTCTGGTAGACATGCCAAAACGTCGTTTTTGAAGACAATATGAGCAGCTGTCGCAGTTTGAGAGGGGGAAAATCATCGGCATGATGAAAGCTGGGTGGTCAGCTAGGCGAGTAGCTTGTCAATTAGGCCGCTCTGATTGTGTTGTGAGGAGGTGTTGGGACCAGTGGATCCGAGAGATGTCATTTACACGAAGACCACGAGGCTCAGGACGCCCTCGACAGACCAGTCGTCGAGAAGACCGACACAAAGAAAGAAATGCCCGCGTACAGCCAAATGCTTCATCGCCTGCCATCCAGGCACAGGTAGCACCTTCAATAGAAACCCCTGTGTCTTCTCGAACCATACGAAGGCGCCTGGCTGAAGGACATTTGGGATCGCGGTGCCCATTACGTGTGCTGCCCTTGACGCCCACCATCGATGCCTCCGTTTGGAGTGGTGCCGCGCACGAGGAAACTGGACTGCAGCGAAATGGAACCAGATGGTCTTTAGCGACGAATCCAGATTCAATCTCAGCAGTGATGACAATCGTGTTCGTGTGTGGAGACCCCGTGGTGAACGCCTCAATCCTGTCTTTGCTTTACAGCGACACACCACTCCCACACCTGGTGTGATGGTATGGGGTGCCATTTTCTACAATACACGGTCACCCCTAGTATTGATCCATGACAGTCCAGCGGTATGTCTATGACATCCTGCAACCACATGTGTTGCCACTCATGCAAAGGCTCCCAAGAGCCATTTTTCAACAAGACAATGCTCGGCCTTACACGGCAAGGGTGTCACAAGACTGTCTCCACACTGTTACTACCCTTCTTTGGCCTGCCCGATCGCCAGATTTGTCTCCAATCGAGCATATCTGGGATCATTTGGGATGGTGATTTGGGCATCCCACGAGTTTGAACGAACTTGTGGCAAGGTTACAGCAATTATGGAATAAAATGTCTCAAGACATCATGCAGAACTTGTATCCCTCAATGCCCGATCATATCGCATCGTGCATTCGCACTAGAGAGAGTTCAACAGCTCTTCCGTTCTTTTGCCTTTTTCTCTGAAATAAATTATTCTTTTTCTCTGATTTTCTAATCATTTACTTATATCAAAGTAGTCATTAAGTATGTAAAATTTCGTTTCATTTTGACGACTCCTTGGTGCGTTAATCTTTTTGTCCATGAGTGTATTTTAAACAATTTGATTCCAATGATAATGCATGCGAAGTTAGGGAATAGTGGTCAAGAATACCGATTTAGTTTTATTATACAGGGTGTTTCTAAAAGAATATCGGAGTCTTAACGCTTTGTAGTAATCATTACATATAACACAATAGTATGAGTCCTACATCGAATGAAAGAGCAACTGAAACAGTTTTGCTTGCTGGCATGTGGGTGCGTGTGCGCGAAACGCATGCTAATTTTGTTCCCTTTCTCGCCGATCAATGCCCAGGTAGAAAAATGGCGACTAGCAAACAGAAAGCGTTTTGTGTTCTCCAGTTTGCTAAGATGGAATCTACTATTACTGTGCAACGAGCGTTCCGTATTAAGTTCGGTTGTCCACCTCCAAACAATAACTTTCTTGGGTAGTATCATCAATTTGAAACAACTGTCTGTTTTTGTAACGGGAAACGTACGGGATGCCTATCTTGATGCTCTACAGCTATGGCTATTTCCTCAATTGGAAGAAAGTAACCCAAATAACTTCATTTGACAGCAAGATGGTGCACCACCTCACTGGAATCTTTCAGTATGCGATTGGTTAAATATCACTGACCCAACCAATGGATTGGCCGCAAAGAGCCTCCCGATAAAGCTTGCATCGCATGGCCTCCACGTTCACCCGATCTGACGTCATGTGACTTTTATCTGTGGGGGGTTCATAAAGGATTGTGTGTACGTTTCTCCGCTACCAGCTGAACTTCCAGACTTAAGACACAGGATGAAAGCAGATGTTGCAAGAATTTCCTCAGACACTGAAAAAAATTTGGGATGAACTCGGGTATCGAATTGATGTGTGCCTTGTGACGAATGGGACTCACATGGAGCATTCGTAACTTGTAGGTAAAACTGTTTCAGTTACTCTTTCATTCAATGTATGAATTGTACTTTTAACTTATGTGTGATAAATACTATAAAGCATTAAAACTCCGATATCCTTTTAGAAACACCCGGTGTATTAATTTTGCATCATTTAAAGATATTTATTAACATGAAAATAAACGTAAAATATAACTATTCCTTCAACATAAGTGAAAAATTAAAATTGTACATATAATTATGTATTATATATATTTTAAACATATTTATTAGAATAAGAAATAAACATATAAGTATTCCCCTTCAATACAGTTAAAGAAAAAAAAATAAAATTTTAAAGCGAAACATATCCCTGCACCGCTCTACTTATTACTATAATTTGCGATTTTCTGTTTGCATGATTCTGGACGTTCAGGTGTTAAACGACTTCTTTGCACAAACACAAAATAACTTTCATATGAAAAGATTTTTTTTCACCTTCATACTGATGGGAGGTCGCCGGTCCCTAAGGTTACAACTGTAATTTTTACATCTGCCCTGCTCTTGTTGTTTACAACAGAAGGAATTTGGAATGCGTCTTTCTTACCCCACCAAAAAGGGTGACATGTTCCCACGCCTAGAAAAGGGCATTGTACTCATAAATATATCATTAGGATTTTCCGCGCTTGGGGATGTCACTGACCGTGAGACGGTATTCATCCGCTGACTCTAGACCAACGAGAAAGAATTATGCAGACACTGTAAAGAATCCGCTCCAGCACATAGGTGTAAATTGCCGCCAAATAAAAACGAGATGCACCCTGATTAAAAACACTCTCTGACGCATTCTCTCTCACCCACTTGGTCTGACACGTCCCTTCCCATTTTGAAAGCCGCGGGACTCCAAGCAGCGACATGACTCTTCCTCGCCTCTTTCTCAGAGTTAAGTAAAATCCTGTTATGTGTCTCTTAATGCTTTAACTTAATTTCAATCTTATTATGTTAAATAAATTAATGGTTATTTAAAGAATGTCTTTTGATTTAGCGTACAGTTTATTTGTCTTTAAAAGATCTAATGTTTAAACTTAAGCTATAATGTGACGCTAATAGAAGAGTAGAACCGGGTTTTATTTAAAATGGATTTAATGGGAATAAATTAAATAGTTAAAGTCTAACCGGCGTCGCATTAATACGCAGAATTAAGATCGAAAAGCATGTGGCGGGCTCATCGCGTTTTCTACTAAAATCTCCTCTTGGGTTCTTTGGGGCCAAAAAAAGCAAATTCTTTCCAACTAAATCCAGAAGCGAAACGTGAATATGCAAATTAGAAATCTTTTAAGTAGCAGAAGTTTAACGTAAGCGTATGACCTATTGGGAAGTGATTATGCTAGTCTGGTTTAAGCGCGTGAAATGAAGGAAGAGAAGAAAGCCGTCGTTGAGTGTGTGAAGCTATCCGTGACAGAACGATCAAGTCAAGGTGGATCCAATTCCACGCGAGTTAATCTAAAGATATTGAGGATCCGGGAGGATTGCTATAAAGCAAGAGATTAAGGTAGGATAATTCTAGTATCCATTAGTAACTGTGATAAAAACAGAGATTAGGAATAGAAGGGAAAGTTAAATGTAGTGGTTAAAATCGCGCTTATTTGGTAATACGTATTGTGTGTTTTCTCACCTCAGATCCACTAAGTTATAATATAAATATTATCATTCTTAGTGTTTAAGTTAAGATCGTAATAAAGACATTTAAAATCATGACAACGCCTGGTTCTTCATTCAATCCCACACCTCTAGATCACGAAATTAACTTGGGAGTGAGGTATCACCCACGGGGGAATACTTCACAAGCAGAATACAAGCAATTTTCTTCAAACCGTTAAATCACTCCAACAATGACATCCAATAATTTAAAATAGCTGTTGATTTATCGTTAGGGTTAGTTACCTTTCATATTTTTCATAATTCCATAAAGTTTGTTTTCCATAATTCTGAAGATGTTAGTTAAAAAAAAAAATTAATTCCATTTCAAAACTATCAATTTCATCCAATCAAAAATCGACAAATGTGTAGAGTATCACTGAGAATTATACCGCGTACCATGGGCTGCCGAAAAGCCTGATCTAAATTAAACCACAAAGTGTTCCGATTCCAAAGCGTATTATGAATTTAATTGTATTAATATATATGCATTTATGGGGGAGGGCGAGAGTTTTCCTTCTGATAATTATCAGTGTTCTAATGATTATTTTATGTTCTAGTAAATTATAAACTAGTCAATTATGGAAAACCTTTCTTAAAAAAAGTTTTTTTTATAGACATATTTTTTTTTTTTTTTGGTAAAATGTTTTAGAAGCACGTTGCTAGATAATTAAGAGTAATGATCTAGCAACGTGCTTCTAAAACATTTTTGTAATCACACCCCTTTAAAAAGATCAAAGACACTCTGAAGGTAGGCTATCGTACATTATATATATATATATATATATATATATATATATATATATATATAAATTTGTAAAACAATGGTTGTTTGACATCTCCTGAGTTAATACGTACCATAAACTCCGGCTTATAACGCGCACTTCTAACACAAAAAATAAAATCGAAATATTCGGGTGCTCTTTATATGCCGGGTATAAAAGTGAGATCTTTAAAAATAAAATTTAAAAAAAATCATCATAGAGAAAGAAATTAAAATTCTGTACATAAATCAAAGTACTGTTTATTTAAAAGAAATGACATTGCTTATAAACTTATAAAGGGTTGTAGTTCTAGAAGTATACTATTTTGTTTTCTAAAAAGCTTGGAATAATATCTCAAATAAATGACTTCAGAACAAGAGCATTGCACACGTACATTTCAGGGTTTTTTCATAAGAAAACGGGGTGCACATTATCCAGCGAATATACCTAAAAATTTAAAAATATGTAGCTTTAAAGTATAGGTGCGCGTTATACGCCAGATTTTACGGTGCTTTCTTTTTTTGTCTCCCCTTTGTCACTTTCTAATTGGTATATGTACCACAATCTGAAAACAACATATCGAGATTTTTAGAGCGATTATTAAAAGTACAGGGCTGTTAGTGAGATATCGAATTCACACAAAATAATAGCTATTATGATCAGCTGAATGTCTTACAGACTTCTTAATAATCGTAGAAGTACACAATAGTCTGAGAAACACTAATTTAGATTTTTAGAACGAGTGTGCCGAAATTCCTGTACTATCATCAGAGTTGCATCAAAATCAAATTAATTGTTGTTTAAATTGTTTGACTACGCGTATCACTAGAAGTAGACGTACCCTAGTTGGAAAACTACTGTAACGAACTCTACGCTCAAAGACCGTGTGATTTGAAACTTCAGTTGGGTGACGAGGAGGACGACTAAGGTGGCACCCCACTCTCCAAGCTTCAACGTGAGGATCTCGAGCCTTGCAGTGAAATACCTGAACATCAATTGGCAACGTAGACTGATCGCAAGCACTGCGCATGCACGAGTGCCAAGCCAGAGGGAGTCGGCAGTTGAAAAACCACGACTTTGATCAACTGGTGACTTTTTGAGTGATGTTCTCTGAACTCCACCCGTGAGCGTCTTGTTTACATCTGAAGTTGGCTTTTGCTTCCGACGAGAACAGTGGTATCTGTGGGCTCCACCCGTGAGGCATAGTGGGAATATCCGCAGTCGGTTCTTACCTCTTAATGTAAAGATTGATTATCTCTGTGAATGTCAAGAACTCGAATTTCTAAATTGTAAATACTGTACAAGGCAAATTGTGTATGTCTGGGAACTGTCTTATGTTTTGGAAATAAATCTACAAAGATCAAAGAGGTGTCATCTTTTAGATGCTTAAGACGTTACACTACTTATCTAGATTTTTACAATGCTTGTCAAAAATTATATAGGATAAACATTAAAACCTCGAATTCAAAATGACATTTAGATAGAAATCTTGGCATTTTATTGCGTCATTGTGACAACATAAAAGTCGTTACAGATACTTTTGCAAAAAAAAAAAAAAAAAAAAAAAATGGAGTTAAATTTATATTTTAGCACG
Source organism: Trichonephila clavipes (assembly GCA_019973935.1). Taxonomy (NCBI): domain Eukaryota; kingdom Metazoa; phylum Arthropoda; class Arachnida; order Araneae; family Nephilidae; genus Trichonephila; species Trichonephila clavipes. The sequence goes on from BMAU01001028.1 coordinate 381,838, forward strand.
ATTTCCTAGTTGAAAACACAAACTCCGAAAACCCCCTCTGGTAATTTATTTCATAATTTTGTAAATTTATCTGCAGTTATATTGGCAACATTTTTTTAGATTTGTGAGATCAGTTGATAAGGGCAGGGACAAAAGGTTACCAATAATGAAGTAAGAAAAAAAGCGAGAAATTTAATAAGATAATTGTCAAATCTTGAAAACCACATCCAGGCGTTAAGAAAATGATGATAAATTTTATATTGTTGGATTATATTTCGTGAATAACTCCGTAATTTGCGTGATTTCGTTTAAATAAAAAAAAAATGTTAATGCAAAAATGAGTGTAAAATGACAGTGATATATGCCATGCAATCAAGCCATATGTTATCGTTGTACAAATTAAATAGCTTTATATACACTTTTTTACAAATTTTTGAGAACTGTGTTAATATTAATGTAATTAAATGTTTCTGAATCAATATTTATAATTTATAAAAAAATATCTGAAACAACTAGTATAAAATAAAATGTCTTTTTATAAAATACATGCGCGGAGTATTTAATGACGTTGCATGAATATACATTGTTTTTGAGTTACTGGTTTCTAAATACTGGCATTCAAAAACATTCTTCCTCTTTATTAAAAGGATGGGACTTAAATTTCTAAGACGGAATTATATTTTTTCACATCCTTGTAACCTTCCCTTGAAAGTCGATTTCAGCAAAACCTGTTTCTTAGCTAGTATCTACACAACAAAAGAAATTTGCATGCCAAGTTTCTAGATCTAATAGTTCAAAAATGGGTATAAAATTATCCATGGCGCCCTTATACTCTCCACCGTCCCTTCTTGGGAGTCCCTTCTTCCTCCCGTAAGGAGGAAAATGGTGTTCTGGGGATCCTTTGCGTTCCCTTTGCCCACATTTCTCCCGTATGGAGGAGATTGGTGGCCTGGGGATACCTCTGCGTTCTCTTTGGCCCACGCTTCACTGTAGACGGGTGGAAGGAGTGAGCCCGCTCCTGTCAATTGGCTGGTGGTACCTCTCTTCGGTGTCCCCGAAGAGACACTGCTGTAGGGTTAGTGCTGCAGAAAAGGGGTGTCGGGTTTACCCGTTCGATCCTCGCCCTGATGCTGTAGTACTATATTCTGGGTGTACTCCAGGTAAGCGCCGTGCCTGACTGTTGTCAGTTGACCGGCACACTGCCTCCCTTGTTGGACTCTGTGGTGGGTGGAGGCACGCCAGGACGAAGATGTTTACGCGTTTATATGGATCCAATGCTGATGTGCCCGGGTAAAGGCTTTGTTTTACCCAACCTTACCATTGATCAAATTGCAACACATGTCAGATTTTCGATAATATCTTTAGAAAACGTTGAAATGTCTAAAAAGTCTCCATTTGCCATTCATAGAGCAATCATTGGAATAGGAGGTGAACCTAAATCTATCAAACGCTTACGTTCTGGAGATTTACTTATAGAGACTAATTCTGCAATTAAAAAAAAGTCATTTCTATATACTGGCCAAGTCTTTTCTTGATTCACCTGTCAATATCAGTCCACATAAAGCACTCAATACTTCTCGCGGTGTCATATCTGAACCTGACCTGTTGACCACACCTGAAGCAGAGATCCTCGATGGATTTTCTGATCAGGGTGTGATAAAGGTCAGAGGAATAACTATAAAAAAAGATAATTCAGTCATTCCAACAAAACATTTAAATTTTAACTTTTAATAGCCCTACTCTACCCAAAACTATAAAAGCTGGATATTAAAACAGCGCAAAAGATTCGGAATATAAGGACAGATTTTACAGTTTAATGTGTCAAACTGCCTGCCGTGGACAACTGACGTGTTCTAGATGTGCATCTGTTGGACATGCCTCCTCAAATTGCAATCTGGAGCAGAAATGCGTCAATTGTTCACAGCCTCATTCCAACGATTCCAAACTATGTCCCAAATGGAAAATAGAAAGAGATCCAAACAATTAAAGCCAACAAAAACATATCCAATGTTGTAGCCTGAAAATTTATAACCCCACAACCATCTCAAACCTACGCTCAAGTTGCCAAGTAAATAACTGTTAATAATTTCTCAGAAACAGATGAAACCATTACAAAAATAGTGTGTGTCCACCTTTTAAAATTACTACAACCATTAATAACCATTTCGTAACCAACTATATCTTCTTCAGTCCCAGCAGTTACTAAATAGTCTACATCAACTCAGGCACAACTCTTACCATCCATCTCTTCTGTCAAAGTTTCTACCTCGGCTGCATCTTCCTCACCCACAGTATCAAATTTTACCAGCATGCCCAGTTAAAACTACCATCACTACATCCAATAACATACCTTCTACATCCCAGGATGTAAAACAAATTTCAAAGCCCCGTAAAAAGAAATGTCCTCCTAAAAACACATCTAACAGTATAAAACAAAAAATAGAAATTAAGATGGCTCCTCACAAATCAAGGAAACCAGCACCGGTGGAATACATAACGAATGAAGAAAATATGATCGTTTACGACATAGAAGAGGTAGAAACAACTAAATCTATTGTAAGAAGATTATCGGAAGGATATTGGCGAAATGATGATTCGGAAACATGAACAATATTCACTCACGTTGAAATTTTAAAAACTTTGTTATGTACTAAATACTTGTATGACTAGGTGGAGAAATACCCATCAAAATGTATTAACTAACTTTTAAAACTTTTTATACTCTGAGATTTTACTGTTTTAATCATAAAATGTTTTTTTTTATAAAAATCTTAACGAATTTTTTACTTTGAATATTTAAAACGTTGTTTGGCGCAGCATAGCTAAAATTGGCTCTTGCGCCCTAAAACCTTACACTCACTCACTCATTCGTGCGCAAATCTGCTCTTAGCGGACCTCTTTCAACAAAAGAAAAATGCTTAAGCAACTTAAAGTCGATATGTCTAATAATTCAGGAGAACTTGTGGGGAGTGGGCAACTTTTCTCAATTTTTGTTGATTTCATTAAATATGTGAGTATATATCTCTAAAGGACCCCGTATAACCATTTTGAACTCATTAATAAAATGTGGCCGTGGTAGCCTAGATGTCATGCTGACGAACACGTAGCCTGCTTGGGTTCGAGCTCTAATGCCACTAAAGACTCGTCTTGTAGAGGGACTGATATACGTTATATCTGTCGAGGCTCAAAGTTCTCCCATTGGCTTGGTGAGGAAATTTGAAAAGTGGTATGCTAGCTCAAGTGTCGACCTCTTCACTTGACCGAAAAGTTCGAGGTTCATCGCCAAATACAATGTGAGGTTAATAAACACTAACTCACCTGAGTATTGTTTGTTAGAGAATGTAATAAAATAACATCAGAAAAATAAGCTAATCAAGATGAATTACATTTTTCTTCCGGTTTTTGACAATGTTTTAAAATACTCGATATTTGTGAAACCATATAAATGAGTTGAAACAAAAATAATATAATTTTAACAAATCGGAGGATAAAATTAAGACAATTAAGGTTTCAGTAAAATTTTGCAGTTCTTCCAAAAGCCTTTTATTGCATTCAAATACATACAATAGTTAAAATTTGAGAAAATTTGTGAAAAAATTCTTTAAAAAGAAATTAACAATACATTCACCAATTCAGAAATGTCTGGAAGACTTAAGTCTAATAACTATTCATAAAATACATTTCAACATTTTTTATCCTTTTATTCTGCGGTCATCCATTTAACTTCTCACTCAATAAAGCAATTCTAAAATGTTCGAACGTCCCATGAAAATTAATTATCCGAGTAAAATCCTTCTAGAGGTGAATCATCCCTTTGTTAAAATTTCTGGAATACTTTCCTTAAGACTATTCAGAAGGAAACGACAGAGCAATAAGAACTTTTTTTTTGCGCTGCAGCCCTGCAGTCTCACTGATCCAAAGGATGTGAAACAATTGCGTAGTAGATTTTTTGACTGCTTATTTTCGGATTGTCGAGGTCGGAGACAAGCTAAAATTGGAGGATTATTAAAACAAACCGGTTCGGGACCAGCTGTTGCTCTTAGATACTGTTCTTCGACAGGCTCATCAGGTACGGTAATAACAACAATAAGCAATCATTTGCCGCTATGTGTTGCACAAACGATTTGTGGTTTTGCCAATGGCAGCAACTAGGCTTCTTAAACAGCAGTAAAAGAATGACTTTTTCCCAATGCGTGTGGAACTAATAAATAAGCTCTCTGTGAGCCACATATCGTGTTACAAAAACAGAAGCTTTCTCAACGAATTTCAATGATTTTTTATCTTAATTTTCATAAAAAACACCTGCTTTCTCTTGTTGTAGCAAATGTGTGTTTTTACTGCTTACATTAAGAATTTTAATAATCTAGGATTGTTCTAAATTATGTGATGAATTGTAAATGTTTTTAATACGACATTCAATAAATGAATTATTATTGAACTTCTTTTAATGCACTTGTATCGGACAAGGGTGATATGTCCGGGTCACCAATGTGGTGACACCTATCCGGAGGACAGAACCCGTAGCCGCGTAACATAACCACTACACAAGTGATCTACTTTGTCTAGTGGTTATGTTAAGCGGCGACGAATCTTGGCGTCGCGGGTCAGTTCTCGGATTTTCACCAACACATTGGTGACCTTGACTGAGTTAAGAAAAGAGCAACGTTCTGATCTTTTGTGGCGCCATCTACCCGCAACCAATGTCATCAGACTCACTTGACACAGCAACCAAAAGAGTCATCAGACTACCTTGATCCAATACTAACAGTTAAAAGCACCACGTTATATACGTCCACCATAGCAAAAATTTGTTCGTATATCTACTGACTCACTGATGGGAGAGTACTGTAGCGGTTCTTCATAAGCCAGTAACAGCCTCCAGACAGAAGTGATCACTTTTGTGTAGTGGTTATGTTACTCGGCTGCGGATCCATAGGTCGTGAAATTTTGTCCGGGGATAAGCACCGTCAGACACTCTTTGGTTGTGATGAAAAATTTAAGGTACTCTCTGTAGAATTTTTACTGAAACAAGTTTTAAAGATAAAAACTGCCTTGATTAATATTGGCGTATGAGTGAAACTATTTTTGTACAGTGACAAAGTGTTTCAAATATTAGATCTCTTCATTAATAGGCAGATGATGCTATGTGATTTTTCTGTATAATTATTTACCTGTAAATTTGAAAAATTCTGGCTGTGGGAATTTTTGCTTGAATTTAAACGTATTTTTGTCTACACTTTTATTTCAATAAAAAGAACGTGGATGAATATAACCACATATAGCACAAATTTTTCAAATAATTACTTCCAAAATTTTAAGTGTAAAGAATTATCTTTTAAAAATACCAACAGCTTTCTTATTTGTTTTTCTTCTGAAGTATTTTTTTTTTTTTTTTTGCGCATGTGCTTCACGATGAATGAAAGCTGATTAAAACTGAATATGCATTGAATACCCTCCCCAGAGTATTAATTACATGCTGGTAAATTTTGCTTAGCGTATCTTTTGATCAGTTACCGCTGTACTAACTTATCATGTGAACTCAGCTGTTCTAATAAAGCTTCTATCCCTTTGAAGTTACCTCTTTTTTTTTTCTGACTTCCATCATAATTCTTTCGTCTTGTCTTTTAAAAAGATTTTTTTTTTTTCTGAAAAATTAGCTTATTTGAACTTCCTACAAATTTAAACTGTCAAAATGACCACATGGTATTAGCATCTAATTTAAGAAATCCACTGATTTTTCAGATTTGTTTTTCTTATTCTACAAGTACAAGCTTTCATGTGTACTTATGATAGAAAGAGAAACCCTCACGTGTACCTATAGTGTAAAAAGAAGTTATGTATGTATCTATCATACAAACAGAAGCTCTTGTATATATTTGTTATACAAATAAATTATATTATATGTACTAATACTACACATAGAAGTGCTTATGCTCAATCATACTGCAATTATATGGAGAAACTCATATTCTGCATATCCATGCTCTACACATAGTTTGTGACGGGCTCACGCGTCTTTTCTTTAACATGTCCTTTGGGCCAGAATTGGGGGCTGCGGTAGACCAGTGGTTAAGGTATCCAACCATGGCAGGCATGTCATGAGTTCGATCCCAGTACCACTAAAGACCCGCCGTGTAGGGCAGCGATGCACGTTAAATCTGTCGAGAGCTGAAACGTCCTCCCGTTGGTGTGGTGTGGGAGTTAGGAGAGGGGGTGCCAGCTCAGGTGTCGTCCACGTCACTTGACCATGGTTCAAAATTACGTGGTCCGTCGCCAAAAGCCCTCGTGTAGCTGAACTGTGCGATGTTAATATTAACTCACTCACTTGGGCCAGAATTAATGGGAACTCTTTTCCAACCCAATCCAAGTAGTGAAGTGTGAATGAAAGATGCAAATGAACAAGCTTTTTCAAGTCTGAATGAGCTTTACGTGACTGTGATTAGAAGTTATAAGTGATCGAATATATTTAATACAAGTTGCACACCAGTGCATACAAGTCAATACAAAGCGGTTCTCCAAGCTGTAATAAGGTAGGATTGACTATTTAATATTAGGATCAGTGATTAGGCGGTTCAGTTATTGATAGTGGTCTGAATTAGATTAAGTCTTATTATCTAAATATATATCTTGTGTGTTGCGTCTTTTGCCATCGTAGATTCTCTCATATTAATTATTATAATTTAATTTGTTAAAGGATTAAGTTGAATATCTTAATAAAGTCATATTAAGATAATGATTCCTTCTAGTTCTTTGGTTAATCCTACGCCTCTAGCTCACGCTGATACTCCGAGAGATATTCTCTCAAGGGGGGAACATCACAAGTTCTTTTTTAAAACTTATTATAGAATCCTCTGCTAGGAAACTCCATTTACCATGGAATAGTGTCCCGCAAGATAAATACAGTAATACCTCGACTTACGTTACCCCGACTTACGCGAATTCGGAGATACGCGATTTGCAAATCTAGTCGATTTGCTTTTTTTTTTTAAATCATTGAAACCCAGGCGGAATCGGAGCCATAGCCTAAAGAAATTATTAATTTGATTGAAGAAGCTTGCCAGACAAATAAATTTAGAAGTGAATAGTGATGAGGTTTAAGAACTGTTGAATTCCTACAATCTGGAGCCAATAATTGATAAGCTCATAGAAATGCAAGATCAAGACATTGAAGAACTTCAGACCCAGTTCAATCAGAAAATCGAATGACTGTTGGGAATTTTATAGAAGGCTTCAGTTTTATTGAAAAAGGTTACAAATTTTAGAAAGTACAGATTTCAACAAAGAGTATTTTTTCAACAAAACTAGGAATTAAAAAAATAGCATGCTACGAGATGAAATTTTGCTAGAGAAAAAAAAAATCTTTGAGCTGGCAGATTACTTTGTTAGATTTTATGAAACCTTCTACATTAAAATAACTTCGGTTTGCGATTTTGTGTATCTGTGTGTTGTCTAAGATTTTATTAAACATTTCTTTCTTCTTCGGTCCTAAATAAAAATAATTTGTATGCATTTCTATGCGAAACTATACCCCGACTTACGTGGTTATCACTCAGTCCCACCTATCGCCTAAGTTCGGGGTATTACTGCATGCATAAATATATTTCCAGTTATAGGACCCCCCAATTTTTCGAGAAAGATTTTTAAAGTCCACGAATATTATGAATGTAATGTATTTGTGAACATTATAGAAATATATAATACAATATAACTATATAAAATTATTTGAGGTTTTAACTGTGATATTTTAAAGATCTCGACACTTAAATTGTTTCCCCATCCTGATTTGGCAGAAAGATTTGTTATTGTTTGGTTTCTTTCTTTTTATGAGATTTGTATGTTGGGTAAATTAGTGCGCTAATGTTTTCATTGGCAGATTCCATTATTTTGTGCCATTTGTTGAGGGAGCACAATACAAATTCAAAGACTAGTTTAGTTCATCATCTACAACCTATGCCAAACATTTTCTTCCTCAATCTCCAGTCTCTTCAACTTTTGACATCTTTTCTCCGTTTTTCTGCTTGATCACTCCCCCCCCCTCCCCCTCGATCTTCCCGCCTGAACACCACTGTTACTAGATGCGGGATGCCAGTTGAATTATTGCCAGATGCGGGCGTTAGATCCCTAAAACGTTTTAAAAAAAAAATTCTGGAAATATATTTTAGCACACACCAAAATAAAGCTTATAAATTAAATTTCTTATGTGAAGAATCAAATTTGAAACGAGTAATTGTGGCAGCACAAACAAGAATTTTCGCATTGCGTATCATAATTTGAAAACCATCCTTTGAATTGCAGTGGAATTTAAAAAAGAAAAACAATACAGTCTACGAAATAGTGGGGATTCTCTGGAATCTGAAGAATAGATTTTTATTCCGCAAAATAAAATATAAATAAAGGAAAACTGAGCCTAAAGTGCCTATTTTATAAGGAAGAAAAATAAACTTTTCATGTTTACTGATGTACCGTGCTTCTTTTAAAGAATTAAACTCCATTTCTGTCTCGATTTTTTAATTTTTTGCAATGTTGTGATTTTTTTTTCTATATTTAGTATTACTATAAGACGTTTTATTGCACTATATCAAGGCTGGGAGGACTTTTCAGGGGTACTGGCTACTTCCAATGTTTTTAAGATGTTGCGATCCATCCAATGGCTTGATTATGGCTATTCTGTATTAAAATTATATGCTTCTTTTTCTTAACAAATGTTTTCGACACTGCACCTCTTTTAAAATATGACATTACTATTTTTGGTACAAAAATTCAAGTTACACAAAATTGTCAGGTTGAATGCTCGAACAACTATAAGTAACTGATAAACCGGGGAGCGTGGATATTTTCAATGCAGCGAGTAGGAAACATACGTGAACCGATGAATGTGAAACCGACGTGATAGCCCTCGTGTAGTTTTATATATAGTGCGACGTTAATATATCTCTCTCCTACTCTCACTCATTGAAAACGATGACATTTGTTTGCTGCCGAGTCCCGCGCCATCGCGGAATATGACATTAACACGAGCACCCAATGCCGTGGAAACACGGGGTGTGGGATGTCTTAATAGCCATTCCCGTACTATCGCGGGAAGAGCTGAGCTTCACCACTTTTTCTCGGGAGAAAAATTAAGTTCACGCTTGACATGGGAGTGATCACTTTTTTCCCTACAGCGACAGTGAATGTGTAAAACGTCATCATACGTGTCCAGTGACTGTTCTGCACATTTATCGAATTATTTGCTTAAGTAAATACATGAATCGATTGTGAAAAGCCGATTTTCTCGTGTAGCTGGCGTCCGTGTTCTATAAATATGTTTCTTTTAGTATACACGTCTTAGGTTTTAGTTAAAGTGGTCAACCGTGATCGACAAGACCCATCCCTGCGCGAAAAATATATGTAGCTGAGAAGAGACTGTGCTGATTTTAACAGCTACAAATGATTTCTGATTAAACTTTAGTAAACAGTGTTCAATTGACTGTTAGATTAAGGTCTTATTTCGCCTATGAAATTACTCAATCGAGTCTTAACACAATAATTTAGAATATATCAATTTTTCCTAATCAGGGTACAATACTGCTAATTTAAATACTATACTTCACCAAGGGAAGACCCTTCCCTTACCAATTACTGCTGAAGGCCATTCTATGGTAATGATGTTTAAATTAAGCTTAATTTATGTAGTGGCGTAATTTGATGATAATTATATGTATGTACGGAGAAGCAAATTAATTCATTTAGTTCAGTGATTCCCAAAGTAGTCTATATAGACCCCCCAGGGGGCTATGACGACCTGCAAGGGGTCCACGTCAGCAAAAAATGATTTGGGAGTTCATGAGGTGTAACAGGGTTGATAATAATAAGAGCACTATGATAGTGGCTCTTATTAAACCAGATCGCGACTTCAATTTTAAAAGAATTTAATCAAGTGGAAACCAAATTTTACCTAATTAACAGATTTGTTTACTAAATTTAATAAGGTTAATTTGCACTTACAAGAGGACAGCATAAATTTTATTAAAACAAGAACTATTTCAGCGTTTCTCTACAGAATTCAGCTAAAGAAGTATAATACTGGAGGTCCCGAATTTTCTCAATTTGTCACAGACAATCTTTCAGAACGTTTTAACCTACATTCAATATTTAAATGCCTTTTATTCAGATTTTGAAACCAGATTCCAGAATGCGTTGACTATGGTAATGCCACAATAGGCAATGGATTCATAGGGTTACAATGAGAAAAAAAATGTCACATTACAGTAGGAATTGATCGTAATAAGCACTAACGAAGTTATTAAAGTTTAGAAACGGATGTTAGCAATTTTAGCTTTAAAAAGTCAAACATGTTATTTGTCCTGAATTATAGAATATTGCGAGGAAATTTTTAATTGCTTTTCCTAGTGTGAAGGAATTTCAGCACGGTTGCCAATCTCCAAAACAAAGATAGGAAGGGAAGAAAGCAACTAGACACACACTAATTTCAGGGGAGATTTAAGGTTAAACCTCACAAGATTGATCCCCTCAGGGTCTCACCTTCTTTAGGTGAGTGGGGGTGTCACAATCCCGAGGTACCCTAGTGATCTTTTCCTTTTCCCAAGGGGTTTACTATCTTTGGTAAACACGGGTCTCACGAACCTGGGGTACCCTAGTGATCCTTCTCTATTTTCGACCCTCCTTCTTGTCATTCAATTTATAATTGCTTTCTTTCCCCGTCTAGATCACAGATTTTCACAAATGTTTGGCGCAGTATAGCCAGATTTGGCTTTTGCGCCATAAAATCTCACATTCATTCACAAGATTAATACCAAATGTTGAAAATTTGATAATGTAGCACCAGATTCATCCCTCCCTTAAAAATCACTTGTTTATTGTATAGTTATTTTATTTAACAGTTTTATTTATTAATCAACTTTTAATTTAATTAATTAACATGTGCTTTTAAATTTTAAACACTATACTCATTGCAGTTAGAAATTTAATTCTGTTAAAGTAGGAGTAGTAATACCAGCTGTCAAAAAGATACTTAAGTTGATACATTTGCAAAAATTCAATATTAATTAGAAGGGGTCTATCTCAAACCGAAAAACATGGCAAGGGGTCTATGAGACAAAAAAGTTTGGGAGCCTCTGATTTAGTTGTTCAGATCTTTTGAAATTATTTTATCAGTTTAAATGTAATTTATATTGTGAAAGATGTAATATATAATAATCATAAATAAAGCATTTATTTACTCCTGGCAGATTATCAGTTTTATGCAGAAAATAATTCTATGTATAGTTATAAAAAATCTTCATATACAAAATAACGTGTGAATTGCTAAGTTTTATAATCTAATATAGTCAAAATTATGTATGGTTTACAAAGAGTTGTTTAATTTCCCTAAGCTATTGTATATGTAATTGTTTTTTTCCTTGTAACGATTGATAAAATGCCATAGCAACCCAAAATAGATTAATTGCATAAAATTTATACGGAAAAAAATTCCTAAATTTTTTAAGGCATTTATAATGTGTCTGTTAGCCACACTTACATTAACATTATGTAGTTATTTAATAATCTAGCGTTTTTTCTGAGAAATGTATTTTAAGTATTAATATTTTCAGTGCGCGTGCACACACAATACCCTACAAATGTCACACTTTACGGACTCTTTTTTTTTTTTTTTCATGGAGCGATATGTTAAAAGTACTTTAAAGTTCCTAAAATGTTCTTAATCCGAAATTTCTTTGAATTTCTTTTCAAATGAGTTAATGGGCTTAATTCATGACGGTCACACGTGATAAAAACAAACACGTCTACTCCATTGAATTCAAGACAGACATTAAACTAACTGTACTTGTTGTTCTATTTGTTAAATTTCAAAATTTTATATATAGGTTACGATGTTCAAATGTCATACAAAAAAAAAAAAATTCTTCAAAAAGATTTTAAAGTTAACAAAAAAGTGTTATTTTGTGCACGTATTTTTAAATAAAATGAATTTTTAGTATTATTTTTTAATTATTGCTGAAAAAATGTACTTTTGAGAGAAAGTTTCTGCAAAGAGCAAAAATTGGCAACAACGAAGCACTTCAACTGATTAGCTGGAAACACATGATAGCTTTTATCGTGTGACTATAACGTCACATGAGTGTTTGAGCTGATTGGCTAGAATCACATAGTTGTCATTATCATGTGACTATGACATCACAAGAATTTATCCCATAGTATTATGTTCATAAAAACATTATATATGTTGCAACTTGTGTTTATTAAACAAGTTTATTAATATTTGGGTTTATAGTTGTTCATGTAAGTTAATTTGTCATTGAGAAAAATTAAATATTTTTATTCATCAAAAGATTTACTTCATATAATATTAAGCGTCATAGCATACACGGGACTTTTTATTTTTGTAGTCTCGGTGAGAGCAGGTACATCGCGAAATGGAACAAATTTTGTCCTTGGTGTAAGCTGAGCCACAATTCCAAGAACGCTGAAGCAACTTTGATTTAAATTATTTTATAAACAGTATAAACATTGCGCTAAAACACGAACGCAAACGCGATTGCACAAACCTGCATGGAAATGAATCAAAAATTTCTAACATTCATCGTTCCTCTCAAAAGAGAAAAATCCCGCTCTTTCAATAACGTTAGTACGACACCCAACGAGAATTTTCTCAACTAACGCTCACTACATTTATATTTTATGCAAATAATAAAAAAATAAAAATAAATTAATACAAAAAATGTATATATTCAGATTAAATTTACTAAATTTTATTTTTGATTTTTTTAAAAAAGGAAGTGTATTTTGTGCCTGTTTGTTGCAACATAAGTTTATAATTGGTTTTCCATCCGACAATTCAATTCTTGGATTTCCTTTCGGCAGCCATCGAAAAAATAAGATTTATGCTTATTTTAATGAGAGAGAGAGATTTCATATTCGAATTGCTAAATCATGTTCAGGGTTAAAATATTCAGAACATATATATTAAAAATGTCATTTTATTTGAAACGAATGCCTTATATTTTTTTAAAAAAATTAGGTGAATTTTGAAAATCAATTTATTTAAGAAAAGATGGCTGGATTAGAATTTTTATCGTATTTTTTAAAGCAAATATCTCTTTTCCTTGTAATCTTCAAGCGCCTCTTGAATCTTGTGAAATTTATTTCGTAAATTTTTGCTCTAAACTTTTTAATCTTATGTGCATTTTTCGAAATAGCATTTAACCTTTAAAACTGGGTGGTAAAGCATATGAACATTTAAAGGTTAAAATCGCTTCATTATTATTCTTACATCCGTGCACACGATAATGCATATCATGATAGAATAGTTAAGTATTTCGTAATACTTTATCTAGGACAATTATGTTAAAGCTTGCCATTGTCTATGTCATGCATGTTTCCTTGAATCACAAAGCAAGTAGAAGCAGCTTCCTGGGAACTTTGGCAAGGTTTTTCTCAGAGGAAAAACTATTTCACGTAAGAGATTTATTGCTTTTATAGATTATCGCTGTAGAGAGAATTCTTGATATAGGACCTCAATACATACTCATTTCCATTTCTAAAAATAATTGTTCATTGAATTAACCTCTCGGCTGGTCATTGGGGCCACGGTAGTGTCATGAGTTTGAGTCCTAGTGCCAAAGGAGACCCGTCATGTAGATGGGCTGATGCACGTTAAATCTGTCGAGGATCAAAGTCCTCCTATTTGCGTGGTGTGGAAGTTCTGAAAGGATTGTTGCCCTCGTGATTTGATCATGTTTCAGAATTATGAGGTCCGTCACCAATAGCTTTCTTGTTGCTTTATAATGTGATATTAACAAACATTTATTCATTCAGTTGGCTGGTGAAACATTTTCCCGCCCAGCAGCTGCAAAATCGGCTCCCTATGTGAATAGCATTACGCTGTTCATACGCACACGTGCACCCTTAAAATGTTGCGGGTCCTTTCATCTGATATCACACCGACAACCGACGTCCATGAGAAACGCAACGGCTGGATTCCACAACCCCGAGTGTAAGAAGCGACCGCCTCCACCACAAGAGGGTGGAGAGTCAGCCCGTTTAGAAACACTCGAAAGAAAAATTGTGTTGCCTCTTCCGTCACAAATAACATTCTGTGGAATGGAAATGGTTAATTTGAATGAATTGTAAACCAAATATACATACTGTAATTAATAGCTGTGGAAGTAATAAACCAATTATTTAATTTCTAAGCAATAGAAAATATTGTTCGTAAGAATAATAAAATCTATCCATGTATATTGAAAAAATTTTATTTAACGTCCACCACAGAAATACCAGAGCTATTGGCAATGGACCTCGGACTTAAAAACTCCTAACGGGTGACGAGGACAACGCCTGGTATATTTACTCTCCTAAAAAGATTCCACAACACACGACTTCGGTTCTGAATTCGTAGCTGTGGTAGCCGAGTGGTATAAGCATCGGATCATGGCTGGCTTTGTCACGAGTTCGAGCCCAGTACCACTAAAGACCCGCCGTGTAGGGCAGCGGTGCACGCTAAATCTGTCGAGAGCTGAAACGTCCTCCCGTTGATGTGGTAGTTAGGAGAGGGAGGTGCCAGCTCAGTTGTCGTCCACGTCACCTGACCATGGTTCAAAATTACGTCGTCCGTCGGTAAAAGTCCTCGTGTAGCTGAACAGTGCGACGTTAATATTCACTCTGAATTCCATTCAACGTGCTGTAGTGCGTGATTCCGAACGACATATGCTGTTTATTATGAGTATTTTTAAAATAATGACTGTAAATGGTTTAGATGCAGAAACTCACAAAAAAATTTTATGTGCCTAATATTTGTTGAGCAACTTTAGAATTCATGGAATAAGGGAATATAGTATATATATTTCTTTAGTGAGTGAATGCAATGTTAAATAACTCATCAATTCATTCACCTTTTTGAAAATTTCCTGGAAGGAAATCATTTGCACGTTTAGTTTCCTGAATTCCTGCTTCTTCCTCGTTAAAAACAAAACACTTCATTGAGGCTTTGAACAAACTTTCGAAATAAATAAAACTGAAAAGAAAAAAGAATTGGGCGGGGTTTACCATACTATTTCTTAGTCTGGGGTCTTAAAAATTTGGTAACAATCAGAGAAGTAGAAAGAACATTGCTTAGTTTTAAATACTAATTAAAATTAAAAGGACTTTGATGTATTATTATTGCAGTAACAATCATGCAATGCAAAAATATGCCTGATCGAATTATTTTTATCTTAACATACCACTACTTCAAACTGGTTGTAAAAAATAAGCAAAAAAGAGCGTGAAATTATGCAATAACGTTCAAATTTAAATAATGAATCAATCAGCAGAGCTCATTCTTGTTTTTATAGATCATTGAAGTATTAGAAAATATATACAAACCTCCATGTAACGAACTTCTATTTTGCGAATTCTCTATTTTATGAACTTTTTTCGGGAACCAATAACATTTTACTATTTTCTTCGTAATACAACCTCCAAATAGAAAAGTGCATTTTCTATTCAACGAACTTTTTATCTTGTGAGATTCGATTTTTTCCCCCTATTTTAAAAATATTTCAGGACGTTTTTCAAATTTTTCTCTTCAGCACATTTTATGGCGATCAATGGTCTTCAACTGGTTTTAAAAGGTGCCTAACTCACCTAGAGCAATAAAATTGCAGTAATTAATAAAAACCCTCAAGTAACAAACAGATTTTATCAGAAAACCATTTAAGGACACATGTGATATGTTTGCTTAAAATTACTGTTTATTAAATAATGTATGTTTAAAGTTACTTGAAGGCTTAAAATTTGAAGGTGTCATTAAAAAATTCATTAATTTTAATTTAAAATTATTTTTTAAAGTTGAAAATATATACAGCGTATTCCTGAACAATGCCCCCCACCCTTTCTTGTTCTCCTTGGAGATTTCTTTTTGATGAGTAAAATATGTAAAATAAATAGATATTAATTTTTATTTTCAAAAAAATTTTGACAATTACTTTTTTTAAAATATAATATAGAGTGTGTGTGTGTTTATGAGTTTAAAATTTGTTTTATATGTGGTCTCAATGTATTAACAGATGAATCTCTGTTTAACGAATTTTCCATGCAACGAACTTATTTTAGGGATTTAGCGATTTCGTTAAATAGAGGTCCGACTGTAATTCCTCATATTTGTAATATGGGACTACCAAGTTTTATTTCATTTTCGTCGCATCTTAGTACTAATATTTTCTCAGAGGTAGCCATGTCAACCGAGTGGTCAGGTTACTAACTCGAGGCTTGCAAATTATGGGTTCAAGTCTTGTCACTGAAGACCCTACAAGTAGAGGCGCTGATGCACGCTAAATCTATCCAGGTCTCTTATTGGCGCGGTGTGGCAGTTTTTGTAGAATAGGGTGCCAGCTAAGGTATCGTCATTGTCACTTGACCATGGCTCAAAATTACAAGGTCTGTCGCCAACAGCCTCGTGTTTCTTTAGAACAGGCATGTCAAACGCATATGATATTGCGGACTACATGATCTATTTCACATTAAGTAGGGGGTCGCTTGTTTTCAATGCTCAAAAAAGTAATAAAATACGATTTTTGGAATGATTTAGAATCTATTTTGTAGACTCGATGCATTTTATAATATGTATACCGTAAAATCCGGCGTATAACGCGCACCCTCTATTTGACGAAGAAACCTGAAATATACGCGTGTAATAATCTTATGTTTTTAAATCAATTATTCGAGGTGTTGTTCAAAGCTGTAGAAAAATTAGTACACTTCTAGAACTACAAACCTTGAAGTTCATAAGGAATGTTATTTCTTTTAAATCAACAGTATTTCGATCTATGTAGAAGTCTAATTTTTTTCTATAATCATCTCTATTTTCATTTTCAAAAGTCTCAATTTTAGACCCGACGTATAACGAGCCTCCGTCCGCATTTTTTGTTTAAAAGTGCGCGTTATACGCTGGATTTTACGGTACATAGTCGCTTCACATATTCCTTATTACGTTTACTAAAACTTAACTCAATGGATGATGTAATGAGGTGGTGAATTGTGGGTGGCTAGAAGCAGGCCAGTCTCGAATCCAGATTTGTAGAGATTTCAATTGAACGCCCAGCTTCGTGTTCGACTTATGGAAAATTTCAGGATACCGAATCCGTAGAGAGAAAGCCTGGGCAAGGGGTCGTGAAAGAGCCACGGCAACCAGAGAAGATCGCCATTTGTTCATTATAGCGAGGCAAAGCTGAGATACAACAGCTTCTCAGCTCTCTCGTGAGTTGTATGCGGCCACATGAACCCGAGTTTCAAGGATGGCTGTTTCTAGAAGACTTCATAAGTGAGTGTGAATATTAACGTCGCACTTTTCAGCTACTCGAAGGCTTTTGGTGAATGACCTCGTAACTTTGAAGCATGTTCAAGTGACGAGGACGACATCTGAGCTGCGTTCCCCCTCCAAACTACCTCAGTACGCCAACCGGAGGAACTTTGAGCCTCGGCAGATTTAACGTGCCCCTCTACACGGCGAGCCATCAGTCGCATGAGGATTAGACAACGTATACGCCACGAGATCATTACCTTAAGCCTTGACTACCACAGCCTTCAATTGCAATAAATTAGTCTTGAGATGTTGATATTGTTGAATCATGCAGATTTCTCAGATTTTCGGCTATTTTATCAACTCTGCTGGCTACAGTATTTTGGCTTATTGCACTTTTAAATTTTTTTTATTTGTAATGGTTATAATACTTTCGCCGCCTTAATTGAGTCTTTACTATCAAATCCCGCTTCAGTAAATTGTCTATATCTGTGTGGGATTAAATGTGACAATATATAACTAAACTTTAAGGCTTCTGTTTCGTATAACAACAAATTTTGTGAATACTTTTTGTTGTTTTGAAGAATCGATTTCCATTTCGACAGTTTATCTTCATGAAGTTTTTGCAATGTATTTATTGGTCATAGTTTGTTTTATGATTTGTGTTATAATGCCTTTTCAGATTATATTCCTTTGCAACTGAAATAAGGTTTTTTATATTAGTCATAACATTTTATTCTAGTTTTGGTCACAAAAAATATTGCAGTTCCCATTTTTCTTGAAAATTACGGTGTCCCTCCTCACATTCTTCACTTTTTTTTACTCATTGTTCTTAAAGTTCGAATATGTTTTTATTAAATAAATTTTTAGGTTAATATGAAGTCCACTTTCATTCGCAAACGATTTAGCAACCAACCATTATTATTTATTTTCATCGCCTTGTATTTTTTAAACTTAAAAAAAAAAACTCCAATATGGTCTCTGAAGTCATTCTATTCTCTCTCCGGACACACCAAGGAGAGATGGAGGAAGAGCAATAAATGTCGTACACGCATAATGAATCTTGGTTCCCCCTATAGAGTGAATAATATGTAGAAATGTATTTAAAAAATTAATAAAATTTCATTTATAATAGAAAAATTAAATGATTTTTAATAAAATATTAAAAATAACTTATTATCTAAAACTTATTTCTATTAAAACAAGAGTATGTAGCTAAAGTTTTTAAAAAGCTGACATCAAAATAATTTTAAACTGGAAAAACTTCAGATGTTTAAAAAATTTTAAAAAGTCTCCGCGGGCAACAATTTATGTATTGGTGGGCCGCATGTGGCCCGCCGACTATTTTTAAAAAAATTTTAAATATCAGATTTTTAAAAATTTTTCATTTTAAAACTTATTTGTGAGGGGAAATTTATATTTTTGTATATAAATCTACAATGTGCCTGTTACCTGTTCTTGTTTTAAAATAAATCTTTTTGATCATAGAAATGTCCTTTAGATTCAAATAGATTTATATTTTATCAAACAGTTACATTTGATTTTACTACAGCAAATTACTTTTTTAGTAAATTTCGAACTGCATTATGCATATTCTTTACTGTGGATGGTACATGATACTCTCAGTGTGTGTGCGACTTTCATTTCTCCTCCTCCTTTTCTATTTGGAGTGCTCAAAAAGCAAGAGGCAGTCAAAGATGTTTCTTAAAATTTAAAAATATTCAGGACGGTTAAGAGGCATGTCGCAGGGAAACGATGAAAATAGGGCTTTCTTCAAATCCC
The DNA here is from genome assembly GCA_019973935.1 of Trichonephila clavipes. NCBI lineage: Eukaryota > Metazoa > Arthropoda > Arachnida > Araneae > Nephilidae > Trichonephila > Trichonephila clavipes. Next base: position 400,880 of record BMAU01001028.1, read on the forward strand.
TAAAGGAGATGATCAATTCACGCAAGATGTTAAAATAACGTCTCTTTGATGTCTTTTCCATGTTGTAAAAAGTAAGTGAATTAATTAAATCCCCGAAATGTTTTAGTGAAATGATGAAATGAAAACAATATGCCACTTTTTTGGTGCTAGGGGACTGATATTTGGGGGATCGTAATAAATTTTGTTATGGTTAGGATCTGCTGGGACTCATCCCCGGTGCATTCCCACCCCCTCTACAGCTTTTTGGCCAAGATCTCGACACCCGAGCCTCACAGTCCATTCGGGCCTGGCTCATTCGATTCCTCTCTATCTGCTCTTCCAGTTTTTATAATTTCATGCTCATAGGTCTATTCCTTACATAGTTTTTAATTGTTTTAAACTTTTTAAAAAATTTTAAATTTAAATCCACAATATCTTGGCTCTTGTTTGAGTCTCGAACATGAGATTTGAATCAACTGTTCCACTCGTTGAGACCCATCCAGTCATATACTTGACTCCCATTGGGTAGGCATGGGGAGGGCTTAAGCACTAAAATATCATGCTCCCATGTTAATCCTATGGGGTCTGAAAAAATTTCACTCCCCCAAGGAGTTGAGCTTAGGACTTGATTTTTGGAGGTCCGCCATGTTTTCGTGTATGCGCGAGCTATACGTGGAGTTGCTCCACCCCTACAGGGCTTCCCCATTAATAACTCGAATCCTATGCTATCTTGATCGACCGCATTGCTGGATTCGATTGTTCTCCCTATGAGCTCTTCATATACGTAATTTTATCCCAATAGCCCCATTCCTTCCTCCCATTTTATGTGGCCGCGGTAGCCGAGTGGTATAGGTATCGGACCGTGGCTTGCTTTGTCACGGGTTCGAACCCTGTACCAGTAAAGACCCGCCGTGTAGGGCAGCGATGCACGTTAAATCTGTCGAGAGCTGAAACGTCCTCCCGTTGGTGTGGTGTGGTAGTTAGGAGAGGGGGGTGCCAGCTCAGGTGTCGTCCACGTCACTTGACCATGGTTCAAAATTACGTGGTCCGTCGCCAAAAGCCCTCGTGTAGCTGAACAGTGCGACGTTAATATTCAATCAATCAATCAATCCTCCCATTTTATGTTTTTAATTAATTTTAAAATTTTTAAATTTCCTATAGCTCCGAGGATTTTTGACCTGCATGGTTCCAAAGTACAAGGACTTAACCTCCCAGGTGTCTCTCCCCCCCTCCCCCGAACAGCATTTTGCCAATGCAAATCCTGACTAGATCATTTCGTCATTTCACTGAAACAGTTCAGAGTTTGATAAAATCACTTACTTTCATCATGGAAATGACATTGAAGAAACGTTATTTTAAAATATTGTCAAAATGCTGTCCAGGGGGAGACACCTGGGAGGTCGAGTTCTTGTACTTCCGAACCATACAGGTAAAAAATCCTCGTAGCTATGGGGAATTTTAAAAAAAATTAAAAAGTTTAAAATTGTTTAAAGACGTGAAATGGGGGGAATTACTGGGGCTATTTAGATAAAATTACGTATTTGAAGAGCTCATAGGGAGAACAATCGAATGTGCAGCCAGTGCGGTCGACCAAGGTAGCATAGGATTCGAGTTACTAATGGGGAAGCCCTGTAGGGGGGGGGGAGCACCGGAAGGGGGCCAATTCCACTTAAAGCTCGCGCATACACGAAAACATGGCGGACCTTTAAAAATCAAGTCCCAAGCTCAACTCCTTAGAGGGGGTGAAATTTTTTCACAGACCCCATAGGATTAACATGGGAACATGATATTTTAGTGCTTAAGCCCTCCCCATGCCTACCCAATGGGAGTCAAGTATATGACTGGATGGGTCTCAACGAGTGGAACAGTTGGTTCAAATCTCATGTTCGAGACTCAAACAGGAGCCAAGATATTGTGGATTTAAATAAATTTAAAATTTTTTAAAAAGTTTAAAACAATTAAAAACTATGTAAGGAATAGACCTATGAGCATGAAATTATAAAAACTGGAAGAGCAGTTAGAGAGGGATCGAATGAGCCAGGCCCGAATGGACTGTGAGGCTGGAATGTAGAGATATTGGCCAAACAGCTGTAAAGGGGGTGGGAATGCACCGGGGGGATGCGTCCCAGCAGATCCTAACCATGACAAGTTATTCCGATCCCCCAAATATCAGTCCCCTAGCACCAAAAAAGTGGCATATTGTTTTCATTTCATCATTTCACTAAAACAGTTCGGGGATTTAACTAATTCACTTACTTACAACAGGGAAATGACATCAAAGAGACGGTATTTTAACATCTTGCGTGAATTGATCATCTCCTTTAGAGATTTGACGAAAGCCCTAATTTCATCGTTTCCCTGCGACATTATATAAGGGCACAATCAAATTTCAAGAATGGGTAACGAAAGATCAATTCAAAAGGAACACCGTTATTTTTCAAGAAAATGTCAACTGTAATATTTTGAACATTATTTGATCATTGCATTATTATATTATGTAAACTTTATAATATTATCTATGTCTGTATACATGAAAAATAATGAAAACAATAATAATTCATTCTGTTTTAAATTTTCACTCCTATAAATGTTTTTTGTTTCCAAATCTAAAATAAAGGTACATATATTTATGTGCGGCCAACGGGATTATAATGTTTTTCTGAAGTGGCCCGCAAGGTCATATGGGTTGGATACCCCTGCTTTAGAATATGTCCATGTTAATTGAAAATCAAATTAAATACTCATTCAAAATTGTAATTTATTGCAAGCACTCTCTTGGAATTCTTTTGATTACTTCCATGTGGCAGCAGTAGCGGAGTGGTATGGCCGCGAACTAATGACCGGAGTTGTTTTTGCAGAATTATGGGTTCGATTCCTGGTGCTGCTATTGTCCTGTGGCCACATTAGCCCAGTGGTCAAGGTATCAGACTCATGGCAGGCGTGTCATGAGTTTGACCCCAGGACCGCCGAATACCTGCCATGCAGAGTGGGCCGATGCTCGCTTTATATGTCGATGCTCAAATGTCCTCCCGTTGGTGTGGTGTGAAATTAGGTTAGAAAGAGGGTGCCAGCTTAAGTGTCGTCCTCGTCACTTGACCGTGGTTCGAAATTACGAGGTTTGTCGCCAATAGCCCTCGTGTAGCTTTGTAGTGAGACGTAAATTTTCCTCTCACCACCATTGTCCTACGTGAAATAGGTATCGGATTGTGGCTTGTCACGAGTTCGAGCTCAGTACCACTAAAGACCCGCCGTGTAGGGAAGCGATGCACGTTAAATTTGTCGAGAGCTCAAACGTCTTCCCGTTGGTGTGGTGTGGTAGTTTAGAGAGGGGGATGCCAGCTCAGGCGTCGTCCACGTCACTTGACCATGGTTCAAAATTACGTGGTCCGTCGCCAAAAGCCCTCGTGTAGCTGAGCAGTGCGCCGTTAATATTCAATCAATCTGAAGTATGTGAAATCTTTCGAGACTGAGCATTCTTATGTTGGTGTGGTGTGGAAATTTTGACAGGGATTGTCAGCTCAGGTGTTGGTTGCCCTTCCTCCTCGTCATTTGACAGAGATTCAAAATGGTGACGTCATGCACCAATAGCCATCCTGCGCTTCAAAGTGCGATATTAATGACCATCAATCGTTATTTCTTTAATCAAACTGTATTTAATTATGTAATTCAAATAACAAATTCATAAACACTCTAGTAATTGAAGAAATGCTAATATTTTTACAAGAAATTATTTGGTTTCTAATATTCATATAAGAAACTGTGTTATAATAGTTTTATGTAAATAGTTAGTTATTTTATGTTTTCCAAACGCGCACTTTTAAACATAATAAAATTAAATTAACTACTCAGCATGATTTCTTTACGCTACATGGCTTAATGATCTTTTTTTTTCCATGCCGTATAGTTTACAACCTGAAGCATCAACACAGCTTGTTGTTAAACCAGAATTTTTTCCCTCACTTAATACTACGGACATCCACACAATCCAAGGCCACCTAAACCGGTCCCTCCATTAAAATGCAACTTAATTCTGGGTGTGTTTGGACTCCCTGGACTCTCCTGATTCATAATTAGACATTTTACTGAAAGGGCTTTTGAAGGAAACATTAAAAACAAAAAATATCTGAAAAAGATGTAATGGGAAGATTATTTTTTGCTTTTTTACACACTGAAGCACTGGTGTATAACAAACGCGTGTCTAGAGGAATAGAAAAGTAATAAAAATATAACAAAAAAAAAAGAAGCTAAAAACAGCAATACTTCGAGAAGGGATTTAGAGGAAAAATGCAAACCGCAGTTAAGGAAATCCAGTCCTGAAAGGCTGTCATGCACAACGATTTTTGCGCTTAGGTCAAAACATCGTCTGGGCAGACGATTAACAGCGAAATATTCATTCCGTTTTTACCCAGCCACTTCGGCGTCGGCTCTAACTGTGACTGCGGTGACAATTTTTCACCTGCCCTACCGAACGCCGGGTTAAACAATACCGGCTTTTCCTTACGTAATCGGACAACGCAGCGCCATTAAGCGAATAATAATAACCGGGGAAGGAAAAAAGCTTCGTCCTTTTCTTTGTAAGCGGAAGCCCACGGAGTGGCCTTGAAGGGTGCTAGGCCACATTTATTGTTTGCGCTGGAAACAGTGTAGTCGTCGGGAAATTTATGTACGATTTGGATGCAGCCGGAGATATCGGAAAAAAGTGTTTTTTGAAGGTAAGTTGTGCATTTTTATCTGTGTGAGGATGAGGTTCTGAATGAGCGTGTTTTAGCCCGTTCCGAGTATTTCGTGCGCATGCTTTTTGTTTTGTTTGTTGTTTAAAACAAAAAGTATATTAGTTCCGTGCTCCTATGATTGTAACAGCAAACAAAGGAATGCTGACAATACTTTTTTGGTTATTGACACTGATTTTTTTAAAAAAATGTGCAATTATAGTTCTTTTTTTTTGTTATTTATGGTTTATTTGTTCATGATTTTTTTTTTATTTAGCTTAAATATTCGCGATACTTATAAAGTGTGTTCCTATGTCTTAGAAAAGTTTGAATTTAATAAATACTGTGATCTATATATATATATAGATTTTTGGAATACAAAAAAAAGAGTAAAATGTCTCTATATGTGTTCTTACAAAAAAAAAAATTATGATTAGGGATTTATGTAAGAAGTTGTACCTAAAGTTACGTCACAATAAAAAAATAAATAAATAAATAAAATACTTGTTTATTTTGTCAGAAATCAAGATTAGTTTCGAGTCATTTGAATTACAGAATTTATTGATTTTCAAAGTAATTTAGCTCATGTTTTAATTTATTTTGATATTCTATTTGATTTAGCTGTATGTTTAGTTCTGTTCTATTTTCTTGAATAATTTAACGGAATTAATGTTTTTATCAGTGGTGTAATGGAGAACATTAGCCCCCTACAAAGTCAGGTTTTTGGTCTCTAGCCGAATTTTAAAAAGGATAGCAAAACCATAACATCAGGCTTTGAACCCCCCTAGAAGCCTGCTCACCTCTCGCGTTGCGGGGGTGTATGTCCAAATCACATGTTTATTAATTCATTGCAGTACATTCAAATAAAAATGGATGTATCTCTTAATTATAAAAAAGTTTCGTATATATAAATTATTTTCTCTTAATAAAAAAAGGGCTTATTTTTTAATTGCTACATTTTTTTTTATTTTTATAATTAGATACTCTTAGAAGTCTGACTTTTCCACGGAATTACATAACATATTTAACACACACACAAAAAAAATGTTCCTCTGATATTTGTGTAGTTTTGGTAAACTTTGAGAGATACAGAAAAATAAGGAGATATCTAATTATCTCAAAGTTACTGACATATTCTAGTTATGGATGACACTAGACGAATAGTGAAATTGCTTCTCTGTTGAATTTAAAACTATGGAGTGAATTTTGTTGAGCACATTATTTGTATGAACATTTTACTGCATGATGTATTGTTTATTTAAACACTGGGTTGTGTTTTTGAAGCATCAATTAAAGATATTTTTCAATCCGGATTTTTAAATAAGATTTTTCTAATGATGCTTGCAATTCTTTCAATTTGAAAAAAAGGATTAAAAGACCTTTTACATGCATGGTGCTCAAAGCTGCGGGTAACGACAGGCATACTTTTAACCCCTTGCTGTGATGAATTTTTCGGATCTCGATCGGACAGTGTCGATCAGGTGGCATAGGAAACAACAACGTTAAGCGATCTCGGGACCTTTTTTCTTAGTAGAAAAATGATCATGTATTTGATTTAGTGATACACCAGCTATTTCCGCTTGAATAAACCTCTAACTTTTTATGTATAAAAATGTATTCTACCTACAAATCTCTCTCTCTCTCTCTCTCTCTCTCTCTCTCTATATATATATATATATATTTGTAACTGTGAACCGCGAGCTGTTTGGCGAGGAGTGCTTGTATTCTGTTTTGATTCACATTAGTGTTTAAACAGGTTGCATGGAAATTTGTAGAATAAGAATTTGTTTTTTGAAACTCTACAATATTTAGTGAAGTTTGATTTGATTCATGTATAGTGTAATGAATTGTTTTATTCAATTTTTTTGTGACTTAATATAAGGATTAAAAATCACAAAATTGCTCCCCATTTGCTTTTTGTTAATAATATTTAAAGTGCATTTTTTTAACAAACATTTATTGAATCTATCAAAATCTTTAGAATATATAACATGATATTTTATGAACATGAGAATTTATAAATATTGGGGTATTTTCTTTCTGTTGTAAAAAAAAATAAGTTTCCAAGATTTGGAGACTCACGCTTTTTAACATCAAATAGATGGTATTAATAAACTATTTACGACATTTCTCGACAATAACATACTCAGAAATAGGCGATGCGCATCATTTTTTAATATATACGTTAATCAGGGGATTTTTTTTTCTTCCATCAAGTTGTATAATGATTACTTGTTATCTTCCCGAGTGAATAAGATTAATCCCTGGGTGGAACCCTTCTTTTTTTGTACATGACCTTGTTCGATCAATTTGCCTTGAGGACTCAAAACTTTCCAAATAAAAAAAATCATAAATAAAAAGATTTTTTTTTTAAATATTAGAATGAAGGGGCCAATGCCGGTTTGCCTTGGCGGTTTCCTGCGCAGGTAGTGAAAAAAAAAATTAAGAAAAAAAGTTAGTTTTTAGATCTCTGCTGATGATAGTAAGAATCGAAAACGACTCAGAACTATTAATTCTTTTTCTGTGTGTATTTGTATACATTATCGCTTAATCAGAATCCAGACATTTGCGTATTTTAGTAACAATTTCTTATACTAATGATTGCGACTGTGAATGAATACAATTTAAATTCATTATTCTAGTAACAGTGGCAGTGTTAATGTAACTTGTTTATACAAAGTACAAAAACTTAACATATGCATTAATGTTTTTTTTTTTAAATTTAACTATTTTTAAAAATATTTTTGAATTATGTTCCATTTCTTCAGTGAGATAAAAACAAATACAATCTGACTTCGATTTAACGAATTCATCTGGACCGAACATTTTGTTCTTTAAATCGGGGTTCAAACAAAATAAAAATTTTTTGCATTTACCTTTTGGAAATTCTACAATAAGCAACCACACAAACATATCCATATTTACGAATTACACGCTTTTTATCCAACGGCTAAAAATATTATTAGTGACTTATTGCGCACCAGTTGATTGGAAATTTAAAAATATTGATTAATGTATGTTAGAAAGCCTACTTTGATTCCTGACTCGAAAGAATTCTTTTTCAATTCTATGCATAGAAGAAAAATACTGCGCAATTTACATCCTGCAGCAAATTTAAATCCAATTTTTTCTAATAAAAGCCACTAACAATTTTTTTCAACTGTTGAGATAATTTGTTAAATCGGGGTTTTTGTCTTCATTTTAATCGGGGAAAGTGAAAAATTCGTTAAATTGCGAAATTCGTTAAATTAGGGTCCGACTGTACTTATGTAGAAAGAAATTTAAGTAAATAAATATTTTAGAAGAATACTTTAGAAACACAAGACATGATTTTTTTGTTTTGTTCCATTCTGATGCAGTCACACAGTTAGTAGATACATGTATTCTTTTCTGTAAACAACGCAAATATTCGTTTTGAATATTGTTGACATGAAGAAATAAAGTTGAGAAAACGAGAATAGTAGCAGGAAAATCTGTGGCTATTTTTTGTCAATATTAGATATCTTTATTATTCAAAATGTATTCAACTGGAAACATTTCCCCCTCTTTGCATTTTGTTACTACTTAATTAAGGTCGCGAAAGTATTCTGTTTGACCTTGGTTTAAACTTGATAGTAATTAGATTAAATTTAAATATTTAAATTCAATCAATGAGTTTGTATCAAGATCTGGATTCGTAATAAAATTAATATTATTGAATATATTAAAATGATGAAACGTTTTTAAACTTGACACTCATATACGTGGAGATGAGAATGAAGTTTTATTCATGTGATTCACAAGATTTATTATCATTTACTGCTTCGCGTACGCTTTTTAACATATTCTAAGCTTCCAATATGACCACCATCATTTAAAATACATTTTAGAACACTTTTTTTATAACCATGTTGCCACTCATTAAAGTTTTTGCATGTTTAAAAGATGACTATTAGTTAATGAAGTAATTTTTAATTCCAATTAAATTGTTGATTAAAATGCTTCGTTGCCTGATTTGTTTTTAAGTTTATTTGGTTTATGAATCAACACATGTATCAAATTAAGTTGGATTTTCAAATCGGCATATTTAAATTGTGTTGAAATGTGTTTAATTTAAGGTATCAGACTACGTTCGGAACCGGGATTTTGCAAAAGTTTATAAATGGATAATATTTATGATATTTAGTGTCACTTAGATTAGAAAATGTTATACAATATTGTTTTAAGAATACTATTTCAATAAAAAATTATTTTAGTACACAATATTTTGACAAAGAAGAACATAGAATGACCCATTTTCAAAATATCCTCCTTTTGTGAAAAATGCTTCTGTTATAATATTTTGCCCTCATATAGCTCAGACCTCTGTACAGAGGCTCAACTAGAATTTTTGAAATATATAACTTAGAAGTGGGTTTATATCCATGTCTTACGACAACAGAGGAGAAATTTTAAGAAAAAACGCCAATAATTATTTCAATTGGTTGTAACTTTGAAAATGTGAATTTTTCAAAAATCCAAGTTGAGACCCTCTGGAGAAGTCTTTACTTTATCTAGCAAGATATTATTATCGTAGAATTTTTCATAAAAGGATAACGTTTTGAAAAAAGATTATTCCAAGGTAATTTTTTGCCAAAATATTGTATTTAAATAATTTTTTTGTCATAATGTTCTGAAAACAATTTTATACTTGTATTCTAATGTAAGTGACACTCAATATCATGAAAATTATCCATTTATGCGCTTTTTTAAAATCACGGTTCCGAACGTAGTCGGATACCGTAAAAAGCTTAAGTTGAAAAAAATGATAAAATTTATTGCACAAAATGTATGTTCACTGATTATTAATTTGCTTCGTAAACATCAGATTTAACTATGCATCATTATTTTTTGTAACTTGTATAGTAAAGATTAAAATATGTTTCGAGAAAACATTGTTGAAAGATGAATGTTTCTAATAACTTCGCGCTTTTTGCTTTAAGAATACCTCATTTGAAAAAAACACCCCACCGTTTTACGTGAATTTGACACCTATTAGTTGTATGTTTCACTTTCACACAACACTTTCCTTGATGGCTTTTTATATTCGGCGTGTCGCTTCCGCTATTAAATGTGACATTCCTTTGCAATAAATCATCGAATTTTTTTCGCTCTTTATAAGAGGCATCAAACTTCAACATGCTCTCATCTTCCGCAAATGTTTTTTTTTTTTTTTGCTCCTTTTTAGCAATTAATCTTTGGGATCGACTGCAAATTACTCAGTTGTAAAGCCTTGTTCCTTCTTATGAATTAAAAAATCGAAAGAATTGTAATTGGAACTGTTTTGCTCATGGGACAATCATTTTATTGAAACTGAAACTTTTTTAAATCAGCAATGAAATTCTTAAATTGCAGGTCCCAAACCTTTGAATAAATTAAGCTTTGAATTACCAGTTAATTTCATAAGAATGAGAAGATGTTTTAGGATAATGTTGCCTTGCAATTCTAGTGAATTTTGCATAATCAATCACTGTTAACATTGCTGATTTATGTCTAAATTTTTGATTAAATTTTGTAACACATTCTTATTAAAAGAACAGTTTATTATTTTAATTTCATTTCTTGATTATGGTTCACGTCATTAACATTAAGAATACCATAAGCATGCAAATTTAAGTACCCAGTTAATGGCTATAAAAAGGCAATGATAAATGTATTCCACAGTAAAAATAACATAACATATTAACTGCTGTTATATTTTTTTCGTGTATATAGATGTATATATATTTATTCTATATATATATTTATATAGAATCTCTCCAATATAAAAATGATGTTAATGTTCAGTAAATTAAAATGAGATTGTAATGGTATGTACAGAGAAAATTAAATGGCCTTTATTCATATGACTTTTTTATTCATGTCAGACAATGGAATTAATTGGTAGAGATTCAGCAGAATAATGTGGAATCCAATGGGAAAAGGTTGATGAACTTGAATTATAAATCGTCTATGTATGTGTGCTGAGAAACGAATAACTTTGTATGTTAACTAGATTTTCTCCGATTAAATTCTTTTTAACTGATTTAATCATTGTATATACTACATTAATATCAAATACTACTCGAAATGAGGCGAAATATTACGAGATTATTATAAAGAATTAAATATTTTATAGACCATTCTACGGAATATGAGTAATATGATGAGTTCATACTAATGCTTTCATGAGCTTTTGTACTATTTTTATTGGATGACTCTTATATTTAGAATTTTTATAAACAGTTGATGGCTGACAAGTATTTAACGATTGTGAATCATGCGCTGAACTGACATGTCTTAGTTTGGTTGTGATTCACTACTCATTTCACGAAGTTCGTGAAATTTCGTGGTTCTTGTCCTTCCTAAAATTGTCTTGAAGTGAAGCTGATGATTTTTAAATACGTCGGTGCTCTTAAGTCTTCACGTTAGTTTTGAAATTAAAATGCTACTTGTTTCAGTTCAGGTATCCTCTTCGTCGTGTTTGATCGTAGTGCAAAATAAGGAACAGTTTTTATATTTCCTCTAGTTTAATGTTAGTAGGGGGAAACCACGCCAAATTTGGCGCTTTTTTTTAAGTTAAAATTACCATTGTGAGATGTCTCATTTTTTAGGTTTGTGAAAAAACAATTACGATGTTTTTTTAAAAAAAGATATCAACTAGACAATGCGTGCCACTGCTACAACGCGTGCCACATTGGGTTGTAGCAGTGGCACGCGAGGACTAATAGAAAAATTTAATAAAATTTGAGAATATAATAAATATCTATTTCTTACAATTTTATTGAAGTGGAGTTGTCTCAGACAAAAACCCCTCAAAATTTGGAACAAAATATGTTTGTGAATAAAAGTCTTCTACTGTGAACATAATAAAGTAAATATAGCTCAGACTAGCTAATGGACATTTATAATAACCTGATTTTGTTAACGTCTGTAAGAGCTGATTCTAATATAGATGACTAAGTAAAAAAAAGGAGAAATTCAAAAGCAGCATTAAACAAGTACCGAGAGTGTTTGATAATTATTTTAAATTAAATGATTCAAGTAACTCATTTTTATTTAATACCTATGGAATTTGTAAAAAGTTAATTAACAATAAAACCTAAGTTTGTACTTTCGTTTATTTATTACATTATTTTTAAATTTCGACTACACAGACTTACATTAAAAAATGTGTTATATGCTTAAAAATCCCATATTGAACCTATAAAGCAATATTTTTTCTATTTTCTGTTTGTTTGTTGGAACAGTTGAAGTGTGGCACGCATAAATTTTTTTTATCAAACAGTGGCACTCTTCCCAAAAAGGTTGGGCACTCCTGAACTAGAAGAATATTTTTGTCATTTCAGTGCAACTTGGAAATTTTTTATGAAAAGTGTCAAATTTGTATTTTTCTTGTACTCAGACTTCTTATATCAAGCAATTTTTAATGGGAAAATTTTTTAATGAGGGCTAAATTATGTTACAATATTATAAAATATAACTGCAGTTATAGAGCGTAAATATTAAACATATTGTGCTGTTCTTTTTTTCAATTTGAATTTGTGTAAAAGTTGAATCTGTTTTAAAAATTTCTATTCTAAGTGCAGTAAATACAAAAATATACAAAATAACGTCCGCTTAATTCATTAATTTATACTTAACTTTATATATATATATATATATATATATATATATATATATATATATATATATACAAATGTTCATTATTTATTTTTAGTCTGAATAGCATAACGCTTTACAAAAAAGAAGTAATACGTGTATCAGTGGCGCACACAGGAATTTTTCAAGGGGGGTCCGGGGTCGAAAGTTCACCATTCTTGTATCATGTTCCTTTTGATTTTGTCGATTTTCGGGAACAAAACATAGTATAAAAACTAATTTTTGAATAAATAATTAGCATTAATTAATGAAAGTAATCATTAATAACAAGTAATTAAATTTTACGTACTATATACTTAGATACATAATCAATCGGAAAAAAATCGAGGGCTTTGGGAGGGGGTCCGCCCCCCCTTGTGTGCGCCACTGACGTGTATCATTATTCACAAATTAATTAAAAACTATTTTCAGCGTTTCAAGATTTAAAAAAAACAAAATCTTGTACATTGTTAGATTTAACGCTTTAGCATTTCATTCCGCATGATCACTCTTTCGTGGTAGTGACTGGAAAAGGATTAAAATAAAAAAAATATCTGCATCAATATATCTTTTCATAAATGGGTAGGTGTTTAACCCTTGAAGATATTCAAGCAAAGCAGAGGATGTTGAATATTTCTTCATTATGTAAATTAGCATAATTATAATTTTACACATTATAAGTGCTTGTGCCTCCCATCCGGTACAGTGGTTAGTGAAGCTGACTGCGGTGTCGTAGAGCTTGGGTTCGAATCTCGGAGAAGGCATGGATATCTGTAAATGTATAGTGTCTTCGCGGCATGTAGGTACTCTAAATAACCGTCAAACCGCAAGTCCTTTCGTGAGGTTGGTGGAAGGAGAAGAGAGGTGAGAGACCCCTGACTCCGGGGGTGTTCTTCCTCAAAATTGGAATGGAACCGAGCAAAATCGTACTGTCACCTGCTTGGTGCTCAAAGCTACGGCTGACGACAGGCGTAAAATTCTAGCCCTTATCCACGATAAATTTCGTGGCCCTTGATCGGATGTTACTGTCGATCAGGTGGCATAAGCAACAACAACATAAATACTTGTTAACTTACTTTAATTTATTAATTTTCTCAACTAGTCATAGAACATGTTAAATAATTACATAAATATGTTATTTTTAATTCATTAACTTTTGCTCGATTTGTGATTTTAAATGTTAATTAACGTATCATTTTTTCTTTTGTTATTGATAATTATTTTGTGCTATGTGCATCTGTTTAAGTCGCCAATTTTAACTCATTTATCGCACAATGGCGATGTCGCGTGAGCTTGTTATCAATTTCTATTTTTCATACAAAAATTGATTTGTAATACGAAATTCGGCCAAATCAGGTGCTGTTCGTATTCATATTTTTCTTGTTCTTGGTTAGGGCGCATTCTATTCTTATTTTGACTGTCGGAAATTCTTGATTAATTTCAGTTTATTTAAATTTTAGATGCCTTATTATAAATTGCTATTACCATAATAGAATTTTAAAAAATGGTGTGAAGTTTTCCGAATTAATTTATGGAATTATACCATGGCTGAGATGTTTCTTCTTTCAAGAATTGTCTTTCACAAAAACCTTATTTGATACAAAAATATTTTCCATGAGTATAGTTATGATGTATATAAGTAGAATTACATTAAATTACTTCAATTTTATTATTTAAAATAAAATGTCCATGCGAAAATATAATTTTAACTCAAACACTACTTTCAACGAACTTTGTGGGTTTTTAGAAACAACAAAAATATTCTATAAGTAGTCAAAAAACTTCATTGCAGTCAGTATTTTAAAAAAGTAATATGAGAGGTATTTGAAAATTCTGGTTGATGTGGCTTGACCTTCAGAGATCTAAAGTTTCAACAATTCCCCTTTATTTTATTTTTACTCTAAATTTGGGCGTTGAAAAAATGTTTAAATGTTTTATGTAAACTGAAGACATATTCTACATCATATTTCACTTTAAGAAAGAACATTGCACAAACTGCAGTCACTGAATTATTTTTCTACCTTGGTGAAAGCTGATTTTGACATAATCTTCTTGCTGATTGCTGTAATTGCGAGACATTACTCATCAACTGAACATCCTTCATTTCAAGATATCGTTCAAATGTAAAACTTTTTTCTTGTGTTGAAAGGGAAAAACAGTTTTGTGTGCCCTCAGACATTTCTAATGGACTTTTTTTTTTTTTTAAATTAATAGCATTTTTTAGAAGAATGTACGTTATATATATAAATTTTAAAGGTTTAAAAAAAACTCTTGTGAAGATTGAATTTTACGTATTTTTAAAAAGAATCGAACATTTTGCACATGCTATTTGTATGTGCTATTATACACTGGCGTAGTTAGTCTTTAGTGGGCCCCGTATCAAAACTCCATGAAGTCTCTTTTTTCGGGATCCTTACCATTTTGTAATTTTTTGCTTACACAATCTGGAGCCCCTGTAGCTTCGGGGCCCCGTATCATTGATGCGGCGGTATCTACGCCCTTGCTATTATAATAAATATGTTGTACAAATTCGGCTTTTTAAAAATTAGATAATTTATAAATTATCGACTTCAAACTCGCAAGCACCTTTTTTTTTTTTTTGTCTGTCATTCTGTATTAATTTTACTTTAAAATTATTTGCCAAATCATATTTTTAATACACTCTTAAATACTCTTTTTCTGTGTTCAATGCGTTTATTTCCAATTCTTGTTTGAACAAAGTATGGTTTGTGAAAAAAGTTTTTAAAGGTGGTAAAACACAACACAATCCCTTAGTCTCAAATAACCTTTATATACTTTGAAGGCGGGGAAGTTAAAATGACATTTTAAGTCTATATGTTCTGTGAAGGGGGAAATATTTGAAATTCTCCTCTTTCACTGGTGGACACAACCACTCTTTACCAGGTGGGTTTTGAATAAAATACACAAAAGGGAAGAGTCACGCTTCAGACAGCTATATGCACACGAGAAGAGGTCATTCTTCCACGAATCAAGTTACCACACACACACACACACATTTGAAACTAATATTTCTTTTGCTTCATGGCAAGCTCTTGGAAGTTATGCATCTGGAATATTTACAAGGTAATGGCTTTTCAGAAAGTAACTTTTAAGATGGAAATTACTTAAATGGGTAATATTGACAAATGTCGATAATAATTGTGAATATTTTTCATAACTATATGATACTCTAGTTAGTCACACGGCATTCTAAATGTTAAAAAAACTTTCCATTTCGTTGATTTTTGCCTTTTGTATTTTGTGGTTAGACATGTTTGGGTAGTTGAGTTAAAATAAACCATTTTCGTTTTTCAATAGCTTACAACTTGAGGGGGGAATACCAGCGTCGAAAACCAATATTTGCTTTTATGGTTGCTTGAAATTTTTTGTATAGTATTTTTTTTTTCACGAAAGGTATCAAAACTTTCGTAAACTTTTTATTTTCTTAATATGTAGTATAAGTCTTTTTTTTTTTTTACTTGAATGAATGCAATCTGTTGCGATCTGTTGTTAACAATTTCCCCAAAAAATCTTTCACAATTTTCATTTTGTCAGTATAAATTTACGTAGTAGTTTAACGAAATTAAAAAAATAATTATTTTGAAAGTGATAAAGTCCACTTTCCTCAAAGATATAATATTTAATTAAAAATTATGTCAAATATTTTCCCTACTTCATTTTTATATGTGTGGCAACACCAGTGTTGTAACATACACCCCCAGGTTATAGGGGGTCTAAAACCTGATTTTGCAAGGCGGGGGAGGGGGCTGATATTTTCAGATACACCACTGGGCAACACTGGTAATGACAAATTTTCGTCTGCTTACTGTAATTTTTGTAATACATAGCTTCTGGAAGCGAATAAATGCATTCGAAACAGATAAAAAACATCTTGAATGAATGAAGTTTAGATAATTTCTGGGCAATCATTTAGATTTTCAATAAAAAAATTTAGATTAATATATTAATAAAGCTTATTAAATGATTGTTGAGTGCCAAGTTTTGAAACTTAAATAATATTTCTTCCATGAACACTGAATTACTTTTGCTTATTTGTTTGTCCACTGTAACGTTTGAAAAAATAACGGTGATATTCTTGGTTAATTAAAATATGGAATTTATTTACGTCACAACTATTGAAACTTATTTACAAAATGATACACATATTAAAGTTATTAAAATTAATTATAGATTGTTAGAGTCCACTATTTTGTGAGAGGAGGATTCGTTGGTCACCGCTCGCGTGCAAGTTCAAAGCATCTCTCCCCTCATCTTCCGGTCGGGTCGCTAGATTCCTCGGGGGGGTCAAACAGGGGTTGCGCTGCATCGGAAGCTGCACGTGTGGGCGTCGAATCTACAAAGAAACCGACACCAGATGTTGTTGTTTTCGAGACGTGACGTTACAGCTCTCGCCCTCTCTTATGGAACTTTTCCGTTGAGAAAAGTTTAATGGGATGACGATGAGACAACTGACAGATTACCAACACTTCCCTTCATCAAGCACCACTATATTTCCGAGCTGCAATTTTAATTACTAAAGAAAACGCTGAACTAAATTTGGAATTACTTATTTCTAGTGAGTGAGTGTTCTTGCTAGGGAACTTACACAAATCCATATTACGAAATAGCAATGTAATCAATGTAAGAAAACATACTATACATTAAATAAAAATACAAACACTCCTATCACAATGCCTAGTATCAATTATACTAACAACATGTTATATCAAATGCTAGTGTAAGACCTTGCACATAAAATATTCTTCGCCACAATACTTATAAATAAAATTATACTAACGACATGTGTTGATATGATATGCGAAGTGTACAACCTTACACACAAAATATTTTTCACCATATGCCTCTTGCGTAAACTAAATACTCATGTATATTTTAAAACCCTATACACAAAATTAAGCATATTAATACATTTGCTTTTCATGGCTTTATCTTTTGACACGCATCTCCATTCGATATGATATACAGTACTAGTAAATAAATAAAATTTAATACAATTATTAACCTTTAACTAAAAAACATAAGCAACAATTATTATTCATGAGCAAGAGAACATTGTTAACAATCCCTAACTATCTATCACCGATCTGCTGAGACTATCTGCATTTTTGTGACTTTTACCCGACCGATGTACAATTCTAAAATTATATGGTTGCAAAGCCAAAGCCCATCGCATCAATCTAGGGTTAGAACTAACATTTCTATTCAACCACACCAACGGGTTGTGATCGGTCATAACTAAAAATGAATTTCCATCTAAGTAATAATGTAACCTTTTAATTGCGAAAACAATACTAGCACATTCCTTCTCCGTCGTACAATAACGCTTCTCTACCTCTGAAAATTTCTTACTCAGGTAAAGGATTGGATGCTCCTCACCTTGTTCAGTTAATTGGGTTAAAACTGCTCCCATACCTGCGTTCGAAGCGTCCGTTTGAACAATGAATTCTCGTTCAAAATTTGGCGCGTACAAGACGGGCTTATCAATTAGTTTCCCTTTTAGTTCTCGAAATGCGTTTTCACACTCGGTCGTCCACTTAATTTCTCCCTTCTTTGCTCTTCCCTTCAACGCATCCGTCAACGGAGCAGCGATTACCGAGAACAGATTTATATATTTTTGGTAATAACCCGCTATACCTAAGAAAGCACGTATTTGGGTTTTCGTGCGAGGGGTAGGGAACTCTAGAACAGCCTGAACTTTGATCTCGGAAGGAGTGCGAAAACCCTGACCCACAATGTGACCCAAAAATTTGACATTTTGTTGCGCAAACTTACACTTTGAAGGTTTTATCGTTAACTTAGCTCTCTTTATTCTCTGCAGAACCGTTTCCATATGTTTAATATGCGACTCCCAAGTATCTGAGAAAATTGCGGTATCGTCTAGATACGGGACAACGAAATCCTCTAGTTCGTTAAGTAATTCAGCCATGAGTTTACTAAAGAAATATGGAGCATTCTTTAATCCGAAACTCATCCTTAGGGGTCGGTATGTACCAAAGCTAGTACAGAAGGCTGCGTATCGCTGTGCTGTTTTACTCAAAGGTATTTGCCAATATCCCTTAGATAAGTCAAAGACGGTAATAAATTTAGCCGCCGATACTTTTTCTACGCGTTCTTCGATATTCGGAAGAGGAAAATATTCCGTTCTAATGATACCGTTTAATTTCCTGTAATCTATACATGGACGAGGTTCTTTCCCAGCTATCTCAACTAAAAATAATCAAAATCATTCAAGAGACTTAAAACACAATAAATCTTAAGCTAAAATTGCACACAATGCTTGAAATACAATTACAATTCTCTAGAAACAAAATAACACTGTTCCCATGCAAGAAAAAACACTAAGTATTTCAAAATTTCTAAAGAACACTTTAACCAAAATTCCTAATACAATATGCAGTTTGCAACTCAAAAATACAACAGTACTCACCCATTTGAAGTACTCAGCTTGCTGTCAGAAGCAAATTATGTGCACTAGTGGTACGGCTTCCGAAAATCGCTTTTCTTCGGACACTCTCGCCGTTAACACTATAGATCAGTTTGATCTTTGAGCAGGACGCTCTTTTTCTCCGAAGCTGAATTGAATCGCAGCACGGCTTCCGAAAATCGCTTTCCCTTCGGACACTAGCCGTTAACACTATAGATCAGTTTGATCTTCTATGAGCAGGACGCTCTCTTTCTCCGAAGCTGAATTGAATCGCAGCACGGCTCTTCCGAAGATATTTTTTTCTCCCTGCGTTGCGGTCCGTCCGTAAAAATCCAAAATTTTCCTCCTCTCACGGGTCCTGAATGCTAACTTTTTATCCCAAAGCGCTGCCACCAAAACTCTAAGCTGTAACGTTTGAAAAAATAACGGTGATATTCTTGGTTAATTAAAATATGGAATTTATTTACGTCACAACTATTGAAACTTATTTACAAAATGATACACATATTACAGTTATTAAAATTAATTATAGATTGTTAGAGTCCACTATTTTGTGAGAGGAGGATTCGTTGGTCACCGCTCGCGTGCAAGTTCAAAGCATCTCTCCCCTCATCTTCCGGTCGGGTCGCTAGATTCCTCGGGGGTCAAACAGGGTTGCGCTGCATCGGAAGCTGCACGTGTGGGCATCGAATCTACAAAGAAACCGACACCAGATGTTGTTGTTTTCGAGACGTGACGTTACACCACCTTGTATATTCAGAAGCAGACAAATATTTTCCCTTGTTTTATGTTATATCCTTCTTATTTTTGTAAAGTAAAGAAAATGCCATTACATTTCTTTAATTATTGGAGAAAATGGATTGAATTAGTCTTACTTCCTTTTTATAGTAGAAATCATTGCCTTTTGAGAGAAAATAATGTTCTTTAAGAATATTTTAAAAATTATGATTTCCCAAGTGAGCAGTGAAAGAATATTGGAATTTATGGTTTATTTATGTTAAAATCATATATTCATCTCTGAAACAGAAGGGACTGAGAATACGCCTATTTGATTTGAATTAAATTTTTGTCATTGAACAGGAGTACCACTTGTGTTGTATCTATTACAACCGAACTCGGGAATCCAATACAGACAAATGCAAAGTTAGGCCATTTTTTTTCTCCGTAGCGATAGTGGGAATTTAATTGGGTTTTTATTTATTTAAAATGTATATTTTATGTTTTATGCATGTAAAATATTTAAAGGATATGATTTTTTTTTTTTTAAAAAAAATTGCTTATTTTCAAATTTTTACTAAATTATGTACCAATTTCTTAAAAACTGAATGGACTTCTTGGTACTATATTTTAGCGCAACTTTTAGAATTCGAAACTGTATCAGTACTAGTAAATACTTATTTTTGTACACATCAGAGCTGTACAATATTTTCTATCTACGCTATTAAAATTCGAAGGTAAACAAACGTATCTATGCGACTGACTTTCCGACTAGGCGTATCTTCTCACGAACCCCGCGACGCAGAAACTCGCCGAAGGTACCAAAAGATCTGGAATGATCCGAGAAATCCGTTTTGAACATTTATGTTCCGATACTGCAATTAGTTAAAAATATTTAAAAACCTTAAAACGCGCATAATTATTGCCATTTTTTTCCGCAAGGCGGCGAAGTTCCAAATTTTCGAGCTTTTTTTCCCTTTTTTCCAGGAGTTTTTAAAACATGATCTATTTTTTTTATGAGACTATAAGATAAAAAAATAATTACAGAATCGGAAAGATCATTTGCTTCGCCACGATACGGTATAATTTATTTTGCAAAATAATATTTTCAATTTTTTACTATTTTTTCTAAAATCAGTCAAAATCGATACGTTTTTATGAAAATGATTTTTAAATCGTTCCGCTAGCATTTTCTTTCTCGTTAATGAAATGATATTTTACACTAAAAAAGTTCATGCTTTTCTCTTTTAGAATCAGTTATTTAAAAAATAAAATGTCGAAAACTTTTTTTTACGATTTTTCAAAAATACTAAAAATTTTATTTAAATACTTAATAGCTTCTTTATTTTAAAAATAATCTCCCAAAACTTTTTTCCGTGTGTAGAACAATATTA
Source organism: Trichonephila clavipes (assembly GCA_019973935.1). Classification (NCBI taxonomy): domain Eukaryota; kingdom Metazoa; phylum Arthropoda; class Arachnida; order Araneae; family Nephilidae; genus Trichonephila; species Trichonephila clavipes. The sequence goes on from BMAU01001028.1 coordinate 421,762, forward strand.
TCCGTATTCTGTACAAAGATTGAAAAAATTGCTTAAATTACGGGGTTTTTTAAAAAAAATTGTATTTTTCGTTTTTTCCCCTTTTTGCGAGAAATATTTTAGCATTATTTTTGTTTCATTTTTTGTTTAAAAATTACCGTTGTTTTGCAATCGATGTGTTAAGTTTGAAAGCATTAACTTAAAAATCATGCTCTTAAAAATTTAAAATATTTCATGAAAAGCTCTGTTTTGTGGCAAGGTTATTTGCTTCAACTCGCGCGAAAGGATACGGGTGAAAGTTTTGCGCATGCGTGATAGATAAGGTAACCCTTTTCGCGGTTTTTGAAAGGGAAATTTCGCTGCTGTCATCACTGGCGTTAATTGATATTTATAGCAGTATTCAATTCATTACACATTACAGATAAATATATTAAAGAGTGCAAGACAACTGATAGTTTTCTTCATTATACGAGGTTTGTAAATTAAGTAATGAGACTGGTAGCGTAGTGTTTGATCTGGCAACACTGGGGAAGTGAAACATGGAGGGGAGGTAGGTAAACATTTGATGCGTCATCAGTATGAGTTTGAAGTCGCTGAGTCAAGTTAATTGTCTGTAGTGCTTTGTTTAGTGAAACAGGTTTTTCTCGTGTGTTCTGAAATGAGTGACAGTGCTATCAAGTTTTGCTTCAGACTTGGACACAACGCAACGGAAACATTTGCAAAACTTCAGCAAGCCTACGGAGACAGTGTTTTGTCAAGGGCCCAGGTTTTTAGGTGGTTTAAGGCATTTTCAGAAGGAAGAAAATCAATTGAAGATGAACCTCGCAGCGTAAGGCCCTCAGTTTCAAAAATCACTGAAAATGTCGTTAGAGTCCGGGATCTTGTGCGTTCAGATCGTCGCTTGAGAGTTAGAATGATTGGGGAAGAGTTGAATTTGAATCACACCGCCGTTCATCAGATTTTGACCAATGAATTGAAGATGAGAAAGATCTGCGCCAAAATGGTTCCGAAAAACCTTTCTCGGTGAACCGTTTCTTGGCCAGTAAGAACATACCTGTTGCTCCTCAGCCCCCTTATTCGCCCGACTTGAAACCTTGTGACTTTTTCCTCTTTCCGAAATTGAAAAATCACCTCAAGGGACTTCATTTTGGGACACTGGAAAACATTCAAACGGCTGTAACCGACCATCTGAAGGCTATTTCAATATCCGAGTTCCACCAGTGCTATGAGGAGTGGAAGAAACGTTTCCAGCGCTGTGTGGCTTCAGAAGGCAGTTACTTTGAAGGAGACTGTTGAATTGTAGTTTTATTGGAATGAACAAGTGAAAAAAAAAGTCTCCTTATTTAATTTACACACCTCTCGTATGTTAGTTTTGTGTAACATACTTTTTTTTTTTGGTCAGATACGTGTTTAAATAATTTACTTAACACAATGAAATGAAAAACGTTAAAATTAAAATAAAACAACAAAATGTTTTATCAGATTGCTTTTTTTCTTTTTGAATGTTTTTTTCAGTACATATATATATTGAATACATATATAATTTGAAGCTATATCTTATCTGTGAGGTGGAGGGGAAGATAGAACAATAATTTTAGACTAAAAAAACTCGTGTTATGCCGGGCTATAGAGAGGGGAAAGAAACCTGTCTTAAATCAAAAATAAGTGGAATGGAACAATTTTCGAAAAGGGGGAATTTTTTGACATAATTTTAGAAATCACTCGCGCGTACAAACACACCCACACAGAAATGCTGGTGTCATGAGGGAAAGAGAAAGCCCGTGCAACGCCGGGTTTTAAATGTCTTTTCACTCCTGTTTCTGTTAAGTTCGTGGTGTGTTCTGCAAGAGCGTTCTATTTTTCGGTTAGAGCGCTTGCGTTTGTACCGGGGTTCGAAACAACATCGTTTAATTATTTCTGATTTTTTAAAAAATACTCTAAATTTTATTCGCGCATTTAATAACTTCGCCAGCAATTTTGTAATTGGAAAGATAATTTATGTCGTTTCGATACAGTTTTTTTTTTTTTTACAAAACGATTCATAACATATTTTAAGATTTTTTCTAAAATGAATAAATATCGATGCTTTTATCTGAAAATGATTTTTAAAAGAACTCATACTTTGATCTCTTAGAGTTAGTGATTTAAAGAATAAAATACCGAAAACTTTTTTTTTTACGAATTTTAAAAAAAGTACTCAAATTTTAAATATTTAATAACTACTTATCAAATTCAAAGGTGGCCGCGGTAGCCGAGTGGTATAGGCATCGGATCGTGGCTAGCTTTGTCACGAGTTCGAGCCCAGTACCTCTAAAGACCCGCCGTGTAGGGCAGCGATGCGCGCTAAATCTGTCGAGAGCTGAAACGTCCTCCCGTTGGTGTGGTGTGGTAGTTAGGAGAGGGGGTGCCAGCTCAGGTGTCGTCCACGTCACTTGACCATGGTTCAAAATTACGTGGTCCGTCGCCAAAAGCCCTCGTGTAGCTGAACAGTGCGACGTTAATCTTCACTCACTCACTCATCAAATTCAAAGTTTTTATAACTTCATTTATAAAAATATTTGTATATATGAAACTTTTTCCGTGTATCTAAGATTTAAAAAAATGCTCACAACTTTAATTCAACATTTAATACAGATGTGAAATTTTGTAAATATAAAAATTTCTACTGTTTTCAACATGCAACTATTTTTATAAAGGTACATTTTCGTTTCCGGGACCTAAAAAATTGCTAAATGAGTGACTGAGTGGATATTTAAGTCCCACTGTTCACTTACTCGAGAGTTCTGATAGCGAGAGGGGAAAAGGGAATTTCTATCACAATATGTTGTGCATTTATACATGTTCGGGCAACGCGCCCAGACTATCTTGATTCTTTGGCTGCGAAAGAACCTCCCCCCTCAAACAAGTCACATGACCAAAGAAGGGACCATTCTTCCCGGGTTTGACCATCACTACACCAGTCTTCCATTAAAGCTTGTGATATAGTGCTTTACCGTACCACGTGTTTTTATATATGAATTGTAGTGAACATAACATCAGTAATACCACTGGATATAAAGAAAGGTAGGATATTTATATTATGGTATAACTTTATTCTTGAGTCATTATTGAATTTATTTTTAGTTTTACAGATAATAGAGTATAATAAACTGATGCATTTATGCCAACATCACTAATTATTTGTAAATTAAGATATTTTATTCTATATGAGAGAAATTAGTATTTATAAATTTATATACCTTTTTAATCTATCTAATTCTTATCTTAAAAATATTAAAAGTTTTATTAGTAACATAACCTAAAACTCCACACATTTTTATAGCAATGCCTCGTTATTGTTATGTACCCCAACTGTTCATCAAATAAAATACATATCATTACATTTTCCCGGCTGTTCATCGTATTTGAATGAGAACATATTGATTTAACATTTCAGTGAATTGCTAAATATTTTTAATACGGTTAATGTTTTTGAAGAAATCTGCTTTATTAATTCTGTTCATCATATTATTGCTATTCTATCTTAAGAAAAGTATATTGAAATATAGTATAGTATAGTATAGTATAGTATAGTATAGTATAGTATAATAGTATAGTATAGTATAATAGTATAGTATAGTATAGTATAGTATAGTATAGTATAGTAATATTGCGCGTTATAAAAGCGTGCTATCTTTGCACTCGGATCAATATGGTACTATTTCACTGAAAAATTTAATTTCAAATTATTCAGGAGAGAGATATTTAATGTTAAAGTAGATATTAAGGATTTCAATGAAGTATTAAACATTTCAAATAAATTAAAGGATATCTCAATAGAAGAGTATAAAATTTAATGTACATTACGGGTTATGCGTGCATAATATAAAATTCGGATGCTCTCTCTCTCTCCGATGGCAAATGTATATTTCTTTCAAATAAAGAGATCAATTTCGATTCAGAAAATGCAGGACAAAACATTTGAGATTTCTGGATAGAAGAGATTTAAAAATACCCACAAATATTGCTATGAAAGTCATTTCAACGCAATATTTCATTTTTAATTTGTTAATATCGAAAACATTCGAATCAAGATTTCTTAAAGTTAATTGCCAATTATCTTGTTTACAAGCACAACAGAAGCATATTTGGAATTACATAAGTTGTGAAATGTTTCGCATTCGTTTCATTCACCTTGTGTAAAGTGTAACTCAACTGTATTTTCATATTTAAAAAAAAATATTCTTTACATTCGGGAATATATGCTTAAATAATTATTCAAAAAAGCGCAATGAAGAAATTTCAACGGTGAAGGATAATCGAAAAATAAAGAAATTTAAGGCTAATTTAGATGAATGTTGCTTTTTATATTTCGTTGTTTTATTTAAATATTCAATTACCGATTGCTATATTCAATGTGCATGTGTGTGTGTGTACTTCCTTATACTTCATTTTTTTATTCTATATAGATCTTATGCACATGTCTAATAGTTCACATAACTACTACTTAAAGAAAAATTCTATTCATTTACATTATTTGTTTAAATCATTTTCATGAAGATCTTAGCATTCTCGAAGTATGTTCAATGTAAAATACTACTTTTTTAATTAAAAAATTTTTTGTTTGATTTATAAATATTTTTACCTAGGCATAATATTTATTTCTAACGCATAAAAAAATAATGTAAAATTTGGTTTGAATAATATCATTACAAATCTAAATGATTAAAAACTTGAAAACAATCAATACATTGCCTCATTAATGATATATTCTATAAAAAGTTTTTTTTTTGTCAGATTTATAGAAAAAGTATTCTTTTTTTAATGTATATAAATATGCATTATTCTGATCACAGGAATTAATTAGAGGGAAGCGATTCCCTGCCAAAACAAAAGAGTTTTTCACAAACAAAAGATAGATATATGCTGACGTGGGCTTTTTTGCTTGCAGATGGCAGAATTTTTTCCTTCTTACTTGACAAATAGCGTTATATTTTGGACACTTTTTACAAATTTTTATAAATTATAGCCTATGTGTTATTCTGATGTATAAGCTATATTACTGTAAAGTTTCATTAAAATCCATTAAGTTGTTTTTGCGTGAAAGTCCCACAAAGATTTTCACAAACTTTCTCATTTATAATATATATTAGATTCATTGATTGCAGCAAAATGTTGCTAAATTTACATTTTTTTTTATTAATATGCCTCTAATGCTTTACTTTTCATATTTTCTTTGCAAGTTAATGTTTCTTTTGTTATTTTATCTGATTGAAAATATTTTATATTGAGTCAGTTTTTACTTAGATGTTTCTTACATTTTTATGAACCTTTCACGAATGATATTTCCCCCTTTTTCCTGGAAAATATTAGACATCCTTCTAACGTATTAATATATAACTTTCATCTGAAAATATTCTGAATGAGAATTATAGAAAAATAATCAATATAAATGTGGAAATATCAGTCTACGACCTGAAAAATAAATGTCGTAATCTTTATATTCCTGACAACCACTGTGAGTAGCAAAACATTCCCTCCTTTCGTGACGTCATCAAGACGCAGTCGCGGTCTGGTCCTTCAAGATGGCCTTGACAACGCCGGGGGAAGTAAACCTGTCTGACAAAGCAAAGAAGCGAAAAAATTTCGAAACAAGGAATTTTAAGTTATACACTTGGTAAAGGAGTGACCCGAGTCAACCCGAGCAACGCCGGGATAAGCGGAGAAAGGGAGTGGGAGTGGAAGTTATTTTGAATAAGAGTATTAGAGAGAGAGAGTGCTGATTTTGTGAAAGAAAGTGAAAGTAGAGAAAGCCCGTGCAAAACCGGGCCATGCAGCTAGTTTGAATATACATAGAAAATAATTTGTGAAAACAATTATTTTTGTTTTTCTTCCAGTCAAGTTAATTCTCTAAATTTATAATTATAATAACTTAAGACAGGAATAATTTAAGGTAAATAAAAATCAAATTATCTCGCAAAAAAAGAGAACTTATTTCTGTCAAGGGTTTTTATCACAGAAGGTATAAAAGTAAATTACTTGCTCCTTAAATTTTCTAATGCATGTATTTATAATAATGTAGGGATTGTCAAGTTGAACCTCACACAAAAGCTATCTAAAAATGGATACTGCTTACAGGGAATCGATATTCCTTTTAAAATAATTCTTTTACTATCTGTTGAGAAATGCACCTTTTCTTTCCTCTGAGGAAGAAGCTATGAATTTTATTTAAAATTCAGAACCCATTTTAATGTGTTTTATGGATAGCCGTTTATTTTAGGAATCATCACGATTTCTGTATTCTTTTCCTTTCCATCTCTAGCACTTCACTAAAAATCCAATTATTTTCCAGGGCAACGTAATTGGAAATAAATTCTGACGTGTCGAAGAGGTGGCGGAGGCATTTTATTCGTGAAAATGATTGACCGGTATATTTTTTCACCGAGATTAAATAAGTCTTTTAACAGGACATCTTTGCTTAAATTCTCTTTTGTTGCAAACTTTTCGATAAGATAAGATTTTACCGATAATTCTTCAAACTCTTTATTGTAAATGAATTATTTTTATATTAAGTATTACTTCATAGTGGCGTAACGTACACCCCCGCATTGCTTGGGCTCCAGTGTTTTAGGGGGCCCAAAGCCTGACTTAGCAGGGGAACCCAAATGTTATCCGTTACGCCACTGATAGGACTTGAATGATTATTTTGAAGCTGTCTTAATGTAGCTGACACAAAAATGCTTTAGTGTCCAGAGGTTTTGAAATCTAGAGGTCTGTCTTGATTTCACAACTACGCGGAATTACGGAGGTGTTGCATTTGGTTGAGTAAAATAGTTATGTAAAGGGAGTATTTGTGTGAAAAAAAATAATGATGCAAGATATGTGTAATGTGATTTGTAACTCTTTCACATCAATCAATCCAATACAGGGAATGGAAATATTTATGCCTTTTCGGTTCAGCGTTCTAGTTTTGGATAACAGTTAAAGCTGGTTACTTTGATTCAGTTGGGAATTAAGGGTCTGAATTTAATTTTAATTCTATTTTGAGAATTAAGAGGTCATATCGTTTTAGCAGAAGTATCTAGCAATATCATGTAAAAGATTAGGTGTTTTCCTCGGTTAACAAAAATGTTGAAAGATGAAAAAATGGACGAATTCAAATAAAATTGAGGATAAGATATGCTCTTCTGTATGGGATAGGCAAGCCAAAATATAATGGCATTGAAGTGCTTTTATATTTGAAAAAAAATATTCCAAATTCAGGTCATTTTCTTTACAATTACTCGATGACAACCTTAAAAGAAACCTCTGTAAGGTTTAAGGTGAATAAACGCTAAATCCTTTTAACACTCTCTCTGAACATATACGTTCTTTTTCGAATGTCGTTTTTTCTTATTTTAAACCCCTCCTCCTGCAATGAACCTTGGTTTGTTTGGAGCAATTGAAGGTAATGCCTCTCTTTCACCACTTAGTGAAAATACCTTTTTAAAAAAAAGGTAGCAAAAGAAAGATTACTTGATTCTATACTAAGTTTATTTTAGTGTTTCTCCGTCCATTTTATCTGACCTTGCCCGGAGGATTTATGGTCTGAGTCGTAGTTAAAACGTTCGAAAAGAAATATGGTCTTAACCCTCCAGATTAGAACTTCTTCATCCTTGGTTAGAGCAACTTCTCAGATAGCTGCAAAATATTTTTGCAGCAAGTAGGTACGCCGACTGGATAGATCTCTTTGCGAAAAACAACGGGGCTGGAGCGCTCAAGTGTTGCTCTTCAAACTTCATATGTGGTCTCCCACTTAAAACATTACTTCGCCTCTCTTGACATTGTGTGAGTAATTTTATTTATTTCTCCTTTTACTAGACGAAAGTGATGAAACGGAGATTTCTTTTTTTGGTGTGGATGACTAGCATATTGGCATATTAATTTTTTTAAAAAAGCTTCTTTGTGTGTCGAAATGGTATGCTTTTCATAGTGCCGCGTTGTTAGCTATGCTGCAGCTGCGAGCGAGTCGTTTTTGTCACAGAAAACCCCAAAGTGTAAACGATCATATGATTAATTTGGGTGTGACTATATAATTCTTGTTTTCATTTTTTTAACTGCTTGTATTATTATTTATCTTAATAGACCTTTAAAAGTAGATTACTTAATCCAATTAAAATTTAAGAGAGCAAAAAATAGCCGAGTTACAAATGCAGTTAAAAGAAAGCGAAATATTTAAGATACTGATAATTGTATTTTTTTCCCGAGGCTTATAAGTGTAGTTAACTTATTATGCTTACTATTAATTTATATAGTTTACTAATCGCTTCTTTCATCTTGTTCTTATTACTGAACGAACAAGAATAGAAAAAATTACACTTATACCGACATCGTTCTCAAATATCGTGTAGCCTAAGTAATTTTATCGTTTGCTGTTTTGTCTCAAGGTTGTCGCTTCTTAATGACACATCCAAAAAAGAATATTAATTGTTATTCTCTAGTGGATGAGAGATATAATCACATCACTTCTCAAATACATCTACAAATTTACTCGTGTAGTATGTTAAATAGTTAAATTTAATATTATTTTAGAATCTTAAAGTAGAATACTATTTTATTAAAAATAAAACCCAAAATTTATTGATCAAATATTACTCTGATCAAAGGTTCGAAAGATTCGAAAAAATTCCTGTTCTATCAACTTGACTTGGGAAATTTTATTAAAGTGTGCGTGTGCCAAGTAATTTTGTAAAAATGGGAAAAATGAAATAATTTTTTTAAATTTAATTAAAAATCAATTATTGTAATTAAAAAATGATCTCTCTCTCTCTCTCTCTCTCTATTCTATTTTAATAAGAAAAAATGAACTCGCTTAGCTTTCGACTAAAGTGTATGTTTCAAGTTTTATATATAGTTGGACAATAATAGTGTCTAACTTTGAACTGTAAAGCATATAATTATTTTAAGTATATAACTTAAGTAAAATTTTAATATCTTAGCTTATTATAGCTTAATAGCATGGACTAAATTAAAGACCAGTCACGTGATAAAAGCAGCCACATATGTTCTCCATTGAATTCAAAACGGAAATTACACTTGTATTTGTTCTACTTGTAAAATTTAGATAAAATTTCAAGTTTCGTAATGAGGTAAAAAATCTCCAAATTTATTAAAATTCTTAAATAAACTTTTCAAAATTTTTAAAAAAACTCATTTTTGTTGTTATTTTAAATCAAGTGCATTTTGTTCGTGCTGTTCATGCTATTGTTGACAAGTATGTTCATTTGAAAAGAAAATTTCTGACAAAAGCAAACGTTGGCAACAGCGAAGCGCATGAACTGATTGGCTGGAAAGGCGTGATTGGATATATCACAGGACTATGATGTCGTATGAATTTAGCTCAGTGGCTGAAATAATTGGAAATTAAAAACATTTACAGTACGAGTGAATAATATAAAATTATACAGAATATTTCAAATTTTTGGGATAAAAAAAAAGCGCGCGGAGTTTAAAAAAATCAATGTGCTTTTAAAAACAATTCGAATTTTCTTTGGGTTAAGCCGAAAGTTTATAACTCATTTTATAGACTTATGTTTAATAACACCAAATTTTACAAAAACACAGAATTCCAATTCAACATATTTGTAAACTAGTTGCATTCACGTATATACAAAATTAATTTACACTCAAGTAAATGCACCGTCGATATCTCCATGGTTTCAGATAGAGTCGTCACTTTCTTAATACTATCTTGAAACTTTGAATGGACTCTTCTTAAATCACTCTTAATAGAGACGGGAAAATAAATCGATCGACCATTGCCAGCCTTTCTTGTAATTCTGAAAGAAATATGGACAAAGGTCTAGTCACAGTGGTAATGTAACGCCTCATATTATTCATAACTGTATCTTAATTAACTGTAAGTTGTACATTTTTTAAAATAACTCTTTTGTTTATGTAGCTAACCATATACTGAAAAGTTATCCTAATTGGCTGTAGTTAATTGCATCTGTACAATTATTTTTTGTTCGAATTGAGAAGATGAATTAGGGATTTTCCCCGATGAACTTACAATCTTTTTTCCCCTTCATGTTGTGCTAGAAATAGCAAGATTAATATTTTGGAATGATTTTAATATCGTTCTTCTCGAACGTTGAATAGAATAACATACTTTCTCTGAGTTTTACTGGAGGTTTTATATTTACAAAAGCGATCGATTTTTACTCGTTAATGCCATGAACTTGGCCGCAGTTCGTTTGCTGTCTACCTCTTTATTTCTTCCATATCGATTTAAATGTAAATGTGTTTTCTTGAATGTTGATATTTGTACGAAATCAGTTTGAAAGCGAACAAATGAAAATATTTAAAATTTTCATCTTGGCTGTAAAAATATTCTATTTAATATTCGAATTGATAGCGTATTTGACAACCAATATTCAGTTTCTGATGTTCTATTCAAATTTCAAATACATTTTTTTTGTTGATGCCAACCGTTATCAAAGTTTAAGTGAAAAATCCTGTAGTTATCAACGCTTAAAATATTTTTATTTTAAACATGGCTTGTGGTTTTTATTATTAAATTGAAAAGCACGTGCAAATCTAGAAAAGTAATTTAATATATAAAGATACTAATTTGGTAGGCTTACTCTTTTAATAATTATCATTCGTTATTCTATCGTTTATAATATAAAACCTTTCATTTGCTTTTATAGATTAAAGTGTTGCTTGAGTTTCATGATTGCGGAAATAATTTCTGAGTGATTCTATACCAGAACGATTACAGACGGTAGCGCGCACAGGAATTTTTCAAGGGCGGGGGGATCGAAAGTTCACCATTCTTGTATCATGCTCCTTTTGATTTTGTCGATTTTCGGGAACAAAACACAGTTGAAAACTAATTTTTGATTAAATAATTAGCATTAATTAATAAAATTAATCATTAATAATACGTAATTAAATTTTACGTACTATATACTTAGAATTATAATCAATCTGAAAAAATCAAGGGCTTTGGGAGAGGGAGGGTCCGGACCCCTTGTGTGCGCCACTGATTACAGAGAATATGTTTTCTATGTCTTAATCAGTGGCGTAATGTACACCCCCGCATTGCGGGGAGGGTACCTAGGGACTCTAGGGGGCCCAAAGCTTGACTGACGCTATGTACGTATTTGGGCTTGGGGCCTAGAACCTGAGTTTGCAGGGGGGGCCTTAATATTCTCCGTTACGCCACTGGTCTTAATATATCTCATCTTCGGATTGAAAATTTGTTCGAAATTTATTTGATTTAACAAATTTATTGATTACTGCTTTTGGGAAGGTATCCAGCTGCTTTTAACTGGGAATGCAAATAAATCTTTTTTCGGAATCTATTTCCCATCACATTTAGTACACATGGCATTCTTTTGCTGACGATGAAAAGTTTTTTTTTGTGTGTAAAAAAAGAACGTATATATTATTAAATTGTGTTTAAAAATTTTAGCGATAAATGTTGCGCAGTGATCTCCCAAGTTTTTTGATTGCTTACCACTAAAACGAAAATAATTTTTAGTGTATTGGAGAAAAGTCACTCATTCATCACGAGATCTGCTGAACTATTGGACCTACAGACTTTAAATTTGGAAATAATGTTTTTTCTTTTGTTGAGTAGAGTTTTTCGGGGATCGATTCCAAAGGTAGGTTGTTGTAGATAAAGATTCCTATTTTTAGGGTATTAAAACTACAAATTTGTAATTCGGAAAGCATCTTTATTTTGTTGAGTAGAGATTCGCTAAAAATGAGTTTATGAAAACAAACTCCAGCCGAACCCATACAAGATAATTATACTTCCGTATTAGATGCTCAGGTTCTGTCCTTTTTAAATCCAGAGAAGAGGGCTATCAGAATTTTTCGATTCATCGAAAGCTTTGACTTTGATATCAATAGCAACAACAAAAACAATCAAACAAACATTAAGTAGTCGTACAACATAATGAAATATTCAGCAAAGCGAGGGTGGAGGAAGGTAACTGTTAGTATTTATATATGTGTGTTTGAGTAGTTAATATAAACGATATACATACACTTAAAAATTAAATTACATTTTAAATAAGGATTTAATGTGGGCAATATGTAATAATTTCTTTAATTCTCAGAGGTACTTCCCTTTCCCCTCAGAGGCTTAGATCCCGTTTTCGTGATCATGTGTTTTCAAACTGATGCTTTTGTAACTTTTAAGTTCCCTGGACGCCAATAAAACCAGACGTAGTAACCGATGAGAGAACTTCAGCTTCGTGTCATAACAATCTAACACTCGCTAGTGAGTGAATATTAACGTCGCACTCTTAGCTACACGAGGACTTTTGGTGACGATCCTCGTAATTTTGAACCATGGTCAAGTGACGAGGACGACACCTGAGCTGGCACCCCCCTCTCCTAACTACCGCACCAACGGGAGGACATTTGAGCTCTCGAGAGATTTAACGTGCATCACTTCCTTACACCGCGTGTCTTTAGTGGTACGGGGATCGAACTCATGACAAACCAGCTACGATCCGATACCTTGACCACTAGGCTACCGTGGCCACAACATTCGCTAGTGAATGTGTGCCTACTCTTAGCTTAAGGTATCCGGCTAGGTTCGGAGATAAATTTTTCAAAAATTGATTTTCTGAATAATTTTATTGTTTAAAAGAACATAAATAGGCTTAAAAAGTCACAACTATTAAATAACTAACATGTATCGCCCCCCTTTTTTAAAATTATTTTCCGGAAAATTTAGCAAATTTTTTTAAGTTAAGAAAAACGTGATAAATAATAATGAATTGCACATTATGCAATTTTAACGTCATTGATATACTTCTTGGTCCCTCTGAAGTGTCACAAACCTGGATAAAAAATATTAGTGCATTTTTTTAAAAAAAATTTGATCGTCATGATTTTTCGTCAAAATTACTGCATGTTCTAAGCTATAAATGGCTGTAAAATGGGATTAAATGAGCTGTCTTAAAACCTGCGGTTTGTTACTCTCTGAAGGGCCCATAGCATCTATGTTATAAATTTCATTGCATTTGATTGGATTATTTAGAAGATATCCCGTTTTTCGTGCACAAATTAGCATAAAAAGTTCATTCTTCAAAAAACGAATTAAAACATATATTTTTATTAGTTATAGATAAAGTAAATGCTATAAAAAGAACTTAAAAAACTCTCTAGTTTTTTGTATTAATCCATCTTCCTCAAAAATTAATTTCTTTTTTCTCTAATGACCCAAACAACACCAAACATCAAACAACTAAAAAGCACTTTTTCAACCTAGTCGGATACCTTAACCAATAGGGTACACATGCTGTATTCTCGAGATTACTGATGTAGCACATGTACCGTTATAATCTCACTTCACGTTCACTAGCTCTCCTTTAAATTTACCTGTGCTCAGTGAAGTAGCGCACCCTCTCCGCAACCCCCACATTGCAGGGGGTCTGAATTCTAGTTGGCCTATAGCCTGACTAACGCTAAGTACTATTTAACCAGTTTATAAAATATTAAAGGCGAATTCTGACTTCGCGGGGATCTCTAATTGTCTCCGTTACGCCACTGCCAGAGGCGAAATGAATTGAAAAGCAGCCAGTGTTATTGATAATTTTTACTATTTTTCTCAAATGTGATAAACATTCGATTTATTTTTCCAATATTCAAAAATCTTTTCTTACTGGGTTTTAAAAAGAAATGATATTTTTTCGTCAACATACCATTTTACAAATACTATATACTATTCCTCTCTGTTTAATATATTCAGAAAAACTGTGTAAGTATTTATTTTGTTTTATGGGGTTATATCACTCAATAACAGGAAGGTTATGCATTCGGGTAGAAACCGCTGAATGGAGATTCAAATCGGAACAATCAATGCCAGAAATACGCACACGGATGTTGACATTGTTATCTAGAAGTGACGTAGATATGCGGAGGTTATTGGCTTCATTAGGGTTGTTTTAGACAAATGTTCAAGAGTTAAGGGTGGAATTTATAAAATTTTTCTGATAGAAAAGCTGTCTAATATTCTGTCTCCTATATATAAATTTCAATTCAATTTTTGTTTTCATTCGAATCAATTCATTTCCTTTGTTCAAGTCAAAATATTGGCTCTAGCCAAGATTCAGTGGAGGGGCCACGACAGCTCTGTGGTCAAGGTACCGCGCTCGTGGTTGTCGTGTCATGAGTTCGAGCCTAGTACCGTTGAAGACCGCCTTGTAGGGGGCGATGGACGTAAAATTTGCCGCAGCTCAAACGTTCTCCCTTTGGTATTTTGTGGAGACGTGGTATTGGCTACGAGAGGGGAGTGCCAGCTCAGATGACGTCCTCGTCACGTGCCGATGTTCAAAATTACGAGGTCCGTCGCGAAAAGCCCTCTTGTAGAAGAATAGTGCGACATCAATATTCACTCACTCAGATTCAATGAAAAACTCGTCTTAAAGGAGATGTAGCGGTAACTGCGCATTGAATAGGAAATTAAACTCAAAATTATGGCCACATTAGCCTAATGGTTGTGGTCGGCGTCAGTGGCGTTAACATAGGGGGGTGCTGTGTGTTCACCTGCCATAGACCCCCCAATCCCAACATTTCACTTTTTACCATAAAGATTACCTCTTGGCGCTTTTGTCTATACAGTAGAACGTCGTTTATTCGAATCAATTGGGGCGGACACCGTTCGGATACGCGATTGTTCGGATAACCGAATGCGATCCATGCAGTATAGTATGAAACCGGACACTATACGAATATTGAAAATCATCGCTTGCGGAAACGTGCTTGAAGAAAAAGCAAAATAGGTGCAAAATGTCGCAATTTTACCTTCATTGTGGAAAATAATCACTTATTTTTCGATGTACCATTGTACACCTTAGTTTTTTCACTGCAAGACTCTCTCTTGAGCAGCAGTAGGTTCGGATATTTGACGCTCCGGATAATAAACATTCGGATAAACGACGTTTTACTGTATGTTTTTTAGTCTCTTTTTGTCGAGTCATGGGTCTGAATCTTAAAGCCATTAAAAATCGTCGGTCCCCAACCCCCAAGTCGTGATCCGGTACCCACCCCTATCCGTGGATCAAGTGGTACTGGGCCGTCCGAAGAACATTAAATTATTTCCATTTTATTAACTGTGGTGTATTTCTCTCGGGTTTGTGCAGCTTTCTATTTCTATGGAAATCTTTTTACATATTTCACGTAAAATAAATTTCTATTCATGTTTTGGCGTGACTGTATGTTATTCCGAAGACACATATGTTAATAATACAACTAAATTAAAATGATAAAATCAACAGTTTGAAGTATAAACAGTCAACTTCCCATCTTTAGCTGGCCGCGGTAATGTTATCAAATGTTCACCGGTCCGCGGCAGTAAAAATGTTTATTAGTACTGATGTAGAAGGATTCACATATGCATATTTAATTTGTCGTGGCTCAGTCTTCACGTTATCGAAAGTGTTTTCGTGTGGAACCCCATTCCATACATATACTTCGAAGAATATATCTCAAAATAATATTTAAAGTAGATCAACATGTTATAGGTACTTTATGTAAAGACAATTAAAAAAAGTATATTACATTTATTATTAAATTCTAAACTAATTTTTTAATATAATTTACTGATTAATAATATTAATTCGTGTTTCAAGTTTAACTTACCTATGCATTATATTTAGTAACTGGGATATATGTTAGTATTTTTTACACAAACTATCGAAGTCTAGGTCTATTGAGATTAAATACAATCGCATTATGTTCTGAGTTTAATTTGTTTTTATACTTTGTTTTTGTAGCCACTTACGTTGAGAAATATATTTAACTTGAACACAATGTTCTGAATGGCATTAAGATGTTTATAGCTGTGTGAGAAATCCCGTGTAATTTGCAGCCTTCAATTTCGAAGCCGTTCTTGCTTCAATTTAGAATTTAACATAATTTTCCATTAGAAAACTATTTAGTTTTTCAAGACATTGGGCTGACTAACGAGTATAAAATTATCTCAAGGAACCCGAGATAGTAAACAATAGAATATTCACAATCTAGCCGGAAGTATACATATAAAGATAAAACGTTTTAATATTTTTTTTTCTATATTTTAACGAAAGTTTAAAAAGAGCCTTGCAAAATAAAGATATATAAAAATAAAATTTTCAGTTTTAATGAATAAGATGAGCTTTAGATACGTGTTACTATACAAACTACGTAGAGAACAGGAATTTATTTTGCATACATATATATTTCTTCTTGATTCTTTTATTGTGACCCGTGGAACTCCAGGGTTCCGTGGAACACAGTTTGATGACCACTGCTGTAGAGAAAAAAAAGACGTTAATATAAAAAAATCAAATCCAAAACCATTCATGGTTATCGCGTAGAGGGTTTAATGCTCGTTGAATCTGTCCTCTTCACTTGAACGTGGTTTAGAATTACGAAGGCGTCGCAGAAGTCTCGTGGTTGTGTTCTCGAACTCGCGACCGGTGTGTCACATAAGTCCGAGCCCTCGTGCCACTGAAGACCCGCCGTGTAGGGCTGTGGCATGTTAAATCTGTTATGCCTCAAAGTATTCCCGTTGGTGTGGTACAAATTTGAAAGGGGAGTGCCAGCTCGGGTGTCGTTCTTGTCATTTCCCCATGGTTCAGAATTACGAGGTCCGTTGCCACCTGTCCTCGTGTTGCTTCTAAGTGTGACATTTGTTTCTTAAAGTCCGTAGGAAATGTGATGTGGAGGTTTCTTGGGTGTCTCAATCTTTGTTCAAAATTAAAAAATCGCTCGTGAAAAAACTGTCGTTTTGTTCTAATGTTCTAACGCGCTAATTCTTGAATCTAAATTAATAAGTATAAAAAATTTTTTCTTTCTCTCTTCTTTTTTTATCGCACACGATTCGTTTCTTACTTTTACTTCTTTGATTTTTCAATTCCTACTATTAGCTCACACTCTATATATTTATCTTCGTGGAATTTTCAATCGTTAATAAAATAACTTTTAAAGCACTCAATTGAGCCGAAATTTTATATACATGATTATTTTGGATGACAACACGGTGATTTAATTATAATTAATCAAAATCAATTGATTGAAACTAATTATTCAAAGAATTACAAATACAGCCACGTTGGCATTTTTGGCGACTTAGCGACCATTTTGGCGTGTGAAAACTTGAAAAGGTTTTCTCCCTCATATTTTAAAGCGCTCGTTTGAGCTGAAATTTTCTATACACAATTGTTTGGGATAAAAATATGATTAATTACAATTAATTGACTGCAACAAATTATTTACAGAATTATATTTTTTGCGACTTGGGTCAAAACTTGAAACGATTTTTTTTTCTCACGTTTTAAAGCATTCAGTTGAACTGAAATTTTATATACACGAATTGCTTTAGATGACGATACGATACTTTAATGAAAATTAATTACCGCTTAATGTTGTGATTCTGTTATATGTATATACATATTTATATTAGTTGTAACTATTTAATAAATATAGCTAAAATAAAATCTTTCTTAGTTGATCTAAGTAGGAATTGACTTAATTTTTTTTATATTACTTGTGTTAGATTGCGTCAGTTTACTGAATGTTTCCAAATTTTAAAAATTCTGGGTGGTTGTAATTTAAGAGTGTATGCCTTACGAACTTTTGCTTAAAACTAGAATTTCTTAGAAAACTAGGAAACGAGAAGTATATCAAGTTTAAGATCTGTTCTTTACACAGCTTGAAATTGATCGTTGAATACGACAAATACAAAAGAAGTTGGGACCTGTAAAAAATTTAGAAAAAAAAGAAAAGTTTCTTAAAGGTAAATTTAAAAAAATTATCAACAGTAAATATTTAAACTACCTTGCCCACACACGAAGAGTTTTATCTAGCATGTTCTTAAAATTTAACGTAACAACGATAAATATATATCTTGTTATTCAGAGCAACTGCCGCGAAGCTATTCCAAAAACATTCTCTTACGAGAACAATACATCGTTTGACCTCCCTTATCGAGAGAACTGAACCAGAAAATAGACTGCACTACTCGAGAAAACGTTTTCTCGTCTTGGAAGATTTTTTTAGACAAAGAATCTTATTAAAATAAGACGATGTCCGTAGAAGAAATTCAGGTTATCTGTCACGTATTGGAATCGCGCATTTCTAATCGATAATCGACCCTTGTGTATTGCAAACATCCATCTTATCTTGGTTACTGTTCGTCTTAGTTTTCCAACCAGGAAGGAGAGGGTTTGCTTAATTCACTTTCTCTTGGGTTCTCAGGTACGTTTAAATTTATGTTTTTAAATGTGGAATGTGTCTGAAGGTGGTAGTTTTTAACAATAGATGAATTAAAATGCTTGAAAGGAAAGTTTTTTAATCTATTGCTTTCCATTCTTTTTGTTATTTAATATGTGGAGTATGATAGATTTTATTTTTGTCATTCAGGTGATTCGGTTAAATTTTATTTCTAAATTGAAAAGTGTGATTATCCTATACAGGGTGAACCACTGGCGTAGCTGGTTCTGAGTGGGTCCTGTACAAAAATTTCTTTGGGGCCCTTTTTTAGATATGAGAACCCTGTTAGTGGGACTGTAGTTACATATGTTGTGGCCCTTGTTGCTTTGGGGCCCCGTATTATTGATACAGCGGTAGCAACGCCCCTGGGAGGGTGGCCGCGGTAGAAGAATGGTCTAGGTATCGGATCGCGACTGGCTTTGTCACGAGTTCGAGCCCAGTACCACTAAAGACCCGCCATGTAGGGGAGCGATGCACGTTAAATCTGTCGAGAGCTGAAACGTCCTCGTTGGTTTGGTAGCTAGGAAAGGGGGAGGGCGCCAGCTCGGGTGTCGTCCACGTCACTTGACCATGGTTCGAAATTACGTGGTCCATCGCCAAAAGCTCTCGTGTAGCTGAACAGTGCGACGGTAATATTCTCTCTCACTCTCAAGCCCCTGGGATGAACCCAAAGTCTTACCCTGATTATAAAAATTCATTAAAAAATAACCGTTTAGTATAACAAGGTAACTTTTGTATCATTGGATAGGTCCATTTTAGTTGGTTTTTAACACGTTTTTATTAGCTTCACCTTTTTGTAACGGAATCTTTGAACTCGATTTTTACCCACTTTTTAAAAGTCGGATTGATTCGAGATTTTGCACACTTGTCAAGGATTAATGTCAATACAATAATTTTGTTCCATTGTTCTCATCAAGATTAACGATTTCCCATTTCCGGATTTGGCGACTAAAAGATTAAATTACAACGCTAAAGTAAAAACGTCCATGGTTAAAAAAAAAAAAAAGAGTTCTTTAAACAAACAAAAAAGGTGTTCTTGATGTGAAAAAGGGAAGGATGCAATTTTCATATGATTATTGGGCTCTTTGTAGTGGAAAATATCAGACTTCACATCTTTCACGCATGAAATATTTCACACTTAGTTCTTCCAGATTTCCTTCAGTTGGCTGATCCTACATTTTGCAAATCTGGCCGTATCGACACACTGATAGGATGCCAATGAGTATTCCAGATTCTTAAAATCACGCAATTAAGAGGAATTCATCAATGGATAAGTAATAGTTTAAGAAGCTAAAAAAACACTATTTTGTTGTAGATCGAACTAAAAAATGAAAAATAAATTATGGTTTATAAAAATCTAAAAAACACGCTTTTATGGTTAATCGAAATAATAAGTAAGAAATAATTCTTAATATAAGACTAAAATACGCGAGAAAATCAATTACATTGTGGTTAAAGCGTGAGGTGCTTTGTACTACATTTTTACACTAACTGCATTTCGGAATAGAACTAGCAGGAAATTATAACAATTGATAATAGATTATAGAGCACCCCACACTTTTACCGCAATGACATTAATTTTCTCGTTAATCATTTTATTCTTATATTAAGAATTATTTTTTTACTTTTTTGTTCGTTTAACCATAAAAGCGTGTTTTTTAGTTTTTTTAAACTATAATTTAATAGTTGAAAAGTATGTATGTGTTTTAACTTATGCAAATCTATGTTACATTCAATATGAAATTGTTTAACGCTCATTTCCTCCAAATTTCTTGTTTCTATGATCGTTCATTTTCAAATTAGACACATTAAACAGATTCTACCTTAACTTTTGGAGGGAAGGGCATTTGTAACGGATTTCCGTTTGTATAAGTATTTGACAATATACGAGGGCGAGTCGGAAAGTAAGTTTCCCCTTTCGATTGTGGTCAGGGTTGTGTGTGAAAATCAAAACATAGAATGATATATTAAAGATAAGACATAGTTTTATTTTTCCACATAAGTGCTAAGTACATTGTGACATTTGTCGTATCGTTTGATAAACTTCAAAAACCTCTCCAGGAAAAATTTAGGGCTTTGCATACGGAAGAATCGTTTATCGGCTTGTTTGACTTCAGCATTGCTTCCTTGCCTTCAAGCGAGATTCTTCTTCATAGCCAGAAACAGATGAAAGTCTCTTGGTACGGATGGCGGACTGGCGGATGGTGTTGGCGCTCCCAACCAAGAGTTGTAATATGGTTTAGCGTTTGCCTTCGCCGATTCCGTATCCAAAGCCCTGAGTTTTCTTGGAGGTTTTTTTGAAGCTTATCAAGCGGTATGACAAATGTCTCAATGTACTTGGTACTTATGTGGAAAATAAAGTTATGTCTTATCTTTTAGTGTCTCATTCTATGTTTTGACTTTGACTTCCCTACACAACTCTCTCCACAGTAGACGGGAAACTTACTTTCCCATTCACCCTCCTAATATATTGTGTACTAAGAAGGGTCGTAGGTGGAGCCTTGGCTTCTAGCGCCTTAAGAAGTCTTAAGAGGTTTCTGGATATTTATCTACTTTAAACTTTTATCACATCATTAAGTTATAAATATCGATCACACACACACACACACACACACAACTAAAAAGGGACTGATTACTGAAATGGGAAGCACGAATTTTTACTTATGCAATACTCTCATCACTGCCACATTCTTAAAGCATGATTATCGCATGTTTCTGAACATTTAATTATCACATGTTTCTATCCAAGATGTAAAAAGAATAAATAAATAAATAATTTTTAATACGATTTTTGCGTTTGTTGGAATTTTGAAGGGAATCTGTTTTGTTTTGTGTTGTGGAAAAAAAAAAGTTTATGAATAGTCTAAATTGCAGACCTATGACGCCACCTTTAACTATTAGCAAACAAATGCGATTAGTGGCGGAACTCGAGTAGTTAAGACAAGTTCTCTCGTAATTAGAGTATGAGGTCATTAACCCTACTTTCGAGGGTGGCATTTTTTTTTAAAAATCTTTTGTTGTGCTCGGAAGCGATAATGATCGATGCGGGAATGAAGTGTTCTACCCTTTAGCATTTTCTCCACTGAGGACCTTTTGAATTAATTACGCAAATGAGAGAGCGGAGGGGGATCTTCCTTTGTTGTGCCCCTGCAGCTTTATAAGATCACTTATTGTTAATAAGAAAGAAATGAAAATATTCAGAATGTGTGTGCAGAGTTATCTGCTATAAAAAAAAGTGCAGTCGGACCCCGATTTAACGAATTCATTGGGACTGACCATTTTGTTCGTTAAATTGGGGTTATTCGTTTTATCGGTGTCCAAACAAATTACAATTTTTTTGCTCTTTTGGAAGTTATATAATGATCAACCACACAAAAAATATCCACAGTTAGAAATTACACACTTTTTATTTAACAGTTAAAAACATTATTAGGGAATTATTACGCACCAGTTAATTGGACATTTTAAAATACTGTTTATCAGTAGCGCACACAGGAATTTTTCAAGGGGGGGGAAGTCCAGGGTCGAAAGTACACCATTCTTGTTTCATCCTCCCTTTGATTTTGTCAATTTTCGGGAACAAAAAGAATAAGTTAATTAAATGAATAATTAGCTTTAATTAATAAAATTAATCATTAATAATAAATATTTAATTAAATTTTACGTACTATATACTTAGATTTATAATCAATAGGAAAAAAATCAAGGGCTTTCGGGGGGGGTCCTGACCCCTAGGACTCCCTCCTTGTGTGCGCCACTGCTGTTAATAATAGATATTTTTGAAAATCTTTCTGATTCCTGACCAGTTCTTTTTTCCGCTTAATGCAGAGAAAAAAAAGTACTACGTCATTTACATCCTACTTCATGAAATATATTTTCAGTTTCCAAACAATGTAATAAAGCATTAGAAAACGTAGCACTTTTAAGATTAGTTTCGTTATCATCGCTATTCATCGGCTCCGACAAGTCAACAATTTCCTGAATTTCAGTTGCACGGATTGGCAGTCCACCGCATCAAATGTTCCATTCTCTTTAAAATGTCTCATGCGTTGTGGAGTACGAGGAGATAAGAAAAGAGTTTCTTGTCCTATTCAAAACTCACACGATAGATTACACTATGACTCTTCTGCAACTGTAAAGTCTAATAACGCTCTGCTTACTTTCCCGTCGAAATTTGCTAGTTTCAAGACGAAACTTTTTTCTGTTCCGAATAAAAAGGATGTCATTTGAAAAAAAAAAAAAAAAAATACGATTTTTTCCAACACGAACTAATAAAGATTTTCAACTGTTGAAATAATTCGTTAATTCGGAGTTCATTATTCGTTAAATAGAGGCTTTTGTCTTCATTTTAATCGAGAAAGGGAAAAAATTCGTGATATATGGGTTTGTTAAGGTTGTTTTTGCAATGTGTTCAAGAGCGCGAACTTAACGCGAAGCACATTTTGGGACAGAACAAAAGCTTCAATTTTTATAAAAATGTGTGACATTGTAACTCATGTATTTGTTTATAATAGTGTTTTTAAAATTTCAAACTATTTCATAAATTATTAGTTTTTCCTTTTAACACATGTAAAGGGAGAGCTCATTTAGCATTACGATACAAGAGAAATTGCGAAACACATTTTATAAAAGAAAAAATGTCAACTCGGATAAAAATGAGCAGTATGATAAAATAAGTGACTCTTTACAGCAGTGCGCCGCAACCTTTTTATCGCTGCGGACCGGTCAACGTTTCATAATTTTACCTCCGCCCGCCGAGGGTGGGACACGTTGATTGTATAAATATTTTAGATTGTTTTGATTTACAATTTTAATTTAGTTACATTTAAATATGCCTTCAGAATATAATAGTTACACCAAAAATGAATAAAAGCGATTTAACGTGGAATATAAAGTGATTTCCGTGGAGAGTTGCACAAATCCGAAAGAAATGCACCTCTTTAAATAAAATGGCAATAGTTTAATGTTCTTTAGGCGGCCCGGCACCATTTGATCTACGGACCGGTTCCGGACCGGGGATAGCGGATCACTGCTCCACAGGATAGTGAAGCCAGATTATAATAATGTTTGAGTACTTATATATCTGAAAAAATGTTCCGAATTCGGGTCTTATTCTTTAACATTAGCCGAAGACAGCCTTAAATCGGGGTCCGACTGTATTTTTATGATTATTCTATTTCTAATTATATACCAGCTCTAGAAATGTTTGTAAGCAGCTCAAATTTTAAATGATGTGCTGTTAAATAAATACATTCATACCAAAAATTCTCTCAGTTGAATTTTACTATGACGTATCCCCCCTTTCCTCTAATGAAAGCAGCCGATAACTTACTTCACCTTTCTCTTTGATCACTCATTACACGAGGTATAGAGCATTATATTAGATTTAAAATAAGATTTCCGTATTTCTATAAAAGAGGGCATCTTAGAAAATTGCCAAAAATTTTACTCTCGGTGCACGAATATTCGAGTACTGCGTGTCATCAATCTTGTGATGTACGCCAAGTTTGTCCCTCAATGGGTCTGAAAAAATATTTTTTATTTATTGGGAAAATAACAATGCCATTCCTGTCGTTCAATAATGTGTTTTTTTTAAAGGATTCTAAAATTTGTTCTTGTTGTATCTATTGGAATCAAATTAAGATCGATTGATTCTACTGCTAATGTTATAAACACATTTCAATCCGCCTTTCTCAAATGTATCTTGCTTTCTATCGCCTCTATAAGATGTCTAAATATGTTCAGGTTATTAAGAGGTACATACACAGGGTGTCTCGAAACTCCACATCTAGCAGGAACTGAACCAAGAGGGGAGGTCATATCAGTTTTGGGGGGAATAATATCGTAAGATTTTGTGATGATTAGCAAATTTTTGAAAACGTGAAAAATTGACACCTTCCTTCACATCATTAGCAACTGTGACTACAAATGCCACAATTTTATTGCATTTTTTTCTTTACCGTCACCTTAAATTGCCCTTATCACCTTAAGTCGGGCAAAATATTTTGCTGGTTTAGTTATAATCAACGTAGTTTATTTAAACCGGGATTTCAGTAAATGCCACCTAACTTCGACTCCCTCGAAAAAAAATTTACATACTGCCCTTGGCAAGTTTTCAAAAAGTTCCATTTAGTTAAAATTCCAAAATGGTTCAACACTTGGTACTTTTCTATCCATAACAATTACTGCTTTTTTAAAAAAAACTTTTTTTTACTCTTAACTAAATGACTTTATTTCAAAAAGCTTAATCTAACTATGTAACTCAAACTAAGCAATAAATATAAAAATAAAACGGAAAACATTTTTTGTAATACTTAAATGAAAGAAAAATGTTCAGAGATTGTAAACAATTCGAAAATGCAACCGAGCTGCTTCTAAGGAATTGCTGAAGCAGTTGAACGAATAAATTTAGCTAGTTTTTCACAACTCATCTCTAGCGATCACTTTTAAAACGATGTGGAGCCTGCATTTGTGTTGAAGACAAACTATTTCTTTCGCGTTTTAAGTTTGGATACTGATATTTACAAAATGGCCTTTGCTTACAAAATTTATCTGTTGAAAGCAAAAAAAAAAAAAAAAAAAAAAAAAAAAAAAAAAAAAAAAATCAGTGATTTCATTTGAAAATGTAACGAAACTTATTTTTGAAAGCATTGTAAACTAAGACAAATTTATCGGACACAAAATAACTATTCAAAAATAAAACAATCATTTTTTATTCAATTGAATAACAACAACAAAAAGAAAAATCAAAGGTTTTGAGACTAAGATGCAACAGGTGGTCGATAATAATAATAATAAAAAAATTTATATTTAACAAAACGGAATCCCACAAGGAGGAGTCCAGTCATGCCAGTTTCAAACTTCATTGGTAGCTCACGGTGCAAAATTAAAAGTTCCTCGACCAATAACTTTTTCTCTCAGTTTTAGTACGTTAAAAAAAAAAATAACAGATACACACTCTAATGAATCGTTATCGTTTAAAATGCAACTTTCCTAGAAATAATAAAAAAGTAAATAATTCCATTGTTGGTGCTTCTTTGGTTTCTGTAAATAGAATTAATCACTTTTACTGCTCATTTTTTATTCTATTTACTTACTTGTGATATGCATGTAATTTTTGTTTTCAACTCGTTGAGATTGACTTATGTAATATTGTTCGCTACTCGTGTTTCTACTTGTTTAACATTCTGTATCTTGCAGGATATACGAAACCCGTGACTTGTTGTAAATTTTAGCCAACACGAGTCTGATAAGATTGTTCTAAAGTCACTATTTACAAAAAGTAGCTTTTTGCATCGTAAATGCTCATTTCGAATAATATGAATGAGCGTTCTCTCTTTGAAGGGGTTATCAATTTCGAGAAGGGATTTTCGAAATAACTTTTTGGACTTTTTCAATTGCACTCACTATAATAGTTAGTAGGCCTATTACACTATGTGTGTGTGCATTATTTATATAATGTAAAATTTATTTTATGAGGTGAATAATAATTCTTATATGAATAAATATACCATTCTATTTTGTTTGACATTTATACATTTATTTCCGTTGATTGACGACGAAGAATACGAAATCGTTGGTTTAGAATATTGTATTTATACTAAAATTGTGTTCTTGAGTTGAATTCGAGAAATGGAAAATTATTTTAAAAATAATGTAAAGTCAATAAAAAATTATTTTTTTATACGTAATATATTTGTAGATCTTGTTTTTACGTTATATCTAAATTATGCGAGTTTTTAACTAAAAACTTTTTTTAAAGAGAATTTTTCTTTTAAAAAGTTATCTACTGGCGCGTAGTCTTTGTATCGTAAATGTTCATTTCGAATTTTAATAAATGAGTGT
This sequence comes from Trichonephila clavipes, assembly GCA_019973935.1. Classification (NCBI taxonomy): domain Eukaryota; kingdom Metazoa; phylum Arthropoda; class Arachnida; order Araneae; family Nephilidae; genus Trichonephila; species Trichonephila clavipes. The sequence continues at coordinate 447,823 of BMAU01001028.1, forward strand.
TGACTTTGTAGGAATTATCAATTTCAAGAAGATTTTAGAAAATATTTCTTAAACTTTCCAGATATTGTAAATAAATGTGTGTTTTATTGAAATTTAAAAGAAATGTTCCAGGGGTAAAAATTAGATATAATTTACTTTTTATTGATTTGATAGTTTTTGTATTTTAAAATCATTTAAAAATTGCCCGTAAAAACTTTCGCGTTTTAGTTTAAAATTTCAGTTTCAGAATTCTTAACTTGAAAGCCTGATTTTTAAAACGTGTCTTTGAAATGAATGACCAGAATAATTAACTTTTTGTTGTTCAAGGAAGACTGTTTTCCTCTTGAAATAGATAATACTTATTTAATGAGACATTAATGGGTTGAAACAATGGGTCTAAGTTGTCCAAAGCATCATATTCTAAAAAAATACTGAAAATTTTAAAATTTGAATGTTGCATTGTGAGGAAAATGTTTCGAATTTTACTTTATCTGCGATCTGTAATGTTTAAATTATTATTAAAAATGAAATTTTTTAAGGAATAAATCGCAAGAGTTTTTATTTTATTCGTCTTTTATTTTATTTATCGGTTATCTTTTTCCGTGAACGTTTTACTGTTTTTCAAGGTCTGTATGTAAAAGAATATAAGCCTAGTTTGAAATGAGTTCGCAAATATATTGAAACTCTTACTTCTACCTTGTGCATATTGAACTTATTCATTTAGTTTAAAAATGTTATGTTATGCCAAACTATAGTCAAGTAACACAAGCATAATTTGATCTTATTTATCAAAACCTTGTTATGATTTAACTTTTTATTATGATTTATAACCCTTTTTTTGATGTGCCTCCTACTCGTGGTTAAAATTTGTGATATATGAAGTATATACTATCCAAAAGCTCCAGTGACTCTAAACAAACATTTTCATTTTTTTTTCGTTGATCTGTGTTAACAAATAATTTCTACGTGTTAAAACAGAGTTCAGCGAACGAAAAATTCATTACATATTGATGTATCTTTAATCCTTGCAAAGATTTTGAATAGTGTGTTTTGTATTGTAAAATATTTAGTTTTATTTAAATTTCTTTTTTATTTTGAACTAATTTTTGTTGGTCTTTTTAAATTGAACAGAGGTTATAAATATTATTAAGATTTAAAATTCTCCTTCATACTTTTGTCGTCTGCTTTAATTCAAAATGTAATTCATGTAACTAATTAAACTGATTACTTAACTTAAACAGACCATTACATCCCAGTAAATAAATTTATGTTGCTTAAGTTAGCATCTTTTGTAATTATTTTCTTTTCTTTTACTTATTCGGATAAAAAAAACTGTTACGCGTAACCGACGCTGGTTGAAAACTTAATGTGTATTTAATTTTTGTGTATTTTCGAGATATCGTTCATCTGGTGATCTTTTTGATCACTTACTAAGTAAGTGTTTATTAGAGTGAAAGACTGTGAAATAGATTTCTGTTGTTACCGGAAGTTTTCGTTATCGAGCAAATTTTTTTCACCTTTAGAACACATAATCATGTATTTCGGCTGGGATATTTTATTCCAAAAGAAATTAAACTTATATCAAAGTTTGCTAAAGGGGATAACTATTTTTGTAGTTATTCTGTGATTCGGTGTAATGAATTTCCCAATTATTATACATAGTTTTTAATTTGAAGAAGAGCTCCATGCGAATTGTTTGGATATTGCCTTTTAGGAATGATTATGGTATGTCTTCTTTCGAATCCATTCGCTACTGTTTGTCAGGATTGTTGTTTTTCCCCTTGATGATCTTGAATCTTTTGTTTAATAACTTAAAAATTGAGTCCGGAATTCTGGATTAACATTTTATCATGTTTTTTTCTTTCTCTTTTCTGATAAGAAATATCATTTTTTCATAATTGTTCTTTAGGGATCAAACACTTTCTGTTTTCTCATTACGACTTAATTTTAATTCGAAGTAAGTATAATTATTATAAAAAATGTATTTTATTTCTGCAGTACATAATTCGATATTTTTAAGGTGACCAGTTTTTTTACAATGAAAAGGAGGACGAAAGATTTAAGAAAAAATTACAGCATAAATGTATGAAACATTGCATTAATTCAAATAAAAATACGCTAAGTACGCTTTTAATTATTTACTTTAACGAGTATTTTTTTCATTGAATGATTTTTTTTATAGCAGCATATCATTTTCTAATAAATCGGAAATTTTGGAGTAAAAAATATCCTGCTTACTAAATTTTAGGGTAAGCACACTGTAGCTAAATATATTAACATTCAATCTTGATTTCTCACTTGTCCTTGCTTGTGTGTGAAAAATTCCAATTAATTCTACGCAGTAGTTTTTGGTTGGTGCCCTTTTAAATATGGAGAGCGATAAGCAGCATTTTCGACATATCTTCCTGTTTTACTATAGAAAGGGTAAAAATGCTGTTCAAGCCAGAAAGAAATTGACCGATGTGGAGAAGGTGTGTTGACAGTACGCCAGTGCCAGAACTGATTCTCTATATTTTGATCCGGAAATTTTGATGTCGAAGAGCAGAGTGGTATAGGTATCGGACCGTGGCTTGCTTTGTCACGGGCTCGAACCCTGTACCACTAATGACCCGCCGTGTAGGGCAGCGATGCACGTTAAATCTGTCGAGAGCTGAAACGTCCTCCCGTTGGTGTGGTGTGGTAGTTAGGAGAGGGGGTGCCAGCTCAGGTGTCATCCACGTCACTTGACCATGGTTCAAAATTACGTGGTCCGTCGCCAAAAGCCCTCGTGTAGCTGAACAGTGCGACGTTAATATTCAATCAATCAATTTGATGTCGAAGATGCACCACGTTCTGGAAGGCCGGTTGAAGCTGATAAAGACGTGATAAAAGCATTAGTTGATGCGAGCCGGCGAATAACAACACGTAATATCGGATTGAGGTTAAATTTATCAAATTCGACAGTTTTTGACCACTTGAAAGGCCTGGGATTATCCCCTCGAAGCTCGATGTATGGGTTCCCCATGTTCTCACAGAGAGAAATCTGTGTCGCCGCATTGACGTCTGCGATTCACTTCTCAAACGTCACGAAAATGATCCGTTTTTGAAGCGCATCATCACTGAGGACGAAAAAGGTCATGGAGCAAAAAAGACGAACCGGCTCAAACCATTTCCAAAGCCGATATTCACCAAAAAAAGGTGATGCTGTCTGTTTAGAGTGATTTTAAAGGAATCGTTTTTTTTTGTCATCAGCTGGACAAACTGAATGATACTCTTCAACAGAAAAGGTCAGAACTAATCAACAGGAAAGGTGTAGTGTTTCACCTAGACAACGCGAGACCTCACACAAGTTTGGTCACTCGCCAAAAGCTTTTACAGTTTGAATGCGATACAATGCCACACCCACCATATTCTCCAGACCTGGCACCATCGGATTATTATTTGTTCCGGTCACTCCCAAAATTTTTTAGACGGTAAAACCTTCACCTCAAATGAGGAAGTCAAAAACCACGTCGATCAGTTTTTTGCCAGCAAAGACCAAAAATTTTATGAGCGTGGAATTATGCTACTACCAGAAAGATGGCAAAAGGTGTTGGACCAGAACGGCCAATATATAATTTAATAAAGTATTTGTTTATTATACGAAAACTATCTTTCATCTCCACAAAAAAAAAAAAAACAAAAAAAAAAAAAAAAGAAATTACTTTCCGAACAACCCAATATTTTATCTCTTAAAAAAATTGAGGCGATTTTTGAATATTGTAATTAGAATCCGATTTTCAACTGTTTTAATAGTTGATCATGGAATTTTAGATTAGCTGTGAACTTTTTTGACTTTTTCATAAAATATCTATGTTGTAAACATTTATTATTATTATTATTTTTACAAATGCAAAGTGCATCTCAAAATTTTATGTTTAAGTTAAACTGAATTTTCATATATATTTGAACATTTTTATTCATTGGATTATGATTAAAATTTTACATTGATTAAATATATTTTTTTACGTATTGCTATAAATTGAAAATCATGATGACTTTTACAAAACTCAAAACACGTTGAGTCTGTCGAGGCTCTAAGTATTCATGAGGTAGTGTGGAAGCTTGAATTTTAGGGGGCCAGCTCAGGTGTTGTCCTTGTCACAGGCAAAATTACAAGGTCCGTCTCTAATAATCTTCGTGTTGCTTTGAAGTGCCACGTAAATGAACAATTAGTCAATCAAGACAAAAGGTGGTGTTATAAAGGCAATAGTTTATCACTCGGAGAAAGTAATAATCTGCATTATGCACTTTGCTCAAAGTGCCCCTAAAGGCTTTATCACACACGCATATTCGGAACAACCGTTTCGAAAAATTTTTCGAGCAGCTGTGAGGGTGAAGGGTTGCCTTAAACAAAAGGATACGCTCTGACATAAACTGTGCCCTATCTTTATGTTGAAAAATTACTCACCGATTTTTCTGCTTCGGGAAACGAATATCCAACATTATTTCTTCTAATCCGCTCGCGCTTTTGTTGACGGTCGTAAACAGAAATAGAGCACCATTCTGTATTAAATTCACCATTGTATTCAAAACATTATACTCCATCCATTACGCCATCTCTGTGTATCTCACGTATTACGTCATCTCTGATACGTTTGACGAAGTCGAGACTGCCACCTTTATCACCATCTTGTGTATGACGTAGAAAGACGAAGAACCCCATTGGCTGGAATTTCAAGCAATTTTAATTTGGAGCAATGCTTTCAGCTCACTAGGAAAAAGTTGATCGGAGGAGCCGTTGCTATGGCAACTGGGTAAAATTGCTCAGAAGGAATGCTTTCAAGGAAAATTGCTCCAAATATGTGTGTATACGGGTGATAAGGCTTTAAGGTAGCTGAGTGGTTATGGTCGCGAATTTGTGCTCAGTGTTGTATCTGTTGAGTCGTGGGTTCGAGTTCTGGTGCCTCTGAAGATTCGCCGTGTAGAGGGGCTGATACCTGTTAAATCCGCCGAGATTCAAATTTCTCCTCTTGGGGTGATTCGGAAGTTTAGAGAGAGATGTGATAGCTCAGAAACCGTTCTCGCGTCACGGAACCGTGGTTCAAAATAACAAACTCCGTCGCTTAGCCTCCGTGTAGCTTCTTATTGCAATTTTAGTTTACAAAATGCCAATATTTTTATTTTTCCTCTGTTGCGGAAAGACCTAACTTATTTTTGTGAACATTGTCCCCTTGACAGAAACATAGAATGATGCCTTAGTCGTGCAGTAATTCGAAAGAGAATTTATTTACGAGACTTTTTTGGTATGTGGTTTAAAACTGACAAATCATTAAAAAAAAAAACGAAAAGAAAATACGCGTTCAATATGTTAAAAATAACCTACATTCATTTTATTTTACTCTAGAGTCAAACATAAAAGATCGTTTTATCGAAATATTTGTATTTTTGTAATTGGCGATGCCAAACGTTGAACACAGCACAGCATAATTGCAGGAACTATGACCGGACATTTATTAGTTTTTCCAATGAATGCAACTGCATGCGTCATCGGGAAAACTACGAGTGGACGTTTTATCAAACATGGAGTACTAACAGTTTTATCTTAGAAATTCTCTATTTCTTATTAGCTAACACAAGTCATACAATCTCAATCAGTAGTTAGGACTAGACTTCAGTGTTGATAGTGAAACAAATTTTTAGTGCGAAAGTGTTAGAGTTATATACGAATTCTATTTATCCGGCGAGTATATTAATGCTATTTTGAAGGTAAGATTAAAAAAAAAAATTGAAATAGAGAGTAATTACTCCATCTAATATTATTCCTCTCCTAAGTTAAGCTGTAAATGATTTTTTTCCAGTTAAAAAATACATTTTATTTTTCGTTCACCTATTATTTTCATTCATTATCATTTATTCCATGCCATTCTGTTTCTTCTAAAATTTAAATTGAGTTTCGTTAGCTGTGTTGCCCTATTCATTTTATTTCATTTCTTAATTTGTCAATTATTAACTAAATTATTGCACTAAAAAGAGATACATGCTTTCGGTGATGTACTAGGTACATAGATTTATGAACTCTGTAATAACTGTTCATAATCTGCCATTAGAAATAAAAATAAATTATTTGACATAATTAAGTTTTAAAATTAAACGTGATTTATAGATATAATTTTTTAGTGTTCTCTTAAGCCGCAGGGGAATTAGTTTTTGAATTTTTGTGATAACATTTTCCTAAGGTAAATTTTGAATATGATTTTGATTCTAAGAGTCAAATTATTTTTTCGTTTGTATGAAATAGAGAAGGGGTACATATTAGGGGTTTCATGATGTATATTTTTGAGGTAAAGTTATATAAGAACGTAGAACTTCTGGGGATCTTTTACAAAAGTTGATGTTTAAGTAACTGAAGTAACTTAAGAAAGTAACTGAATTTTGAGATGTTTCAAAAAGCTTCTGGAATTTAATTTACTAATTATATGTTAGACAAGAAATGTATAAAATATCAAATTTACATAAACGAATGTACTCAAATGTTCTCTCCTCTCTCCAAGTGCGTTTTAGAATAAAGTTAAAAAAATATTTAAGATGAATAAGAAACGTTGAAGGGGAATTTGATCTTAAACTGCTTACAATAATGCACTTTATTTTTTAAAGCTTCAACTATGAAATTATTTCGAATAATTTTTTGGAACCAATTATATTGATATTTTGTATGAGTTATTTTTGACGAAAACTAACAAAACGACTTAATTTTAAAAAGTATTCTTTTTATTAATTTGAGTATTTGTATATGCTTTCCATTGCTGAAAAAGATATATTTAAATTAAAAAAAACAATTAAAAAAATTTGCATTAAAAAAGATCAAACTCTGTTTTTCTTCCTTTTTTTAATATTTTTTTAAAAAGAAAAATCGAATTTCAAAATTGTTTTAAAAGAATAAAGGAAACAATATATTAAATAAGAATAAACAAATCCTTGCATTAAATTCAAACTAATCATGTTGATCAATTACTTCCGATTTAAGTTTCAAAACAACGCTATATCTCAAGCAAAAGCAAATAAATTTTTCTAGGTTTTTCCCCATTCATTTGCTCTTTATTCGTGATTCATGTCTTGCCACGTTTTTTAAGCAACATTTAATTGATATCTGTGGTTGCTCAGATTTTTCTATTAAGTAATCAAATGATTTCTCGGCATTTCATTAAGCCATAAGTAAGCAATTAAGCTGTTTCTTATTCAATAAATTAAACTAATGTTAAAGTTACGCAAAAATGGAATTTTTACATAATGCATCTATATCAGAATGACCTGAAAAAATTAATTGAATTGATGTTTTTTATTCTTTGTGTTCTTAATGCCATCTGTATGACGGTGTCAGTTCGCGGCCCATTAAATTCATCGCGACAAATGGCTAGATGTACGCCTGTCGTTTGCCATAACATTGAGCACCATTCAGGTGACAGTACGATTTGGGGGGCTCGTTTCCATTCCAACTTTGCGTCCACGTCACTTGACCATGGTTCAAAACTACGTGGTCCGTCGCCAAAAGCCCTCGTGTAGCTGAACAGTGCGACGTTAATATTCACTCACTCCATCACAATTTTGAGGGAGAGCGCCCTGGAGGTGGTCAGGGGCCTCCCACCTCTCTTCCCCTTCCATCAACCTCATGAACGGACTTATGGCTCCACGGCTATTAGAGTACCTCTATACTACACAGGCACTGTTCCTTTTCAAACATCCCTGCCTTCTCCGAGATTCGAACCCGTGTAGGGGAGCGATGCACGCGTTAAATCTGTCGAGAGCTTAAACGCCCTCCCGTTGGTGTAGAGTGGTAGTTAGGAGAGTGTGTGCCAGCTCAGGTGTCGTCCACGTCACTTGACCATGATCCAAAATTTCGTGGTCCGTCGCCAAAAGCCCTCGTGTAGCTTGAGCGGTGCGACGTTAATATTCACTCACTCACCCTGGATTCGAACCCAGGCTCTACGGCACAGCTGTCAACGTCACTGATCATTGTACCGTTTGGGCGGCTTATCCTTTATTTGTAAAGTGAAGTCATTTAGCTACTTAATATTTAGAGATAACATTGATTTTTTGATGACTGTTTTATTAAAATCGCTCTTTTTGAAGCTACACGAAGGCTATTGGTGACGGACCTCGTAATTTTCAATCAGGGTTTTGACTCGGGTGTCATCCTAGTCAAAGAGGACGATACTCGAGTGAAAACCTTACTCTCCTATCTTTTATACTACGCCTAAGTGAGGACTTTGAGCCTCGACAGATTTAAACGTGTGTCCCCTCCCTCTGCACCACAGATGGGGCTGCGGTAGCCCAGTGGTCAAGGTATCGGATCATGGCAGGCATGTCATGAGCTCGAGCCCAGTACCACTAAAGTAGGGCAGCGATACACGTTAAATCTGTCGAGAGCTGAAACGTCCTCCCGTTGGTGTGGTAGTTAGAGAGGGGGGGCAGCTCAGGTGTCGTCCATGATTCAAAATTACGTGGTCCGTCGCCAAAAGCCCTCATGTAACTGAACAGAGCAACGTTAATATTCATTCACTCACTCTGCACCGCAGATTTTTAATGCAACAGAACTCGAACCCTTGACTCGCCAACAACGATGGTCACGAGTTCGCCACCATGACCACTTGGCTACTCCGGCCATATTGGTTTCATGAAACTTTTTCTAAAACTACTTTTATTGTTATGTGAATGTTTTCAAGGACGTTCTCATTAAATCCATTGTTTTTCGATGTATGGAGAAGCAGGGGAAAATTGTGTTCAACTCTTTTTTTCTTTTGCGTGCGGGTTTAAAGTAATCAATATCCAGGCCTGTTTCACCAAATTATCCTGGAGTATTGAAACATGAAAGTTTTTTTTTTAGTATACGAAGTATTGTGAGGTAATTATGAGCTTTAAATTATAGAAAATTAATATCATGTCGTTTGGAAAATTGCATCTCGATAAGTTTATGAATAAATAAACAAATAAGTTGTACAAGTTCCATGCAAGAACTTTTAGATATTCCGTTTCGGCCTCTCGAGAAGGAATCGTGATGCTTTTCTAATGCAACGCAACATGGTTTTCTTAAAGTGAACAGAAATGTAATGAAACTTATTGTCAAAAACACATGGCTGCGGTAGCCGAGTTGTTATGGTCACGAACTCGTGGTCAGTAAGTCGTGAGTTCGAATTCTAGTGCCACTAAAGATCTATCGTGTTGAGCAGGCCTGTTGAACTCATGATATATCTGGCCGCAATCTCTATTTCTTAATAAGTTAAGCGCTAAATATTTTTAATGTTAAAAAAATTAATAAATCTATTCGATTTTCTTTAATAATAGCAAAAAAAACAAACAAACACACACACAAGTAATATAAAAAAAATATTAAGTCAATTCCTACTTAGATCAACAAAGAAAATTTTTATTTTAGCTACTTTTTATTAATTAGTTACTATTAATATAAAAGAACAGAATCACAACACTAAGTGGTAATTAATTTTTATTCATTATTATTAAAGTATCGTATTGTCATCCTAAACAATCGTGTACATAAAATTTCAGTTCAACTGAATGCTTTAAAACGTGAAAAAAAAAACCTTTTCAAGTTTTGACACAAGTCTCCAAAAGGGTCGCTAAGTCGCCAAAAATGATGCCAACGTGGCTGTGTTTGTAATTGTTTGAATTATTAGTTTTAATCAATTAATTGTTATTAATTATAATTAAATTATTGTATTGTCATCCAAAATAATCGTGCGTATAAAATTTGAGCTCAATGGAGCGCTTTAAAATGTATTTTATTAACGATTGAAAATTCCAAGATAAATATAGAGAGATTGTAAATATAGAGAAATTAGCACGTTCTACCTATTTTACTTTTATTATGCGTCGGTTTGTTTTTTTATTATATAATGTACGTTACACGCAAAAATGTCCGTCGCACGGCTTGACATCCCTGGTTTAGAGGAACTATTCGGATCCGCACACACTCAGGTTTTTGAATAAATATAAGTGGATCTCTGGAATGTAGACTATTGGCAACAAAATGCATTTAAGAGTTAATAGTCGTCCTCTTTCCTTGATGAGCTACAGAATTGAAGGTTCATCGCCAATAAAATCGCCGTTGGTTCAAAGAGCGTATTAATCAAAAATCAAATCAATGAGCACATACTTGAGTTGTACTGTTGAGTATCTATCAACTAGCATAGGAATGAGCTCTAAATCAGCTCATGCCCGCATGTTTGTTCGTTTGTTCTATTACCATATTTTCGTCAAGGGCAAAATAACGTGCTGGTTGAGTACCGTCTGCGCCTAATGTTGAAGAACAATTCTCGAATTCGAACACTTAAAGCTTTTTAAGGTAAAAAAATTACTACATTAATATCCTAAATTCTTCATCCTAAAGAAAGCAGCATCTACAGTCGGACCTCTACTTAACTGTGCCGCTAAAGCCCACAAAAAAGTTCGTTATATGGAAAATTCGTTATATAGAAGTTCATCTTTCAATATACTTTATAAACCACATAAAGAACATTTTAAATTCATAAACACTATATATTAAAAAAGTAATTATTCACACCTTTTTGTAAATTAATGTATATTTATTTTATACATCTTACCCATAAAAAAAATAATAGAATGAAAAATTGCAAGGAAAACGACAAAAAAATGTCGAAGTATTTTCAACATTAAGAAAATAATTTTACAATATAAAATTAATGAATTTTATGGACATCTAATTTAAAGCATACGAGTAATTTTAAACATGCATTATTTTATAACTAAAAAGTTCTAAACATCATTATCACAAGCGTCCTTAAATTTAATTACTCATAGAATCTATTAATTTTATTTAAGTTTTTTTTTTTTTTTTAAGTTACGGCAATTTTTTTGTTCTAGGTGAGTCAGGCCCCGGTAAAACCAATTCAAGATTTAAGACCAACATAAAATGTGTTAAAAGAGAGAATATCTGGAAATGTTCAGAAATTCTTTAAAAAAATAGGGAGAACAAAAATTTAATCACAAAAGAAAAAGTTCTTTTTATAGAAAAGGCACTTCGCTATTGGGAGGTTATTTTACGAAGAAAATCGTGAAATGTTCTTGGTTCCAGGAAAAAGTTCGCTATATAGAGGTTCTTTATATGGAGGTTCGACTGTAAATTGTTTGAATACTCATTTTCGTCTGAGTTGATACTTTTTTATAATGTAAAAACGTTTTTATGTATTTCAATACCCATACATTAACGCTAAATAAGGTGTCATTCTACATGTTAAATGAAAATTTCCTCATGGAGTATTTTTAAAATTTTAGAACCAGTTTTATAAACAAAAGTATGAATTACAATGTTGCAAATTTTTATATAAAAATAGACATTTTACTGACTGAGAATGTGTTCCGAGTTGAGTTCAGACTCCTTTGCATTTATGGAAGATAAGCCTTAACAGGTTGTCTCACTGCACTGTGAAGTGGATTTTTTTCCCTCTTACTCTTTCGGTCATTTACTTCCCGTCACTCTTTTCAAAAGAAGATGATTACATATTTCTCAGTAACCGGAAGTTCCGTTTCTCCTTGGATTCATTTTACGAGAATCGGAAGTAGAGTTCAACTCGTAGCACTCTGTTCAATACTTCGAGCATCACTATGCAAATGTCCCACTGTAGCGTATTCAAATCTTCTCAAGTGTAATTATAATTTTGGAAATAGCTTGTAATTTAAGAATATGAAGCTAACTATTTTCGGTTTAGTTTTTTTGAATAAATTTTGAATATAATTATATAAACTCCATAATAATGTGAACTCGGTTGCCCATGGGTATGATACTTTTGAAAATGACATCCTTTATAGGCAAAAGAGAAGAAAAATTACCAATTAGTGTTCTAGTTTCGGAAACTAATCATGATAAAATTTATTTATATTGTAACTGAAGGATTGATGAGTAAACAAATATTGGTAGTTTGTGCAATAATGAAATTTATTGTAAGTTATATTAATCCATTAGTTCGAAATGTGTGATCTTCTGACATTATGGTTAGAGGAAAGGGAAATGAGAAAAGTAGTCAACAACCTCTGTTAATGTACATTAATAAAAAACGAAGTTTGAAATATACATAGTACATGCATTCATTTCTCAATTCCTACTATTAGCTCACAATATCTATATATTTATTTATCTTGGTGGAATTTTCAATCGTTAATAAAATACATTTTAAAGCGCTCCATTGAGCTGAAATTTTCTATACAGGATTATTTGGGATGACAATACAATATAATAATAATTAATAAAAATTAATTGATTAAAACTAATTATTTAAAGAATTACAACTACAACCACGTTGGCATCATTTTTGGCGACTTACCGACCCTTTTGACGACTTGTTATAAAACTTGAAAAGGTTTTTTTTCTCACGCGTTAAAGGAATTACATTTTTTTTATATTACTTGTTTTAAATATTGTTACCAAATATTTTTTTATAAAATATAAAGATTTTCTTTTTTCTCATGGCTGATAGTCCTATTATATGAATCGTCCGAAAACTATCCATCGTGACCGCGGTAGCCGAGTGGATCATAGCAGGCATGTCACGAGTTCGAGCCCAGTGCCACTAAAGACCCGCCGTATGGGGCAACGATGCACGTTAAATCTGTCGAGAGCTGAAACGTCCTGCCGTTGGTGTGGTGTGGTAGTTAGGAGAGAGGGGTGCCAGCTCAGGTGTCGTCCACGTCACTTGACCATGGTTCAAAATAACGTGGTCCGTCGCCAAAAGCCCTCGTGTAGCTGAACAGTGCGACGTTAATATTCACTCACTCACTCAAATAGGAAACTATGAATAAAACTACCAACTATTCATCACTACTGGATAACAAGCGTGCACGTTGATTAGGAACTGTATCAAGAATGATATCATCAGTAAATGTGTCAGATACGTCTTGCACAACTTTCGGTTTTGATTCAAATGAGTTTTTTTTCGTTATTAACCGCCTCAGTTTATTATTATTATTTAGAGGCTGTTTTTTGGGGAGGGAGAGGGTTTCTCAAGTTGCTTATATAATTCACACAAAACTTATGACTGCAGAAATTATAATGCACGCTCTCTCTCTCTCTCTACATCAGGATCACGAGTAAGAAAATGTTCCATACTTGTGTAGCAAATTTCAAGCCCTCGCGAGTTAAACCAGCTGTTTATCGCTGAATTTCACCTGCGACTTCTGTATTATCATAAACTGTCATAAATTAGATCAAATCGTCTTCATCCAAAGAGCAACCAAATAACTTCTTTTTTTTTTTTGAATTTGTACCAGAGCAAAAAATTTGTGTAAAAACTAAAAAGCAAAACAAACAAAAAAAAAATCGTTCACACAATTCTCGTGCACCGTGTTATTTCAAAATCGTGTAAAAAAAGGAATTGGGTGTAATGCAATTTTTTCAATATTTGATCTTGCGTAAAATTGGTATTTATTAAAATAAAATCTCTTATAAAATCAGATTAATATATGCTTTAAACTGTTTGAAACTATTTGTTTAATCTATTTTCGGAAAATGTGCATTGGATTTAAAATCTCTGTTTTGATGAATGGAATTTTTCAGTGATGGGGAATATTTTAAAGTTCAAATTAGAGAAACATATTTTATCTCGCATTGAATTAAATAAATGCACAGTTATTAAAATACCCCTAGCAATATTGGAAGTTAGTTATAAATAAGCAAAAAAGAAGAAGAAACGTCCCTTTCCGAGTTTAGGAAATAAAAGATTTTGTGTGTGTGTGTGAATTCCTATAAGAATTTTAGCAAATATACGTTTAACTTTTTTATCCATTCGTGTTCTCTCTTGAACTTATTCTGTACAATTGTTTATTTGTTCATAAATTTGTGTAATGGTTATCAATAAAATTTACTTTGCACTTTATCAATTTGATTTTAATATACCAAGTAAAATCAAAACGAATTCAAATAATTTTAAAATTTTCTGTGAGGTAATTTAGTTTATCAACATTATATTAAAAATAGTTTAATTTCATCCATTGAAGAGGATTCCGATACCACAATTTTTAAATATTGTTAAGCAACATTATGTAATTTAAAATTAAATACTATTACCTTGTGTAAGTAACCATTTTTATTGATTTTGTCACGTTATTTTTCTGATTGTGCTATTTGTTTTACTTGTGGCTAGTTGTATCTTCGAGGTTTGCGAGAATTTTAAAATTCAGTTGTAAAATGAAACCAAATTGATTTTGAATGGAGAAAGATAAGTTAATTCCCTTAAGAGCGAACGAAGCAAGGTGAAAATGCTCATGAATAAATTTACTTTTGGCAACATCAACTGTTTTTTTTTTTTTTTTTTTTTTTTTTTTTTTGTATTCGTTTCTGCGCAGCAAAAACTCGTTTCATTAATGAGAGAATTTCCTTGTTAAGGCAATCTCTCAATTGAAATTTCACGCCACATTAGATTAAAATAAAACAGGACATCGATTGTTTTTTGTTTACATATGTTTTGAATTTATTTTAGACGGTTAAACAAATTCTTTGAGAAACGTCCCAGTTCCCTTTGTTTTGAAAAGTAAAATAATTACTAATTCATTTGAAAATGTGATTTTCTAAGGATTTTTCTTATGCTGTTAAATGTCTGTGCGGTTATTTAATTAAATGTGTACTGGAATTCTAAGTAAGAAAATTTTTTTTTTCTTTGATTAAAGTAGTTTGTGTGTCATTTTTTTAAATAACTAAAGCCGTTTACATCAAAAAGACTATTTTTAGATACAAAGAGTGAAATCGTGAGATGTTCAAATGTTACTTGTTATATAATTCTAAAATTTTAGCATACGATTCTTTTTAAAATTTCGATTAATAATCAATAGTTCAAATGTAACACAGGCTTATCACGCTAATCTTGTCAAAAAAATTCCATTTAAAATTGCGTATTATTTCTGTCTAAAATATTCGGCACATCTGAGAAAATAAAAATCAAGATAAAATAAATTTCTCATATTACTATTCGTTAAGAAATTAATATAGTGTGAAAAATTTTATTTATTTTAAAAAAAATATTAATATTATATATTTCAGTCTGTAAAAGCAAATAGAGAAAAATATATATATGAATTGTGTGTGTCGTTATTTCATCTCTTTAGTCATCAATGAGCTGTAGTTTTAGCCGTCGATAAATTGTACGCGGCAACTTTTCAATTATCTGCTTTCACCAATTTTGGGCTTGATTTTCAAAAATATGTCATAACATTGAGAGATGATTTTATATTGTAATTCGTATTGGATTGAAGTGCAAAAAACTACTCATTAAAGATCAATCAATCCATTGATAATATTACAGTAACGACAATAACGAAGCTGCCATGTTTGATTTGAGAAATGTTTCTACGTAATTTGGCTTTCTTGGCATATTTTTGGCTTAAACGATTTTTCCACTTCAAACTATTTTTTTGACACAAGACAACTAGCTGATTTAGTAAAAATAATTTGATGAAATCACCTACATGGTTTACTGTATACAATGGAAACGTAATCGTAACATTTACTACGTGTAACATCGGCGTAATTGAGAACATTTGGGGCCCCCTTGCAAAGTCAAGTTTTGCCCCCCGAAGTTGGATTTTACAAAGGGTAGGTGCTTGGTGGCAGTCTGAATTTGGGCCCCTAGAACCCAGGGCCCTTCCGCGATGCGGGGGTGTACCTTACGCCACTGGCGTGTAATCATCTAGATATGTATTATAAATGCGAAAGTTTGTGAGGATGTTTGGCCGTCTTTCACGCAAAAATTTTACAATAATATAGCTTATACATCAGAATAACACATAGGCTATAATTTATAAAGATATTGTGAGAAGTGACCAAAATATAACGATATTTGTCAAGTAAGTAGGAAAAAATTCTGCCATCTGAGAGCAATTCTGGCGTGCGCTGCAAAAAAAGCCCACGTCAGCATATATCTATCTTTTGTTTGTGAAATAACTCTTTGTTTTGGCTACGCAAGGCGCTCGCTTCTAATTAATTCCTGTGATCAGCATAATCCCTAATTTTTTTTAAATTTCAGAATAAGACTATGTTTTGAAGGGAAAGGTTATAAATCTCTTTATTTGAATGTTGTTTTTTTATGATTTTATTATGCGCATTTCGTAGTAAGAAATTGATCTTTTTTAAAAATAAATGCTTTTATTGGTTCTGGTACTTAAAGTAAATAAACTTTCTCTTTCACACTACATCATTTGGACAAATTTTCAAAATTTGTTTGAAGTTAGTAGTTAATTATAACGCTATAATTTTAATTGAATAGGCGGATATCGCATTTTTAAGTATAAAAATAATTATAACTACTATACTGTATTTTTTTGGAATTAGTGAATGAGTGAATATTAACGTCTCGCTGTTCAGCTACACGAGGGCTTTTGGCAACGGACCACGTAATTTTGAACCATGGTCAAGTGACGGGGATGATACCCTAGCTGGCACCCCCTTCTCCTAACTACCACACCACACCTACTTAGAAGGAATATTCTACCAATACTTAGCAGGAATATTTTTTGAAATCCACTCTTACAAGATATATGGCAGCACGCGTTCTATGATGAGTATTTTAGCGGGAAAGGCGAATAGTTTTGTAGCAGATATTGCGTTTTCAGCTGACGGCGTTTTCAGCGGATTGCAGAGATTATTATTTTTGTTCCGAAAAAATAGTTTAAGTCAAAATTTAAGTGTCTTATGTTTTTGTATGTTAATGAAGGCCCTAGGAAACGATTTGACTACTTATTTTGTGAACGGTGTATATAATGAATTTTACAGTGAAATATCTTTAATTAATTTATTAGCTCTAACGGATTAAATTTGAGCATTTTGTTTATGTATATCCCTTGATTTTCAATGTAGTGATCCAAAAAAAAAATGTATGAAAAAAAAACTGCAGTAAATCATAATGCGGAGGATAAAGTATTAACGTGTATTGCTCCTCTACACGGTGGGTCTTACAAAGCTCTAATAAAGCTCGAGCTATGAAAGTAGCTAGATATTTGCTAACTTCACTCTATCGTTAACATTTCGCTATGCTTTTCATTGAATCGCCATTATAATTAAAGGAACGGCGTTGCTTGCGAATATTACAATTTTAAAATAAGATAAATACAACAGAAAGTAATATTAATGTATTACACTTTCAGATATAAATTATTTATACTATTTTAAGCATTCATTATACAAAACTTTTAACGATGTGTTACTTTTGCTGAGCAATTTAGCTACAGTGCTTACCGTAAAATTCAGTATGAAGGATATTTTTTGCCCGGACTTTCCGATATTTTAAAAAATGATATGTTGACAAAAAAAAACATGTAATGGGAAAAATATTCTTTTAAGATAATAATTAAAAAGAATGCAAGCGTAATTAGCTTGTTTTTGTTTGAATTAATAGAACGTTTCATATATTTAAGTTGTAATTTTTTCTTAAATTTTTCGTCCTCTTTTTCATTGTAAAAAAATGGTCACCTTAACAAATATAGCTGTTTTTTTTATTAAAAAAAATTCTTTGTGCCAGACATTTTGTTTTCCATTTTCAATGAGAACGTAAATAGAGAGAGAGAGAATTTTTTTAATCGTGAACTCATCAGTTCAAATAACTGTTGCTTCAAATTAGTCGAGTTTATGATCACATCAGGTGTTCATGCTAATCAGCAAATATAAATTTTTTTTTTCTTGTGTGCAAATAATTTATATCGTCAAACATTGCTTTCTTCCCCGGCAAAATTCTCTAAATTATTTCTTGTTTCTGCTAAAGAGAGTGCACGATGGAAAACAAGTTTTCTTTTTCTTTCTTTTAAACGATCTTTGGACGGTTGCCATTTCCAGTCTGTTAAAACATTTTCTCTCAACACTAAAAAAAAATAATAAAACACTGGTGAATCTTTACACAAACCCTTTGGAGCCACGTAAAGTTCGTCCTTGCTTCTCCCGAAACTGAGCATTGAAATAAATAACATGTATTAATTGGTTAATTGATTTGATGATTACCATATTGAGGAAGTACCATAAATTGCTTCTTTCTTTGCAGGCTTTGTGAGTGTTTCGTCTGCGATACTGGTATAGAACTGCCGTCATGTCCATAAGGTGACATTACTTCTGTGGAAAGAAGGCCCTCTAGTTTCTTAGTCGCCCTTTTCGAAGTCCATTCATTCATCATGGAAGTGCCGCTTTTGGATGAATTCTGCAAATCTCCCTTTTGGGTAAGTGTCTCTTGCTTTTTAAGTTAGAAAAAATATTAAATCACAAAGAGCTTCCAAGTTTGTGGGGAAAGAAAATGATAGTTAAAACTTGTATTGTTAGGAAATCTAAATAAATATTTTTAGTCTAATAAATAGTTCTGTTACAACTCTTCATTTAGAGTGAGAAAGAAACTGTTTAGATGTTTAGAACAATTTAGAAATCCCGCTATTCTAAAAAAAGAAAATCGTCTGTTTTAAAATCGTTCTGGCGATGCTTTACTTATAACAATACAGGAATACTTATTAATGTTTTAAAAATCAAGACATCTGCAGAATCCCCCAATTTTAAGTTCAGAATTATCCTTGAATTTTTATTTATTTTCTTTCCATTCTAACAATATTTCTGCTTTTGATTTATTTTATGTCAAGAAAATATTGCATGAGAATAATTTTTGTATTAAAGAATATGATAACTATCGTAATATTTTAAAAATATCTACTGATGAATGTATATGCGAAAATTAATTACAAAAAATGATTGTGTTGAAGTTAAATTGCGGGATTGTGGAATATTACATTTTGAGTTATTATTAGCTCTCAGAATTGTTTCACCTTTGTATTCGATTATTATGCAAGTATATTATACTGTGGTGTAACGTACACCCCACGCAACCCTCCCATCGCGGGGAGGGGGCCAGGACTATTGGTGGCCCAAAGTTTATCTATATTATGATTTTGGAATTTGTGAGATCCGGCATGGGGCCCAAAACCTGACTTTACAAGGGGCCCTAACACTCTCCGTTAGCCCTCTGAATGTTGTTTATTAAATTAAAGGGTATTAAATATTGTATGAATCACGTAAAATTGCATAATTTTTTTAAAGACGCTTTGAATAGTTTGAGGTTTACATTAATTAATTTTCTTGTTTAGAATTCTTTAGTTGATATAGCTCTAATATTCGTCATACTAATGTTACAAATAATTTAGTACTTACAAGTATATCTTATCTTTTCATTTTATTGCATTGTGTGAAATAACTTTAACAAATTTCTATCTTCAAAAAATATACATCACAGGTTAATATTTTTATTCAAGATAAATAATAATTTTTTCATTTAACAGTTTTTAAGAAACATTGACTTTTTGATTTCCTCTGTTTTATGTGTATACAATTGCCTCCGAAAGTGTGCGTACAGGTGATCATCTTTCATATTCATGCAAATATCGCTAATTAAATGAAGTCTTTCTGAATCAACTATTTTTTGATTCCTATAACGTCGTAAATTCAAATAGTATAAACAACAATCGCCTGGTTATTACATAAAATAATACAGATATTTTTAACTTGAGAACGACACAAATCGTGTGCGTCAAAAGTCTGCGTATACTGGAATAAAACCTTTAAAATAAGGGAATGTAACTAAAAAAGTTAATACTTTTTAAGTTATATTTCATTCTTTCTATAACTCTCTCAACATAATTGGCTGGGATTTAACTAGCTTAGTTGTTTCTCATCTGTAGATATTTTGTTCCATTCTTTTACTGTGACAGATTTGAGCAATTCTTTGGATGTTATTACTTTCTCCCTGATTATTCACTCTGCAGTATTGTGCTTATGTCTGGGGACTAGGTTGGCTTACGGAATTGGTTTGGGACATGTCAGAACAGTCATGGCTTCACAATGAGAGCCATTTGCTTAGGAACTTCGTGCCGCTGAAAGTAAAAATCATAATTCGCCTCAAGTTTCTCGGCATATGCCCTGATATTTTACTTCAATAAGTTCAAATAACCAATTTTGTACATTGTTGATTCAATAATTCCAGGTTACCAGCCGAAAGGCTTCTAATGCACCCCCAAACATTGTGCCTCCTCCTCTGTTTTGATAGTCGAAAAAGGATTTTCTTTCTTAAGATCTGTCCAGGAATTTTTGCAGGCACATTTTTGTGCTTTTTGATGCTGATCTACAAATATTACTTTCAATTGAATATATTACATTTTCTAAAAAAATAAGTGTCCTATTTAGTTTTTTTTGGCAAAGGCTCTGTTCATTCGAAAGACCAATGGCTTCTTGAGTGCAACTCGGGCATCATAGTCATCCTTTTTCAATTTTCTTCAAATTGTAATTAAAGTCACACTTGTTTGCAATATCTCAGCAACACTTTTAGCTATTTGAGAAGCCTATAGTCTTGGATTTATTTTTATAAAGCGTACTGCCAAGCAAGATTCTCGAGGTGACACTGTAGACGGGCGGCCGATTCTTGGCTTGGACGTTAGAATTTTTGTGTATTTGTAGTATATGAACACTTTTTGAATCAATGAATGTCTCCTATCAACATTTCAGCAATTCCTTTACCCCCCCCTTTTCTGAAGATTTATGATGATTTTGCTTTCAATGATACATCGATCTCTTTTCTATTGCCTGCCATGGAACCACAAAAGCTTTCAAATGTCAAATCCTAAATAAATCGTAAATGAAGCTTATAATTACTTACAAACACGATTTAGTGCAATTAGTTTGTCATCCTATTAAGAACAAGTTGTGGACACCCCCCCCCCAAATTACAATTCCGATATATTAATTTTTATTAGTCGAAAACATTAAATTTTATAAAAAAATTTCTAGTGTACGAACACTTTTGTTGTCCACTGTATATATTTTTTTGTTTCTGAAGCTTCATAAAAATTCCTTAGTTTATTCAATTAGCTTAAAATAATTTCAGGGGGTATCCACAAAGTAGTTTCTTACCCATTATTTCTTCATATGACTTTATTATTTTTTAAATGTGCTATTATCACCCATCACTCTACAGGACTATTTGCTGAATTTTTTGAAAAATGAAGTGACAACTATGATTTTATTCAAAGTATCGGGTTGGAGGGAAAGTTCTGACGTATTTTAAAGAAAATATTTGAATGCATTTATTAAAATATGTGTTTAATATTAATCAATTATACATGCTCCATTATCTGTTAAAACTTGTTGCCATCTTTCAGGTAACATTTAAATTCTTATTTTGTAGAAGTTCTCGTGCTTGGAGTTAAAATAGTCAGCAACTGCCTTAGAAACACTTTCAAAAGATTTGAATTTTTTTTCCGTTAGATAATTTTGTAGAGATCCGAACAGGTAATAATCGGATGGTGCAATGTCAGGTAAATACGGTGGGTGATCAAAGACTTCCCATCCTAACACATTCAGTTTTTATTGTGTCACCATTGCAGCATGCGGTTGAGCATTATTGTGGTGGAACACTATTCCTTTTCTGGACGCTAATGGCGGCCTTTTTTCTTTGATAACTTCATTCAATTTATCCAGTTGATTGCACTACCGATCTGCGTTGATGGTTTTCCCCTGTTTCAACAACTCGTAGTACACTGAACCTTTCTTGTCCCACCACAAACAAAGCAGTACTTTTCGTTGATGGATACTTGGTTTTGGAACTGTTGCTGATGATGTTCCTTTTTTGCATTAAGATTTTTTCTCTTAATATTCTCGTAAAAAATCCACACACTTTTCATCTCCAGTAATCAGCTTGTCCAAAATCGGCTCCACATTGTGTCTAATCAGATGTGATGAACACATTCTTACACAATCAGACAAATTCTTTTCCGTGAATTCATGTGGAACCCAAACACTTCGCTTTAACACAAACCCAAGAGATTTAATGTGATCTCCAACTGTTGTATGATGAATGCCAAACTCTTCTGAAATTTCTTGACTTTTAAAATGTGGATTATTTTCCAACATGGATCGCAAAACATCATTAACAATCTTGGATGGTCGTCCAGATCGATCACTTTCTTGGAGGCTCAGATCCCCGGAATGAAATTTGCTAAACCATCTTTGACAAGTACGAATGTCGTCGTCGAGGATTCAGTGGAGAACAAGAGGACTGTAACGGTGTTTTTAATGTTCTATCTGATAAATGAAGAACCCTTGGTGTACGAATAAGTTTATTGATGACTAAACATAACTTCACAGCACTACACTCACACAAACATTTAAGGACTGTTTATAGGGTTTAAGAAATATAGCTTAAAGCGCTTTGCCCAAAGCATCATGCCTTTTTCATGTTAATTCAATCAGTTCCATCCGCGTTCTCCTTATAATTAAATAGCGCGTTACATATGTTTATTCTGGCAACCCTGAAGTCGCCAATTACGTTCGAAGGCGCCAACAACGAACATGTACAATATCTTTTCCAAATACCGCACATAAATTTTTACATGCAACCAACCAACCAACCGATGCGTTGCTTTCTTTTTGGAATTCATACAAAATGCAGTGTCGTAAATGCACTTTATCTACTGACATGTTTTTCACTTTAAATATTATAAGTAAATGAACGGTAAAAAAAGGACTCCTGTTATATTACACAGCAGCTAAAGAAAAAAAAAAAAAAAAAAAACCGAATGACTCACTAGCCAGATATTTTTTATTTACAACAAGAATCACCTGCCTATTTAAAATACGACAGAACTTTCTCTCCAACCCAATACAACGAATACATTACTTCAAAACATAAGGGCATTGCATAATTTCATTACAGGTCTCTTCGTGAAAAAGGAGGTGCGCGTTATACGGCGAATATACCTAAAAGTACAAAAATGCAGCTTAAAAGTATAGGTGGGTGTTATACGCCGGATTTTACGGTACATAAAATATAATGTACTTTAAAAGGAACTTCCTCTTTCCATGTGTTACTGTACTATATATATTGTAGACTTCGTTTAATATTTGAAAACTAGTGATACCGAAATGTTAATGTTCTGCCAACTATTTTTTTTTATTGTTATTATCCAAAAAGTTTCTCGTATTGCACTCTTATGTTGTAATCTCACTGAAATGTCAACAGGAATAACAAATAAAAGGATTTGGCTGCCGTCTCCTTGACTTTGAAAAGGAGTGATAATTCTTAATTACTGATTCCGTAATCTTTTTCAAAAAGTATGCTAATAATAGAGGAATTGATCACATGAATCTGTCTACCATTAGACGAAAATAACGTTTATTACTGTGAATATTTAATCATAGATAAATATTTTATGAGCAATGCGTATTGTTCCATTAAAATAAATCCTGGAATAGTCTCTCCCTTTCAATTTTCTTTCATCTTTATTTCGAATATTAAGAAAAAAATTTCTATGGAGATGAGGAATAAGGCGCGCTTTTGATTCAAGTACATAGCGTTGGAATGAACAAAATATTGATAGCATGCCACTCAAATGCTGACACAGTATGATGAAGGATCATGCGTCTGTCCCTTTCCTTTTTACTACGTAGAAGATCTAAAATTACTTTACTGAATTTAGATCTGGATTATCTTTATTCATCATTTTCTCAGGGTGTTGGACTAATTGATTGATATATGAGGGTGGTCTGAGAAGTTTCCGAACCTAACAAAGATATGACATTTTTTCTGAAAATATATTTTTATTTTTCAACATAGTCTCCTTATAACACTACACACTTCTCCCAACGATGCGGCCTTCTCTGTAATCCGTCCAAATAGTACTCGGCATTTTTCTCTGCAAAATAATTGTTCACAAAGGTGATTGCCTCTTCATTTGACGAAAATCTCCGTCCTCCGAGCGCAATTTTTAGATGAGGGAACAAAAAGAAGTCGCTTGGGGCTAGATCTGGTGAGAAAGGCGGATGGTCAAGCAGTTCAAACAATTATTCGTGGATTTTCGACTTGGCAACCGCTGAGGTGTGAGATGGTGCGTTGTCTTGGTGAAACAGGACTCTCTTATTCTGCAAATGCGGCCGTTTTTCCGCAAGTTCTGCCTTCAGCTTGTCAAGTAAGGAAAAAGCTTGTCCTGTAATGGACAAGCTTTTTCGGTCAACCTTAAAACGCTGCTATACATATGTTCATTTCGTATTAAGAATATTAACTAAAAAGGGAGAGAGACAAAGAGAAATTGGAAAAAAGGTTTGAAAAAATTGTTTTATGAAATTTTTATCTCTTTTGTATTAGTTTTAAATAGTGCCAATCTGTGTGTGCATAATATGTGATTTCGAAACATTCAGAAGGAAAAAAAATGTCAATCTTATTTACAGTTTTTTTCTGCATCAGTAGTTTGTTTAAGATATTTCAAAATTAATTTATAAACAATAATTATAAGCAAACAATTTATTTCTACGAGAAGTCATGAACATACGGAACAGTAAATTTTTTTTCTCTTCAAGTAAATGACTGAAGACTCATTAATGAAGTTGCTTTAAAAAATTCTTATTTAAAATATTAAATTACGTTATAGCAAAAATAAATAAATAATACAAGAATATACATTACATACATTTTTACTAAAGAAAAAGTGACATTTGATTTTTTCCCCTTACCGTTGTTCATCTAGCCAAGCTATAAATAAAGTCCTAAAAGATGGATTAGCTGTCATTTTGTTTTTAACTTGCATAACTTAATTTTAGATCTTATACACTTTACTTGTCATGCGAGAATGCTGTGGCAAATTTAAACCGATTGAAGTAAATTGTTTGAAAGATATAAAGTTTAAATCGCGTTTCGTCACAGTTTGTATTTTTGTTAGTATTGAAAACATACACGTAATTTTCATATTTTTGTAAAATTTTTTTGTGTGTATATTGAATATTTTTTATAGAAATAATTTTTGATTTGTATTTCAGCATTAAAGCGTTTTAACGTAACTGACTATGTTCGAAACCGTAATTTTAATAAATCGTATAAATGAATAATTTTTTGATATTTAGTGTCATTTAGAATTTACGTTTAAAGTTTTAAAAATATTATTACAATGAATATTTTTTCAGATGCAATTTTTTGGCCAAAAATGAAGAAAAATTAAACTTATAATCTAAACATCTCTTAAAGAAAAGAGCTTCTATAATAATTATATTTTCCCTGAAGCCCAGTGGCTGAGTGATTAGTGCATCGCGCTTCCACGCCACAGGTCCGAGGATCAACCCCGGACTGGGCAAGATTGACTCAGTCTTTCATACCTTCAGTGGGTCGATAAATGAGTACCAAGCTTACTTGGGAACTTAACACTGGTGGTTTCGCGCCAGACTGATCACCTGACCGGAACATCTGCTCGTGCACCTCAGGGCCCAAGGTCGCGTATACTGAGTTTGGCACAGTAGATTTTGGCCGTTATGGGTTGTTGCGGTACTGAGTTAAGTTGTATATATAGCTACGTAAAGAGCCTGAACGAAGATTTTTGAGTGAGTGAGTGAATATTAACGTCGCACTGTTCAGGTACACGAGGGCTTTTGGTAACGGACCACGTAATTTCGAACCATGGTTAAGTGACGTGGACGACACCTGAGCTGGCACCCCGCTCTCGCTAACTACCACACCACACCAACGGGAGGACGTTTCAGCTCTCGACAGATTTAACTGCATCGCTGCCCTACATGGCGGGTCTTTAGTGGTACTGGGCTCGAACTCGTAACATGTTTGCCATGATAAGATACCTTGACCACTGGGCTTCCGCAGCCCCCACGAAGATTTTTGAAGTACATTATTTAGAAGTGTATTCATCTATATTTTAACATATCAGAGAGTAGAGAAACTGTAACACACAGAAAACACTGGTTATTATTTCAGTTGATAGTAACTTCTAAAATTTGAATTTTTTAAAAAAATCTAGTTCATGCTCTATAGATAAGTTTTAGCTATATATATAGACAAAATATGATTTTAGTAGCATTTTTCATAAAAGAAGAGTTAAGAAAATATTGTAATTTTTTTTCCCCTTTTTTTCACCAAAAAATTGCATTTACCGTATTCACTGGAATCAAAGCCGCCATCGATTCTAAGTCACTCCAAATTCTTGACAAGATTTTGTGAAAAATGAAAAATTGTGTAAAATGGTTTATCGATATCCAATTTTGGGTCCAATTAAAATAAATTTAAAATGAGTACTAGTAAGAAGTGAATAATTTTAAGTATTTTATCAGTATTATAAACGTTTAAATGCATACATATATGAACATGTAATTGCTCTAAATAGCCCTATCCAACATTTTTTTTATTTCGATTCTAAGCTTCACCCGATTTTCAGTAGCATTAACATTGAAAAAAAAGTGCAACTTATATAGATTCGAATAAATACGGTAAATAATTTTTCATTGTAATAATATTCTCAAAACAAGTTTATATGTAGTATATTCTGATCCAAGTGACACCAAATGTCAAAAAAAAAAAAAAAAAAAAGTATTCATTTATACGCTTTTGCAAAATCACAGTTAAGAACGTGTTCAGGTGCCCTAAATCTTTACTAAAAACTTACATTTCATTTTTTAATCTTTTTGTGTTATATATTCTCAGTATACTGTACTCACAAAATTCATTGTTGACGAATAGATTATTTATAGCAATTAAAACAAATCGTGAATTAATTGATAATTTTTTTAGATGAAAAAGCATTTATTTACCTTAAATAGTAACTTTGAAAAATTTACTCGTATTTTTAAGTGGTTAAATTTCTTGTGTACTTTGTAATCGAGAAAGTTTCGATAAATTGATGAAAAATAAATTATTATTAATATACTTTTTATATACATGCGCTTTTAACATTCAATTCATTAACTTTTTCTTTAGAATTTTTAACACATTTTTTTAATGTATGAAAATTTATATTTTAGAAATCATTTTCTGTGATTCACTATTATTGAAATTAAACATGGGCCCATATAAACAGCGGATATTTTAAAATAGTGATGTCTTGAAACGGAGATGATGACAGCATCATTTATAGTATACTATTTTTTACAGCATCATTTACGGTATTTTAGATCAGTTTTATTCAATTTGATTGTAGTGTAAGGATATGTTCTTTGGATGACATCATTATTAAATTTCCTCCTTTAAATTGCTTTTGTTAATATAATAAGGATGGCTGGGGGTGTTTTTAATGATAGCTGCACATTGATATTTGAATGACTTCATAACCGCAAAAGATTGAGGGGGTGATTTATTTAACTTACTTACAAACAAGCTGAGTGGATACTTATTTTTCAATGTAAAATTTGCTGTAAATGTTAACCCTAATTTAACTGAGTTTTATCATCAGTTATTCTATTGTTAGATTAAGTAGTTTGTGTAGGCAAACTTATTAAACTGTTGTGTTTTCTGGGGCATGTATATAAATTTTAATGAAATTCTTGCCCATTGTATAATACATTTGGATGTATTTTCTTATTTTTAAAGTAAAAAGATCTCTCTCTCTCTTTAAGAAGTGTAAATATATATTAATATATTGATACAATTTTTTTTTTGCTAACTTTAGATTTTTCATAACCATATTAAAAATAATGAAGGGAAATACCAGCAATTTGTACACGTGTTTTTTTTTTTTGCAAATGGATACACTGTTTTAGTAATCATTTACTTCAATGAGAGAGAAATTGATAAACAAATAAATTTAGTATTTTATTTTATTGCATATTTTAGAATATTTATTTTAAAACTATATAATAATTATATCCTTATTTATTATAAATTATAATTTAATTGTGAAACATTTAAATAGTAACCCAATATTGGATACAGTAATACATTAGCAACAGGTGTAGAGCAAATTTGAAATGTATTTAAATTTTATGTTAGAAAGAAATACGTCCACTAACATGAGGAATTTTTATTTTGTTGAATGTTGTTATGGAATTTAGGAAAGAAAGGTACTAACTGAGGTGTTTTTGTGACTTGATTACGGTTCAAAATAACTCGCGGAATTCGGTTCGTTGCCAATAGCCCTTATGTAACTTCGTAGTGCGACATTAATATATTAATCAGTTCTCATTTAGAATGTTACTGAACGCTATCGTTATTACATGCATTAGTTTTTGCATGGAATGGAATGGAAGAAAATTATACTGTCGACAGGATTACCCAAGGGAAAAAAAAACATTCCAAGAAAGTTTTCTTGGAAGAGAATCCATTCATCTTTAAAAGCGATCAAGAAAAATCGAGACTTGCGTAAGGATGTTTAATGCTGAATATTTTCCCGAAGATTAGCGTAAACTTAAAACATTTAAAAGCTAGCCTCTTTATATGCGAGTACGAAGCGAAGCAGATGTTAAACAGATGGCAATGGCATAAAGTATTTTTTCCCTACTGACATCTGAGTTGAAGGGAATCGTGCTAAGTTTTTTTAATCTTCTTAAAATGTCTAATTAAAAAAAGAATTGTTACATATTCGTAAGCTGTTCTTTGGATGATATTGCATTTGGCGATGAAATGTTTGATCAGTTGAGGATTGCTGGGAGGAAGAAAAAAGAAATACGAGATAATTTAATTGTAAAACCTGTTTGCTTTTAGAAAGATGTAATTTTTTCGCGAGTCTATTCTCAAGAAAAAGAAATTATTTTCGAAGAATGGGAGTGGAATTTTTCTGGAGCCGTGTTATGTTTTTCGTAATTTTTTGCTCACTTCCTAGAACTTTCCTTTTCTTTCGAGAAGTTTTTTTTACTCTTATTATTTATTTAAATTCAGTAAAGGCGGAAGGAATTTTGAATTTGGTATTGTATGTCACGCTCTGGATTTATGCCCTTTTCGTTTTACTTTGGTAAAATTGAATCCATGAAACTTATGAGTTGGGTATAAAGATAAACTCAAAAAGTATGAACTGTTGAGGGGGAAAAAAAGAAATGGAGGTGTGGAAATAATTTTTTCTCCTGCATTATTTTAATTTAGTGTTAAGTTGCACTGATTTATTTTCTGATTTATTAAAACTAATATTTTGTTAAAATTTTTGCGAGTGAACATAACGTTGTCCGAACGGTTTCCATATTTGATTTAATAAATGTTTATTAATGGCTGTGTGTGCGCGCTATAGTTGCTGTGTGTGTGCGCGCTATAGTTGCTGTGTGTGCGAGCGCTATAGTTGCTGTGTGTGCGAGCGCTATAGTTGCTGTGTGCGTGCGCGCTATAGTTGCTGTGTGCGCGCGCTATAGTTGCTCATTGAACACTTGCTTAAATATACTGTGCTCATAATTAAATTAAATCAAATATAGTGAAGATTCAAGGTGACCAACCGTCCTCCTTTTTTAGATTCAGTCCTTTGCTCGAAAAGTGTGTAAAGCCCTCGTGTAGCTGAACAGTGCGACGTTAATATTAAATCAATCAATCCTCGAAAAGTGTCCTCCTACTTGTCCTCCTTTTCAATATTTTAAAACTGATCTGTTAATCTTTGTATTCAGAGATGAATCAAACATGTTTCCAATATGTCGAAAACTGGTCTGAAACAAATATCACAGGAAATAAGTTTTCAATGGTATTTTTTGACTTCATTGCAAATAAAAGTGGGCAGATATAGAAAATTGTGTTGAGTTTTTATCGAAAGAAATGCCTGATATTAAAATCGATGACAGTGGTCTGTATGAAGAAGAAAGACGACTGAATGCATATTTAAATTCTAATACATTAGAACAATTGGAAAATCAACATGCTGACATTGATAAAAGATGTGTGAAAACACTTAAACCATTTCAAAAATGAACACATTCCAAATGAAAATTTAGTTATTCTTGTTGAATTTACGTTGTGCTGCCCTGGAACTAATGTAACAGTTGAAAGAGTTTTCAGTTGCTATTGAGTGTTGGACAAGTGAGAAATGAAGATTGAATGTTAATATATTAGAGAATTCTCTCAGTATATGAAGGATATTTTTGCTCCGAAATTTCCAATAGATTAGAAAATATGTCGACAAAAAAAATCAGTCAATGGAAAAATACTCGTTGAAGTAAATAATTAAAAGCGTAATTAGCGTATTTTTGTTTGAATTAATAAAATGTTTATCCATTTAAGTTGTAATTTTTTCTGAAATTTTTCGTCCTCCTTTTCATTGTAAAAAAAACTGGTCATCTTATTTAATTAATGATTAATAGTTTTTTCTGCAATATTTGATCATATTTCGAATTTGAGTCCCGATACCAAAAGTTTATATTTTAGCTCCAGTTTATATTTTAAGTTTCATAAGAGTGATTTAACATTGAATATTCGTTCGAATTAATCTTCATATTTTATTTAATATATATTTCATTTAATTAATGGCTCACTCATTGTTTAATTTTCACTCTTTTAACTTCCTTTCGCCATCTCTTCGAGCGCAGTGGGTATATTATACTGTAGCTTTCATAATTTTCGAAGAGATTTTTAGGGGTTATCGGTGATATATATTTAAATTGCTAGAATTGTACCATCAGTTTTATTTTCCAATTACAGTTCAATGTTTAAATTATTATGTTGAAGTTGGTATATACGTATATAAATTCCTGAAAAAAAACGATGAATAGAACACATTAACTTTATTAATCCAAACGGAATCTTTAATTCTCCTCGCGAGTTCCAATACATATAAATCAAACGATATGTATATTTTACAACTAATCGAATATTGAATTACATCGAGCAGACGATAAAGAAATAAATTAAATCGCGTGGCTTGATAGATATCGCCGTATCGGGGCGTTCAATGTACTATCATGATTTCACCCGTATCTCCATTGCGAAATAGGCGTGCTTTGTGTCATATTTTTTTAACCAAGTCTATAAGTCCTTGTGTGTATGCATAATTGTGGTACGAAAGTCTGGAAATTAGGCTACCACACTTATACTAGGTGTCATCGTCAATTTACCGAAATATGTTGTCTATCTCCAGTAACACTTGGGTAGCTTTGAAATCAATTTATTTCTAATGAAATGAAAATTCTAATGGAATCAAATTTAAACTCGGAGCTTAATTGCTTATTAGGCCGCATTGCTATTAATCATATTTTGGTGATGTATGCTGTGTTGAATATTGTGTCATACCGGTAGTTGAATCAAATAGCCTGTAAAGTTTTTTTTTTAAATTAAGATTAAATGGGTTTGAGAGAAAAATAGTTTTAGCCCAGTCATTGTCTTCAGTATTTGACCATGTTTTGAATTCGAGATTTGTCATCCATTACGCGTATTTACTTTTAATGAAATATTATTTAAAATTATTTCAAAACCGATGGAAAGATATAAAGTTGTATATACGTTTGGATGTGTTCCTCATATTTTTTTCTGTTTCAAGTATTTTGTAGCAAAATATCATAATTAATCGAATAAAAGGAGAAATTTAAAGTACTTTACATTTTCAAAATTATAACTGTGCAGCATACTAGTACACAACTAATTTTTGTCTTTGCACTGAAGGATGGACTTGCTTGCATACTGTTAGGTGCTATTTCTTCTTTGCTATGATGTAAAAAAAGGAGGGGGGAGGTTAGAGTGGAATAGAATACTTTAAACTAATTTGAGAATTAATTGATTAAATAGTGTGTCCACGCGCTCAGTTCTTAAGTTTTTATTTAATTTACTCTTATTTTCGGTAAGTTTTATATTCATATTAAAATGTACATAAAATAATTCGATTAGATCCTATTTTAGTTTAACGTTTTTTATCTTCAATTTGGTGATTTGAATTTTTGTATTGGAAGTATCATTACTATTGTAGCAACTACGACCGAATTCAGTAAATGCCATTTTTTTTTTTAAAAAAACTCCGTTGCAAATGCTGAAAACTAAATTAGAATTTTACCGATTATTTAACAGTCAATAGATTTAAAAAAATAAATAATTCGTGAGTTTTTATTCTGTACCTCAAATTCTCAAGATAATCTCATTTTTTTTTTACAAATTTAAACTTTTTGCTAGAGTGTCTTGTTGCTGTACTGATAGCAAGTTTCAGTGAACACACACGCATCCAATAGATATTTATGGTATCCGAAAAAAATATAAGAAGTTTTGTGAGTGTGTGTGTGGTGCTTACGTAAGTATACAGTCGATCAATTTTACAAACGGAAAAACGTTGCCAAATGCTGTCATCGTTTTTATTAATGTGTTTATTTTATTCGATCGTACGCAGGATCGGTTTCTACAATTGGTTTTATGTCGTGGCATTTAGCGACGTCTTTTGATTTGACTAAATTGGTCGATGGTATGATACATAAATACCGAAATTTATTTATATCTTGCAGTGGATATCTGTAATTCCAACTACCTCCACATTTCCTTAAACTAAATAATAAATGCAGTTTTAAATCAATATGATAAAGAAAATTCAGACTGGTCTAATGATTTTAAAATGCAAAAAAGAGTCAGAGATAAGAAATTCTGTATAGCAATTGTCTTTACTTATCTTCATCACAAATTAATTAGTCATTTCCATTAAAAACCGGATTTATGCATCTAGGTTAATAACACCGAGTAAACTTAAACATCATAGATTAAAATTTGTCCTAAATGTCTTGAAGAAGTATTACGAACGGGAAAAAAAGCTCATTTTAAAGCAATTTAAATGAGTTTAACGTCAATTTTCAGGGTGGTTGAAATTTAATAAGCGTATTCTGATGTGTAGTGACGCTATGCCATAAAAGAAATGTAACACGTACCAGAGTAGACAAATGACATCAAGAAAAAAGTGTAAAGTGCTCCCTCCCTCTTACAGAGAGTGAATCATTAGCGAAGGGCAAGTAATGTCTAGCTCCTGTGTCCTTTTTTTATACGTCGACTTCGATTAGTCATGCTGTAATATATATAAACCATGTGCTTTGCATATGAACAAGGGCGTAGCTACCGCCGTATCAATGATACGGGGCCCCCAAGCTACAGGGGTCCCAGTATGTGTAATATTTGGGCACTGTCAAATAAGTTTGATTAATGCAATCATTTTTATTTTCGAAAAAGAGCCCCCAAGAAATTTTGAAATAAGGCCCGCTCAGGACAAGCTACGCAAATGCATTTGAACAAATTATTTATGATACAATTCAAGACTTAAGAAAAAGTTAGTTCTTTGGGTTGAAAAATATTTTGAATAATTTTCCAAGCGAATTTTTTTAATGATTGAAGTGGCGCGCTTATCCGAAGGACAGAACCCGCGATCTTCGGTTCCGTAAGCACGTAACATACCGCTGGACCAAAATGATCACTTCAGTCCGGTGGATGTTACTGGCTAATATATATGATACCCACTGGCGTAGCTAGTTCTGAGTGGGCCCTGTATCAAAATTCCTTGGGGGGCTCGTATTTAGGGCCTTTTGACATCCTATGAATATATCCTTCCTTAGGCATAATGAAGCCCCAGTAGCTTGGGGGCCCTGTATCATTAATACGGCTCATACGGTGGTAGCTATGCCCCTGATGATACCGCTAATAAGATAATTTGCGTATTAAATTTATTTAAATCGAGTTTTCATTGAAATTTTTTAAAAAAAATCTCGTTTATAGTTTATAGCAGTGCTCCGCAACCTTTTTATCGCTGCGGACCGGTCAACGTTTGATAATTTTACCGCGGCCCACTGAGGGTGGGACACGTTGATTGTTTATATTTTAGATTGTTTTGATTTAACAATTTTAATTTAGTTACATTTAAATATGCCTTCAGAATATAATAGTTACACCAAAAATGAATAAAAGCGATTTAACGTGGAATATAAAGTGATTTCCGTGGAAAGTTGCGCAAATCCGAGAGAAATGCATCAATTTAAATAAAATGGCAATAGTTTAATGTTCTTTAGGTGACCCGGCACCATTCGATCCGCTGACCGGTACCGGTCCGTTGACCGGGAGTTGCGGAGCACTGGTTTATAGCACTAAATATCCTGGGTGTTGCCAAATTCGACCGACAAATTCAAAAGGGTAATAAAAGGCAGCATGGGGACGACAAATTAACATAGAACATGGGGTTGCAAACCATGTTTAGTGGGATTAATTCGCAAGAGCAGTTATTACGGGTGTAGCTACTGCCGTGTCAGCCAAATCAATGATAGGGGCCCCCAAGTTACATTGGCCCCAGCTTGTGTAACTACAGTCTCACTGACATATCTAGAAAAGGGCCCCGAAGGAATTTTGATACAGGGTCCCCTCAGAGCTAGCTACGTCAGTGATCTATAGTGGAATGAAAAGGGGCAATAAGAGGCAAGAAATACATTAATTAGACGTAAAAGCATGTTTACAATAATAACACTGCATCTCAGCTTGACGTCAGAAATGCGACCGGATTTGTTTGAACGCATCCGACAGTTCTTCTTCTGTGGGTGTCAACTGTACTAGGATCTACGCGGCCACGACTTCGAACAATTATTGTGACAATCCCTTGTCATTGCATTTCTGACGTCGAGCAGGGATGTATTGTTCGTATTGTAAACATGTCTTATGTGTATTTAATGTATTTCTAACCCCTTATTGCCCTTTTTCATTCTATTATACATCACACCTTTCACAACTGTTTTTGCAAATTACTCCGACTAAACGTGGTTTGCGACCCCATGTTCTATGTTGACTTGTTGTTGGATACTATATTTCACCCCTCTTGTCTGTCGAATACCCAGTATATGTAATTAATGACATCATTTACTAAAATATCATGAACCAGTATGGATGGATGGGATGGGATGGACGGACGGATTTGACAAAAAGACAAAAATTACACAAAACTTTATGCAGTAGCGTTGTTTGAAACTTGGAGATTCCAAAGGAAGAAATCGAAGACATAATAAAGAGAAGATGTCATGTAGAATGAAAAAGAAGCATTTCAGTTCTACTTCACAAGTTTAAGAGAATCGAAAGTGTATAGCAGCAAAATGAGATAGTTTTGAGAGAGAGATTAGTGTAAAATTATGGAATCTGGGGAGAAATACTTTGTATTGATAAAGGTTGGGAAATTTTTGGAACATTCGTAAGCTTATTGTAGAATTTGAAATTGAAATAGTAAAAAATAATTGAACTTGTGTATGCGTGACTTTTACTTTTTCTATCATTACTGTCAAAAATGAAAATCAGACGACACTGAACTTTTTCCACACTCATCGGCTATCTACCGGCGACTGACAGCTTCTACAAGAAAGGGAGGAAAAACCCTCCCTCGTGCATTTTAGGATCACATACAAGCGTGCACCAGTACGCGAATCCAAAGCTTTATTCTTCTTCAAACAAAAAATCCGATATCTTAGGAAGAGAGAAATTTACGATGCTTTTATGCCGCATTAAAGTTTTTGTTCAGAATTACGAAATCCAAATCGTTGTACTATTACCCGCGCATGCAGTTTTACTTAGTTAATTTAGTTATTGTTTGCTTTATTTTTTTTTAAATACATAATTATACATGAAACATTTCGAATGAAATCGTGTTAAATTATTAATCTAAAATAATCGTAATCGTTTATGCAGAAGTTTTTGCTCCGCTTCGGCTCGACTTTGTTCGTAATTTGGGATTTCATTTTGACTATAAAAAATTGTTTAAAAATTACATGTCAGTAATACGGGTTGCAAATGAATTTTTTTTTATATTGATCTATTTGGTATGTAAATTATTTTACAAAGTCTGATTTTTAAAACCGAATACAGTGAGTGAAATTTATTTTTTTTATAATGAAATTTTACTTTTGATTAAATATTGTTAAATACTACAAAATAATTCATATGCTATTTTTTTTTAAATAATTTTGCCTCTCCTAGGACAACAATGATTGTTTTATGAATTTATTTTTCCCTTAAGACAAAAATTTTAAAATTGTTTTAATTCGAAATGAAGTAGTTATAGCATTATGAGAGATCATTTGCTTGGAGTTAGTAGTAGACAGAATATATTAGAAGACAGGTATATATCAAACTGAATATTTCATCATGATTCTCAAATGATATTTGATAACTACTCATACAAGGATTCTCATTGTTTTTAATATATGTTATAACCATGTATTAAATTATGTAGTATTTTTACAAAAAAAAGTTTATTTTTTAACATTAAAATAAAATCAAGAATTTCCATTATAAATATACTTTGCAAAGCAAATAAATGTAATACTCTAATAAATACCAAAATTGTACATGTAGTTTTTATTTTCTCTTGATTAGATTTTGATGCAATTTTTATTTTAGTGTACGAAAAAAAATTATGCATGAATTATCAATTTTGTTAGTTCCTGTCAAATTTGTAATTCAATCATATTTTTTAGTATTTCTTGCCAAATAATAATCCTCTTTTCAAACAGGATGAACAGCTCCTTTGGAATTCAACTAATCCGGACTTCACACCTTGTTTTGAAAAAACTCTACTTGTTTGGAGTCCTTGCTTATTTTTGTGGTTATCTGGTCCTCTGGAATGCTACTTTCAAAGGAAATCAGCACAAAAAACTCTGCCATGGACTGGAGCAAATATTACTAGAATGGTAATCCTATTTTGAGATTCTTATCTTTAAGAAATAGTTAAATTAAAAAAAATATATATATATTTAACTTGAAATGTTTTAAATTTTGATCCAATTATTGATAAATTTTGTAAACATTTCTTTATTATTAGGCTGACTATGGATAAGTTTCAGATTTCACTGAGCAATATATGAATCATAATTACCTAAAAAATATGAAATGATTTCACGTGTTCAAGATAACTTTGCAATAAAATTTCTAAATTTATAGTAAAATAAAACAAAGTTAAAGATTCTATTTTGTAATGAAATAGCAGTGTAGCAAAAAAAATCATGATTATTAATGTGTTTTGTCAAAACTGGAGGAAAATAAAACTAATATTTCAAAAAGTATGTTTTAAATAAAAGTTTTAAAAACTTCAAATAGCTGAAAAGCTATAAATAAATAAAATATTAAAATTGATAAAAAAATTAAAAAATGATGCAATTTTTTAATTGTTTTTAATCTGAAAAATATAAACTGGATTTATTAAAAAATTTAAAAGATTAATACAATGTCTGTGATATATTAAAACTCAAGTCATTGAAATGTACTCTTGTTTAGTTTGTATAAGATGTGAAAAGAAATTTGCATGTTTAGCAAAAATTATAAACTAAATTTAAATTTCTTTAGATACAGAAATATTTTAAAAATATCAAGGAAATACATATTTGGTTTAAAAGTATTTATACAAAAAACTATATTAGTTTTGTTCAAAATTAAGAATTAAAAATTTTATGAAATAACTTAAATTTATTTATTTATTATTATTTTTCTATCCTGACCTAACTTTTTGTATTCCAGGTGTTAGCAGTAGTTTTGTGTTTGTTGAGTCTTTGCAGCTTATTGGATGAGTTGCTTAAAACAAAACATGATGTTCATTTTGTCCCAACTCTCATTGCTGAATCATTAAAAGCACTTACTTTTGTAAGTATGACTTATTTCTGCCATTTAGTGAAAACATATCATTATCATATTAGATTTAAAATCAAAAAAACTTTCTCAATCATATTTTTAAATTCGAGGATAAACTTCAGCATATTAGATCTTTTAATCACTTCTAATGGCATTTGTTTTCTTCTATAATTTAATATCATAATTATAATATAATTATGCTTTTGTGATTGTATATGACAGGGGTGTCCAACTCAATTGATCTTAAGGGCCACTTCGAAAAAACAAACTCGTGGGCCACACATAAAAATATGTACCTTTATATCAGATTTGGAAACAAAAAAATATGTATTGGAGTGAAAATTTAAAACGGGATGAATTATTATTGTTTTCATTATTTTTCATGTATACAGACATAGATGTTCATATAATATAATTATGCAATGATCGAATAATGTTTAAAATATCACAGTTGCTATTTTCTTGAAAATTACGGTGTTTCTATTGAATAGATCTTTAGTTACTCATTGGTGAAATTTGATAGTGCTGTCATTCGCAAACGATTAAGTATACATAGTCCTTTATCTTAACCATCCGGAATGTTTTTTTTAAACTTTAAAAAAACATCTCTGGCTGTATCTTGCTTTTTTGGCATTCCAAACAGAAAAGGAGGAGAAACGAAAGTCGCCCACACAGAGAATCATGTATCATCCATAGTAAAAAATATGCATAACGCTATTCAAAATTTATTAAAAAAGTAATTTACTATAGTAAAATCAAATGTAACTGTTTGATGAAATAAATATATTTTAATCTAAAGGACATTTGTTATGAAAAATGATTTATTTTAAAACAAGAACAGGTGACAGGCAATTTATTGTATTATATATATATATATTTATAAATTTCCCCGCAAATAAATTTAAAAATGAAAAAATTTCAAAAATCTAATACTTAAATTTTTTTTTAAAAGAGTCGGCGTGCCGCAACTTTTATGTACTAGCTGGCCACATGTTGGACACCCCTGGTATATGATACTTTTTCAAAAACATATCATCTACCAATGTAATATATCTTATGGAGTTATTATTCATTATCATTAATAAAATTATTTTTAGAATTTTTTTAAAACTTTTGTATTTGTGTGTCATTAAATAATTTTTTTTATGTTTCAGACTTTTGCACTAGTACTTATGTTGATCAATCGAAAGAGAGGTCGACATACTTCTGGTATTTTGTTTATATTTTGGTTTACTCTCACCATATGTGAAGTTTTCCCTTACAGAACTGCATTTTTAGTACTTCGTAGTGAGGTATTCATGATTTCTTTTATTGACATTCAATTGATTTTGTTCTTGTGATTTAGTGTTTTTATTTACTTGTTACAGCATATTTTTGCTGCAATATTTCTTCCATCAGTTTTTGCCTACTGTGTTGCAAGAACCTGATCTTAGTTTCAAATACTAAAAATGACTTTTTTTTTTACGAGTTAATATCTCCAAAAGAATAAATTTAGAAAATGAATGATTAGGAATATATTAAACATCAGCAAATTTTATTTATGAATTTTAATATGTATCTTAATTCTGGAAGTTTTGTATAGTCATGAGAGCTGAAACTTATATTCTATAACCACATATCAATCTTTAAATGCAAAGTATTTTTTAATGGTTTATTGCAAAGTATTTTTAATGGTTTATTGCATTATATTTTTATATGCATTATGCATATAATAATTTAATTGCATAAAAGTATTTAAAAAATCAATGAGGAGTATTAAAAGTTGTTGGTAATTAGAATTATGTACATTTCTTCTTTTATTTCATAAATTTATTAATTTTGTTTCCTTTGAAACTATTTGTGTATTCAACTATTTTGTGATATCTTGCAGATCTTTTTGACAGTTCAACAAAACGTATTCTTAACAGTGAAATAATTTTTTTTTCATTATTTGCAAAATATTTTACTATGGTTTATTTTCTACTATTCAGTTAGCTATTGACAATTTTAAAAGTTATATCCCCTTAATTTAGTGGTTAAAGCAAAATTTTACTTTAATTTTACTATGATAAGAAAAAATTCTCTGTAAAATTAAAATAAATATTTAAAAAACATTAAAGTCTAAAGAATAAGTACATAGTTTTTTTTATTAACTAAATTTTCAGTTTTCTTTATGTAATAAACATTGTATACTTTAAACACTTATGATAAGTATTTTGGATTTAAATTAAATTTTATTTAGATAAAAGCAATACCCTGATTTTTTAAATATAAATGTTTTGAAAATTAAAGGATGTATTGTAATTTTTGCAGTTTTAAATTATCTATTTTATAAACATCAAATAATTTTTATTTTAAAATGGTATAATTTATATATATTTAAAATATTTAAGAGTGTTACATTCAAGCTGTTTAAATTTTTTTTAGGGTGAATTGCCAAGTGTCTTCTCATTTGTCATACATATGATATATTTTCCCATCTTAGTCACTGAATTGATTTTGTCATGTTTTGCTGACATCAGATACAGACATCCACCCCATAAAGGAGAGGAAAGAGTAAGAGTTTTAAGAATTATTTCTGAATTATTTATCAATGATTAAATTTGCATATTATCAATGGAATGTATTTTTAAATTTTTTTCAAAGTATAGATATGACTGAATCACAAACATTATTGCTTTTTTTAAAGCATATCAATCAAAAATTCAGTTTATTATTATTATTATTATTTTTTGCTATAGGAACGTACAAAAATCTAATATCTGTGTTTTATTTTTAAGTTCTAATCTTATTGCAATCAGTTATGTAGAATTTATTATAAAACAAAGACAAAATAAATGTATTTCATTTTTGAATAGTATAAACATTTATTATAATGTAAAATGTTACTGTGGTTTTTGCACTTTTTGGGAAGTGTTTATGAATTACATAGAGATGCTTAATTTAAAGATT
Organism: Trichonephila clavipes; assembly: GCA_019973935.1. NCBI lineage: Eukaryota > Metazoa > Arthropoda > Arachnida > Araneae > Nephilidae > Trichonephila > Trichonephila clavipes. The sequence continues at coordinate 488,001 of BMAU01001028.1, forward strand.
TTTCAATAAATTGTAATCATTTCCAATTTTACGAAAGTTATAAAAAGTCAGATAAATAGTAGAGAGGAGTTAACCATGATTGTTCTGTAGTAAAACTTCATACTTTCCTTTTTCCTTGTAGGAGGAATGTCCGGAAATGCGAGCTTCATTTGCTTCAAAATTGCTGTTTTGGTGGTTCAATGAGTAAGTTTTACTTTTCCTGATTCTATTTTCATAATAAATTCTTATGACGTTTTTTGATAATATGTAATCTTGATTTGGTTTTATTTTTTCAAATTTTAGTATGAGTATTTTGGGATGGAAAAAACCACTAACAAATGAAGATCTGTGGGAACTAAACCCAAATGATCGAACAGAAAGCATAGCATCTCAATTTGAACAATATTACAGGCACTCTACTTGGATTCAACCAATGTCCCAATCAAAGTATTTGTTTCATATTATAATCAATTTTTGAAAAATTTTATGATGTATATTTGTTACAAATTTGTTAAGAGAAATTACAGCTGATATTTATTTGAAAATTTTGTAGTTTTCCTAGCAGTTATTTCACACTTTAAGTTTTGATTTTATCTTTCATTTGGAGTGATAGAATATTAGAATTAAAACATTTGATGTGTATTAAACTAATCTTGCATCATTAAATCTTATTTTGTCAATTTAAATATTGTTACAAAAAGTATAGTAATAATATAGGGCATGCAAAATATATTATATATGGATATTTTAAAGGAATATTAGTTTAATAATTAGTTAAAATTAAATAAATGAAAAAGACAACTTTTTGAATTTTTAAGTGTTGGGTACATCTCTTGCCTCTCTCTCTCTCGCCTTGTTGGTTATAAAGTGGGGTATACAAAAGGAGGGGATCAGGTTCACTTTCCCTTTAAACCAACAGATTTTGAATTTTTGCCAAAGAGATTATCCCTTGGTGCTTTTGTCTATGTCCTTTTTAGAATGTAAACCCTCCATAAGAGAGGTTTGTGTACCCCACTGAGCTATAATTATCAGTGGCGCACACAAGGGGGGGGGAGGTCCTGGGGGTCCGGACCCGCCTCAAAGCCCTTGATTTTTCCCCCGATTGATCATAATTCTAAGTATGTAGTACGTAAAATTTAATTGATTACTTGTTATTAATGATTAATTTTATTAATTCATGCTAATTAGTTATTCAAAAATTAGTTTTGTACTGTGTTTTGTTCCCGAAAATCGACAAAATCAAAAAGAGCATGATACAAGAATGGTGAACTTTCGACCCCGGACCCCCCCCCTTGAAAAATTCCTGTGTGCCCCACTGATGATCATATATATTAGAACTGAAATTTAAGTCTTTTTAAACATAGAATGGCATTAGGCCACTTAATTTTACAATATTCATGAGTATTATTTATTTTGGATGCTTATAATTAATATCAAAAGAATTTTTAATATTTAGCATTTGTCACTGAGTGGTGCAACATGTATTTCTAATAGGTATCCATTGCATCTTTAGAAAAACTCATTAACTTAAGATAATTATTGGAAATATGGAGCTCTTTGGATAGATGTTATGGAGTATTTATATTATCATCAATGTGTGTGTGTGTGTAAGTAACTGATTATGCAGTTATCTACATCACATAGATTTTTTTTATATTTCTGATGCTTTGGATTTTGCAAACATAGTGATTGTTAAATCAGTTACAGCTGTTAATGTTTCCAAAGCCAGTTTCATTATAGGCATGTGATATCGTACTCTAATACTTATCAAAACTGACAGCTACACTCGTAGGTCTTTGAAAATCTTATATTTTTAAAGAGAATAATTTGATTGCCCATCAGAGTAAAAGTTGTTTTCTTATAAACTGTATTAAAATGTTTATATGTAGCATTTGAAATTGTAAAGTTTTTAAAATTATAAATCCTTATCTTTTTCAAATAATAATTGAATATTCGCTTTTAATTTCTAATAAATTTTGTCTGGTCCTCTTTAACAGTAAGTTTGTTAAATATATGAAGCAAATTATGCAACTTGTATTAGTTGCAAGTTAAGACAGTTTCATTTAATTCAGAATTTACTCAATTGCATGAGTCTTGATAGAAGTTTCTTGTATATGCTTGTCATACTAAGCTTACAATATACTGTGATCAAATCACTTAATTTTTATGCTAATATTTAATAGTTAGTTATATATGATATTTCATCAATTTTTTTAGGCCTTATGATGATGGAGAAGTTCCAAAGGTTCAAGAAGAAAAAATGAAAGATGGAACAGAATATATTGTACGTAATGGGCGCCAAGCACAACAAAAGAAAAAGATTCATATACTTCGAGCTCTTTTTAAAACCTTTGCTGTCTCTTTCTTCAGTGGAAGTATCCTGAAATTGATCTACGATTTACTGCAATTTGTAAATCCTTTAATCTTAAAGTAATTTTTTGATTTTACATATATTTGAATTTTGTTTCATTTTATTTACATTTTTATTTAGAGAGATCATTTTAATAAACTGTAAAATGATTATTAAGATAGTAAATTACTTTGTTTTTGTTTTTTATCTTAAATTAATGTTTATAACAATTTGCAAAATTAATTCAGTTTTATATTAGTGTCCTCTCGATTTTATTTCTGAACATATGTTTCCTCTTTCTAATTTCTTACACCTAGAGCTTGATCTGCATTTAAACACAATACAGGTGTTTGAATTTGAAAATTCATGTTAATAGATAAATATTATGAAATTTTCAAAGATAAAAAGAGTAAATATGAGGCAGTCTTAATATTTGATACATGAATTGTTTTAATTTTTAAAATAGTGTATTTTTATATAATTTTATAACTCATTCCAGGTTGTTAATTGATTATGTGAAGTCATCTGAGCCTCTCTGGATTGGAATTTTGTATGCTATTCTTACAATGCTGAATGGAACCTTACAATCTATGATTTTAGGATCTTATTTTCATCAAATGTTTATTATTGGCATGCGTGTTCGTACAGCTCTTGTTACTGCCATTTATAAAAAGGTTCTCTTGATTAACTATTTACTAAAATACTTAGATTCATGTAATATTATACTGGTCATATAGTTTTTGATTAAATTCCAATATTCTTTTATATTGGAGATACAATGAACGAATTATCAAGAAATTTATGCATTTAAGTGTTAAAACTGTTTTCTTTTATTTAAAAAAGTTTTATTCTCGTACAAAATGTCTTTTTTTTACAAATATTTGAAATTCATAGTTTGATGGGAAGGTTTTTATATTATGTGTCAGGTATTTTAAGAAATATTTAATAATTCCTGAGCATGCTTGAATTGCGATAAATATATTAAGGTTATTATGTGGAAAAACTATATGTAAAATAAGTTTCAATTGATTTATTTTATATCTCCAAAAGAATAAATATTTCTCTTTCTACAAAGCTTCATTCCAAGTTTTTAGAAGCAAGTCTTTGAAGCATTTTGACTTTGCATTTAATTATTTTTATTATATATGTTAAATTGATATTTGTGGTACAGAATTTGAGATTTATTTAATGGATTTTAACAGTAATTTTCTCCCTTTCTCCATGTAGTAGTTTTTTAATGGATAATTAAGTTATATTTAAATAATGATTTAAAGTTAAATAAGTAATTAAAATACTGAATCAAATTTATGCATTGAGGAATAAATTTCTTTGTGTCAAATATTTGAATTTAAAACTTAATTATTACCATTCTTTCATCAATCTATCAAATTTGTTTTTAAAAAAAACACCCTTTATTATGTTTTAAATTTTTATTTAAGATAAAATAATACTTTTTTAGAAGGAATAAATCCAATGCTCTTGGTCTTTTTTTCCATAAAAAATGAAATTCCTGTCTGTTCTTTATAATGTAGAGTACAAAATTTTTTTTTATCCTCAGTGTTTTAAGAAAAAAATCATAAGTATCTATGCTATTAAAATTTTATATGTATTGTTCGAATATCATAAATTAATAAGAATTTAACTAAATTTTTATTATGTATAAGAAAGAGATATTTGGTTATGTATAAATATATGTTCAGTGTTTATATTAGCAAATATATATTCTGTTTCTATATTAGCAATGTATAATTCTACTGTATATTTTTGAGACATATTATTGGATTATTTTAAAAATAAAACCTTAGAATATAAAATTCTTTCACTCCAGTATTATGATTGTATTCTTCTAATTTGCCTCAGAAATATCTAATTTTAATTAGAAGCAAGTGCAATTTGTATTGAATAAACTACATTTAGATATTTATTTAAATATAAAAAAATTAAATTAATTGGACGAATATCTTTTTTTACTATTTCTAAATTAATATATCCCAAATTTAACTTGTTTTTTAGTTAGATCATTAAAAATTATGTGCATTAATAGGGATTTAGGTGAAAAATCACTCCGAAAAAAATCATGATTGACAAAGACTATTCCCAATATTTTCCCTTCAAAATAATATAATTATTGCCAGAAAATGAAATGAACTATTTGAATAGATTTTAATTTAACAGCTTGTAATGACTTATGCAAAATTGTGATCACTTCAGGAATTAACTACAGGAATTAAAGAAATTTTACTCTGAATTTCCTTATAAGATATTTTAAAGAAATCAAGAATGGATGTTTAGAAAAATTCATGCTTGGTTACTATTATTGAAGGGATTTTGACCACTAAATTCTGATAAATAAATGAAGTGCATATTTTAATGAAACTGTTGATATAATATATTTAAAAATTAGTATTATGGGGACATAATGAATTAAATAAGAGACTGAACATGTATGTGATTAATGTAATCATACAATATTTTTTTTATATAATCTTATAGTTTCTCTCTCTCTCTCTTTTTAGTCTCTGGTTCTGTCATCAACTGCTCGAAAAGAATCGACTGTTGGTGAAATTGTAAATTTGATGTCTGTGGATTCTCAACGATTCATGGATCTTATGACATATCTAAATCTTATATGGTCTGCTCCTCTACAAATATTTGTTGCTTTATGGATGTTGTTCAAGATACTGGGATTTTCAGTTTTAGCTGGAATTTTTGTATCTGTTGTTTTGATACCCATAAACATAGTATTAGCTTCTCATGTTAAAAAGAAACAAGTATGTGCACATTACATTGAGTATTATTTTAATGGATAAGCTTTTACTTTTTTTTAATAGTGAATTTTTTGAAATATTCATGGAATGTTAAAAAGTACTATTTTTTTTTTAAAAAAAATATTTTCCGATTTTTGAGCCTTTCTTGTGTGTATGGGTAAAATTAAATATAACACAAATGGAAGTTTTCATGGATATAAATATATCATTAGTTTCAAAACCAGTAGAGTTTGGGGAGCTTACAAAAATAAATTAAACTGATTTATAAATTTTTAAAGTTTGAACAATGTGAGTGAAAATATTTCAATTAAAAAAATGGGATAGTAACTTTTATGAAATTAACAATCCTGATCTATATGAGTTATATATTTTTAAATATCTCTACTGTCAAAATAATAGCATGTTTTATAGTTCACTTCTGTCAATGCATATAAGGAAAAGTATTTTTCATTTTTTTATTATCATATTGATTTAAGAGGGCATAACCATTGTCTATTTCAAAAATATAAAAAGTTATGTCTGATAACTTACTTTCAAATAATATTTGCCTTAATGTATCATTGCTTATTGAATGAAAACAATTTTGGCAACAAAAAACAATGGGAAATTGAAATTGTTTCTTGGAGCACATATAAATAATATAAATATTAAAAAATAAAGTATATATAAATATTAAAAAAATTTCAAAGCTTCCAAATTTAGAGGTGTTTTTAACTAATCTTCATTTTCTTGGTGACTTTTTTTAATATAATTTTTAAAAACTCTAATTAGCATAATGAATGTTTCAAAAATATTTTAATGTTTCATGCAAAGGTGTAGTTTATCTTGAGTGAACCCTGTATCAATATTCTTTGGGGGGCCCCTGAACACTTAATGATTTTTTGCGGATGCATGTTTGGGCCCCTGTAGCGTGGGGAGCCACGTATCATTGATATGGGGGGTAGCCTACGCCCCTGATTTCATGTATAAATTTTATTTAAGTTTTTTTGATTAAAAGTTACATGCATATGCATGAAGATCATTATAGTAGATAGTCTTTTAACTGTTCTTTTTTTCTTAATATCTGGTTTTAACTAGCCACCTAATGAAGGAATGGATTAATATTACTTCGAATGTGAAATTTTTTGTTTGTTTTTATTTTTCCGAAGACTACTTAAGTTGTAAACATACTATAATACTGATATTTTTTCATGCAAATAGTAATTATAGGTTTATTACAATTTCTTTAATATATAGGTAGTATATATTTTGTCTAATTTGACTTATTTATTTTATTTTGTCAATTATTTACAATTCCTCTCTTATTTTAAGGTAAAGCAAATGAAATACAAAGATGAACGTGTGAAACTTGTAAATGAAGTGTTGTCTGGAATCAAAGTCTTGAAATTGTATGCATGGGAAGAAGCCTTTAGGGAAAAGATCAACCAAATCAGAAATAAAGAAGTAAAGAACTTAAAACAAATTGCCTACTTGAATTCCTTCACCATGATGCTTTGGAATTGTTCCCCATTCATAGTAAGTTTGACACATCTTCCTTTGTACCTGTTTTAGTAAGTTGAAAGTTATGTTAATACACTCTTTGCTATTATATATTTGTATGTAATTCATTAAGCATGTTTGTATATACTGTGCTCAAACCTTTATCCTTTTTAAATTGTAATATTATTCATTTTATTTATTTGAAACTTTGCTAATAATTTTCACAGAATACATGATAAAAATATTTTTAATTTCTAATTCAGATCAATTTACCAACTTTTAACTTAAGGTCAGCTTTTACTTTTGACTCTGACTTCTGATTATATACTTTAAACTGACCTCGGCTTGTTTTTTTTATGATGTAAAATTAGCTGTGTGGGTAGTATGTGTGTTGAAATTAAATTTGTCAGAGTAAGCATTGCTATAGCTGGAAATGCATTTTCATTTTCTTAAATTTTGTATTAATAAGTTTGAGTAAGAGGTGAAGAATCATTTGTAAGCAATGTAATGAGATGGAGAGTTGTCCTTGATTATACAGTGGTTGAAAGGAAAATGGTGTTAGATGTGTATGGAAATTAATGAGCATCTTTATTAAAAATTGAAGTTAATCAAGTTTTACTGATGATCAAAAAGTCTATAGTAAAATTTATAAAAATTCAAGCATCACAATTTGGTAGTGGAAGCCACCACTGGGTGGTGTCACCATTGAAATGCCTTCCACTCTTGGGGACTTGTCGTGCCTGCAAAGGCTAAGTAGCTAATATGCAGCCAATTGGAAAAGAAAAATAAAATTTATAAAAGATATTGATTGTTTGTTAGTTTATTTGAGATACTTTGAAGTTAAAATTTGAATTTTCTTGATATGCATTGTGGCTGCATGTTTCCATACTGATAAAGCTTGTAAAACCACAGATTTGATGACTTCTTCATATGAAAATATTTTATTGGAAGGCGATAGGTAAATGTGATGGCCAATGAGTGGGAATGGAATTGTGTTGCTCAGCATTTGTCTATAATATGTTTCATATGTTTTCAGATTAGAGATTGTAATATCTTCAATTTTCAGCTCAAAGTTTGAATGTATATGAATTTGTCTTTAATTTATCCATTTTAGTGTATTTCTAATTTTAAAAATTGTTACATGAGTTAGCTAAATATATATCTTAAAGACTAATGGTACCAGAGTTTTTTTTTATTGATCGAACTATATAAAGAGCTAAGTAGATTTTGCACATTCTTTTACATCTTTGGTGATTTTGTCATTTTTTCCCCTCAAAAAGTAGTCTCAGAAAAACAAATCTCTTTATATTTTAAGATTCTTTCAATATTTAATCCTTGTTTAAAACTCTGGACATATCTGGGCAACAGTAACATGTGTATAATAAATATTTTGACAAGACATCATTTTAAAGAAAAATGGTAAAACTTGTTGCATTTTTAGAAAATAGTTAAAATTTTAGATTTGTAAATGAAAAATTAGCAGTTTAAATGTGCTTTGTTAAAAACTTATGTACACCTAAGAAAGTTTAAACTTCTTAATTCCTCATTAAATAAATTTATATGATAATTTAAAGATTTAAAAATCATTATTCTATATTATAATTTAAATATTTAAAAATCATTATTCTATATTATAATTTAAATATTTAAAAATCATTATTCTATATTATAATTTAAATATTTAAAAATCATTATTCTATATTATAATTTAAATATTTAAAAATCATTATTCTATGTTATAATTTAAATATTTAAAAATCATTATTCTATGTTATAATTTAAATATTTAAAAATCATTCTATGCTATAATACCTAGTCAATAGTATAAAAAATAGTTTTAGAATTTATCTAAAATATTGCTATTGTTAAATGTTAAAGAACATAATTAAATTAGGAATGAGATAAGATGAGTTGATAATTGTATCAGTTTTCGAAAAAAATCCTTGTTGTTGTTTTCTGATGCCACCTGTCTGACGTAGTCAGATCGAGGCCCACGAAATTCATCGTGGCATGGGCAAGAGGTACGCCTGTCGTTGGCCTTGAGCACCATACAGGTGACAGTGCGATTTTAGCTCGGCGAAATTCCCGAAGAGATGATGGATGGTGGCACCACCTATATTCGCCTCCCCAATTTAGGCATGGAATTGAAAGGGAGGGAAATATTCTCCAGTTCCCTGCATACGTGATTCAACGCGCAAGACTTTCGGATCCACTGAGTTAATGATCACGTACTCCGTGTGTACTCGGAGGGTCTTTGGTGGCATCGGGCATCGAACCTAGGCTTTCCGGTCTGGAGTCCGATGCTCTAACCACTAGGCTACCCACGGCCCGAAAAAAAAATCCTTTATTTCTTAATTATGATAAAACTTTTTGTTTGGCTCAAAATTAAGGCTGAGTAAGTTTTTAAAAATAAGTTAATATTAAGTTGCTTGCATTTAATTTATATATATATTGTCATATTTATTCTATTAATTTTGTATATGAAAATTTAATAAACTAGGTTGCACTGGCCACTTTTGCTACATATGTATTGGTTGATGAAAACCATCACCTGGATGCTTCTACAGCATTTGTATCTCTATCCTTATTCAACATCTTACGTTTTCCTTTGACTATGTTGCCCCACCTTATTACTACAATGATCATGGTATGTAGAAATGTATTTTAACATTGAAAAAGATATACTGATATTGATAGCATTTAGTTCTTATTTAAATTTGAGATATATATTTGAAAACATGTATATATACTAAAAATATTTAAAATACATTACTCGATTGCTGTGAAAAATAATTTTTTTAACACAGATTTCTAATAAAAGGCTAAAAATCTATTATATAATCATTGTAATGTTTAAAAATATTTCTATTATGTGATTATTAAATAATTGCAATTTTGTGAAAATATTTGGGTATGCTGGAGTGTATTTAATTCAAAAGACTTCTCAGGTTGTTTGCATTATACTGTTGAAACTGGTATAAATAAGTTGTATAGAAGGAATGTAAAAAAGCAAATCAATTTCATTATTCCAGAACAGAATCAAATAATTTTATTTATTTAACTTCTATGAATACAAACCTATCGGCCTCCATGTCACAGTTCCAGGGTTCAAATTTTGGGCTGGGTAAGTTTAACTCAGCCGTTCATCCCTTTAGTGGGTTGATAAATGAGTACCAAGCTTGCTTGGGAACTAACACTGAGGGTCCTGACTGGAACATCTACTCTGGGACCTAAGTGCCCCAAGTTCGCAAAAACTGAGATGGGTACAGTAGACCTTGGACCTCATGGGTTGTTGCCCCACTGAGGTTAATTTTAGAATAAAAACCAAATGATATTTTTTTCAAAATAAAATAAATACCAACTTTTTCCACAAATTTGAGCAAACAACAAATAGATACTATACCATAAAACTTAATCACTCTATTAGCACTCTCTGCAGTCCTTTAATTGACCAATTTTTGGATCATTTAAAATTTTTAAACAAAAGAATTATATTTTATTATGGAGTAGCAAAGTTCTTAACAATTTTAAGAGTAAAAATTAAAAAACATTTTTTTTTTAATTCACTGCGTTATACCTGTATAATGTGTTTGTCCAGAGATGTGATTATAGAATACTATAAAATACAGTCTTATATATGTACGTTATTTACTATATATTTTTTTATCTAATCATTTCTTTTTAGACTTCTGTATCAGTGAAAAGAATTAATAAATACATGAACAGTGAAGAGCTTGAAAGATATGTTACTTATGACAATTCACAAGGTACTCTTTTATTATATATTATTATTATTATTTATGTTACGGTTTCTTTTTTTTTTACAAATAAAAATTTTATTTTAAAAGTAAGATTAGATATGAATACATTTTTCACCTTCATTTAAAGCTATTTTTTTTAGTAAGAAAGGTGTATAGTATATTGAAAAGAAAAGAAATAAATGTGTGAGTGTGTTCTTGAATTTTGAGAGATAAATTATTTGAAATTCTTGTAATAATATGAAATAAGTAAAAACTCTTAAATATGAGTTAAATAATCCCCACATTTTCTTTTTCTTAGATTGCAATTGTAAAGCATGTTGCATTTTATTCATGCACAAATCATTTTGTGAGTGATAATTAAAATTACATTTAAATGTTGTGACAGGTTTTTTTGCAACTTTAAAATTGAAGTTAAAAAGTTAATGTGAGAACTTTTTTGACCTAATTAGACTATTAAAGGAAGTATGATCAATATTCTATCTAAATTTTTAGAATGGAAAAACTAAAATCATGTATTATACTAAAACATATAGTTTCTACTAATGAAGAGGAATGATCATTATAATTCTAAACAAATGTTAAGTTTCAGTATGTTATATAATTGTAATTATAAATTTCTACCTTCCAAAGATATTAATATATCGAGTAATTAAAATTTTTTTGAAGCACTAACATAAAATGTATTCACTTATGTAATCATTGTTTTGTCCATAGGGCTTGCACTATCTGTCCACAAGGGTGAATTTACTTGGGATCCTCCAAAAGAAGATGACAAAGAAAAGAATGCAAAATCAACTCTTACTAACATCAATCTAGTAGTTCCAAGAAATAGTCTCATTACAGTAGTTGGTCAAGTTGGGTCTGGAAAGTCATCTCTCTTCTCTGCTATTCTGGGTGAAATGACCAAAGTTTCAGGAACCGTGACTTTGTCTGTAAGTTTTCCCAATTTTCTAATTCTTTTTTAAGTTTCGTTTTAAATATTTTTTTTAGTTATTTTTTTAAAAAAATGTTGCTTTGCAAGATAGGAGCTGCCGAGTCACTGCTCTCAAATACAGCTTGATGAAAATTCTAGGAAATTTTATTATTCCAAAAATAGTTTGGTTCTAATCTAGAGCAAAAACATGCAACTAAAGGAAATAATTATTACACTTATGAAAAGAAGAGCAGTATAAATACAAATCTCTGAAAAATATAGAATTAGTTGGTATATTTCAAATGTAAATTTTAATTAAAATTCCTGTGAAAGTTATTTGTAGGATATTGTATGGATGAATATCAGGATATATATTATAAACGGGAAAGATTGTGAGGATGTTTGGTAGTCTTTCACGCAAAAGCAACTGAATGGATTTTAATGAAACTTGACAATAGTATAGCTTATACATTAGAACAGTGTCCAAAATATAACAATAATTGTCAAGTAAGTAGGAAAAAATTCTACCATCTGCAAAAAAGCCTGCGACAGCAAATATCTATCTTTTATGTGTGAAACAAACCTTTGCATTTTGTTTTGTCTACGCCAGGAACTGCGAAACCTTGAACAGGCGGAGTGTGAGGCTGATTACAATTTTAACATAAAATAAATACAACAAAAAGTAATATTAACATATTATACTTCCAAATATAAATTATTTATACTATTTTAATTGAAAAAAGAACATTGTTTATGGTCTTATGATTTTAGAAAAGTTCGAGTATGTTGTGTTCACCAAATTTTAAATCTTAATATTTACGGACTGCGCAATATTAATTCAAGTAAAAATTTGCTGAAATTCTAAAGACAAAACACACAGACTGTAAAAATCCTTGCAAAAACGAATGTCTCTATTCAGTCGACCTGAGAAAGAATGCATTTTGAACCAAGACAAATTTACGCCGTCTTTCAGAAAAAGCTTTTTACTGTTTTTTAAATTGTGCTATATAGTTTTCAGTTATGGTAATTTAAGGTCACTTACACAGAATTCGAAGATTCGGTGTACTTTTCGATTTAAACAACGTGAGAAAAAATTATATTTGAATAGTTTGAATGACGTTAGTGAAATTCTGTAAGTTGAATATTAACATGTCCTCACACTCAATAAATGTCTTTTAAATTCAAAGTAAGATCGATTCTCCAATTTGAATGCAAAGCTGTAATAATAGTTTCCATTAAGCAAGGCGATAATTTAAAATTTAAATGCTATTTATAGTGGCTCAAAAAAATATTGAAACAAATTTATAGTTCAAAAGATCGAAATACAAAACAAATTTAGTTGAAAAAGGCCAAGTATAGGACACCCATTTCACAAAACTTGAAAAATAGTGGATAGTTAGGAATATTATAAACCTATAACAAAACTACAGTAAAATTGATACTGGATGCATATTGAAGGTTTTGAAAGTCTGTCAATGGATAATTCTAAGCCTTTCACGAAAGTGTAATAATAAGTATTATAATAATTAGTAAAAAAGTTAGTTTTAATATTTTTAAAAAATAGAAGACAAAGTAACATTTTTATTCAACTGGGAATTACTTAAATAAATTTTAATTCTTCATTTATAAAAATAATTGCATGAAACTTTTTTTCCATGTATAGGACGTTTAAAAAAATGCTCACAATTTTTATGCAACATTTAATACAGTTGTGAAATTTTGTAATTATAAAAATTTATACTTTTCTCAAGATATAACTATTTTTAAAAAGGTACATTTTCGTTTCCGGGGCCTAATTTACTTACTCGAGAAATATCATAGCGAGAGGGGAAGAGGAACTTCCATGACAATATGTTATGCATTTAAAATTGTTTATGCAACACCGGGGGAAATAAACCTGTATGACAAAAAAGAAGCAAAAAAATTTCGAAACAGGGAATTAATTTTTAAGTTATACACTTGGTAAAAGCCCGAGCAACGCCGGGCTAAGCGGAGGAGGGTGGGTGGGTGGGTGGAAGTCATTTTGAAAAAGAGTATTAGAAGTCCTGATTTTGTGAAGGAAAGGGAAAATTTATAAAAGTAGAGAAAACCTGAGCAACGTCGGGCCATGCAGCTAGTATGTTGTATTTAAACAAACGTCTGCATAAATTTTATCCAGATCTAGAAGCTCTTAAATATCATATTTGAGGCACATCTGTCCAGTACTCAATTGTTTCACTCTTCACTTAACAGGAATTTTTATAGAATATTCTCAAATCATTTGAAAGCAACCCTGTCCCATTTCCTTGCCCTTAACAGCATTTTCTGTATTCTAGTAAATAATATAGACTGAATTCTGATTTTAAGTATCATAGAGAGTACTTAAGAGATAATTTGAGTAATACCTATGAACTTTTAACAAATAAAACTATTTATTAACCCTTCAACTGCTGTTGGCATATTTATATGCCTTGCTCAGCCTGTCATATATATATATCACTGACCCTGTCTGAATTATGAACCATTGCATTGGGCTGATATCTGTAAAACTGTTCCAAAGGTTTTGGAATGTAATACAATGACCTTGACAGTGTTTGTCAAGGCCTTATTTCAGAGAAGAATTTCATATATATATATATATATTGTCTTTTCTTTTCCTCAATTCAGACATAACTGCATGCCTGTGGGAAAAATGGTGGCACTGCGAAGTGAAAGTAACTTTTCTTCAGCAGTTAAGGAAGGAAAATTAATTTTACAAATAAAGTTAGTAACAGTAAAAAAATTAAATTACAAAATACTGTTTTACTTGAATATAAGCTGCGCTTCATTTCCAATGCTAAAATTTTTCAAAATTGGGTGTGTCTTAGAATTGAAGGCAGAGGAATTCATAGGAGGGGGGATTAATATGTGACACTGATGGTTAGAGTTATTACAGTATTTATTTGAAAGTTTTTAATAATAGTAAAATAAATGAATTATTCATTTATTAGTTCTCATTTTAGTTTAAAATGTCTTAAATAGCGGGCATCAATAAGCTATTTTACACTACTTTTCATTTTTTATACGGAAATGTGTTGAGAATTAGGAATGTGTCTTGGAATTGATGGCAGTTTAAATTCGAATTAATATGGTGGTTGAAATTAGAAATAAAAACTTATTTTATATGTATATTTCTATTTAAGTGATCAAAATAAGACAGTTAAATTAATGTACTCTTTTTAAAGGTATTGTAAGTCGGATAATAATTTTGATTTTTGTTTCATATGCATTAATAAATTTTTTTTTATACCCATTGTGATTTTTAAAGTTCATTGATAGATTCATTTAATAAATGTTCGGCTCATTTTGGAGACTGGGAAACATTTGTTGTATGTTTAATCGTACACTTCCTAATTTTTCTTCCCTTTGTGTTTTTAGTTACTGATGAATTAGGTGCGATGTATATGTAGTAAGTTTTATGTATATTGGTGGAGTTATGATGCCATTCATTATATATTTAGTATTAATTTGTGCTTATATCTTAAAATCTTGTTTTATTGTCTTTTCAGTAACTTTTGTATTTTATTATAGGGTAAAGTAGCTTATGCTTCTCAGCAACCTTGGATACAGAATACAACTTTAAAAAACAATATATTATTTTCTAAACCATTTTCTAAGAAGTTTTATGATGAAGTTATTGAAGCTTGTGGTCTGAAACCAGATTTGGAAATTTTACCAGGCGGAGATCAAACAGAGATTGGAGAAAAGGTTTTTATTCAATTTTTTTTATACATTTAGTGGTAGCAATGTTTTTTTCCCTTGCAGTTAGATATTATGTGAATATTTTTAAGTGCCATTTAATATTGCAGTTACTATTTTTTTGTTTGTTGATATTTGCTAGCATAAAAAAAAGACTTTGGACTATTAATTTTTGATATTTTCTGATTAACGACTATTCTTGTTTATTTTACAAACAACTTTCTGAGTTATTTGAAATTACAATTTCATTGTTTTTGCAGGGTATAAACTTGAGTGGCGGTCAAAAACAGCGTGTAAGTTTGGCTAGAGCAGTGTATTCCTCAGCTGATATATATCTTCTTGATGATCCTTTATCTGCTGTAGATTCTCATGTTGGGAAACATATTTTTGATAAAGTTATTGGACCTAATGGATTGTTAAAATCAAAGGTATTAATTTTCCCAAGTTATAATATAACAATGTTAAATCTATGATTTGACATGTAAATTTTATTTATATATACAGGGTGATTCATAATGATGTATGCAGTTTCAATGAACTATAAATAAAGAACAATGCAAAATATTATATATAATCTGTAACAGAATTATGTAGGAATATTTTAAGTTTTGTTTGAGACAGTCTCGTATGTGTGAACCCATAGTCACCCAAAACGCATAAAGCCATTACTCCATTTCCACCCAAACTCGTGTTAAAATATGAAGTCCATTAAGAGTGACTGTGATATGCTGTTCTAACTTCATCCAGGATTTTTACTTTTGCACAAACAGCCCATAATTTTAAATACCATCGTTAGATTTTCTAATGGGAGGTTCTTCCCTGAATGACAATTAAAAATGCTGTTGCACAGTAGTTGCAGATTCCATTCAATAACACAAAGGCTTTTTCACTGCAAACTTGCCATTTTGACTGACTAGTCATGTGAGATGCCTTCTATTGCTTATGTCACTTCCATTAGAACCTAAACACTGACTTTAAGATAACATCTTCCTTATAGTTCACTGAAGTGAAACCTGTCCTTAACCATTACAGTTTTACAGCACCTGGAAATTGTATACTTGGTTATGAATCACCCTGTATATCAGTGCCGGGTTATGCATTGGGCACCCAGAGGCCTAGATAAGCTGGATTTAACAGTGTTTTCAGGTAATAAAATTTCAATCTGCCAGTTTGAAGGAGGCCTGTAGATCTTCTGTGCCCAGGACCTGAAATGAGCTTAAACCAGTACTGCTGTATATAATATATATATAATCCATAACTATATATACAGATAGCTATAGAACCTAAGTATAACTATTCAAGATAGGAAATATTAGGCACAGTAGTACAATGGGGCTGGTCAGTGATGGCACAACAGTTGTCTTTAATTAATTTTTAACATTTAATGGTTCATAACTATTTACATACTATTTACAACACAGTTCCCCCGTCATTTAAAACAATTCTTAGTAGTTCGTTGTTAAATTTGTCATTTCATTCATCATGGTGTCGTACCTCCTGTCTCTTGTCTTTTTCTAACCATGGCGTTCTTAGATTCGTTGAGTGTGTAACAACTGGAAGGCTCCCAAAACACTCGCAATGCTCCTAGGCATACACAGGTCATTTAGTGGAGTGGCTTGGAAATAGCAGCTGTCACCACATGCACACGCACACACACACATATATATATAACCCCTCTTAATATAAGTTATTTTTTATATAAGAGCAGTCTTAAGTCAGCAATTTTTATAATACTGTAGCATCCATATATATACTTCTTTTAAATTCTATTATTTTTATACATTCTAATATATCTTTTTAAATTCTAATATCTGGTTTAGATTACAATTTCTGTTTTTGTATACTTCAGCTATGGTATAATGATTAATGTCTCTATATAGTAGCGAATATTAACTATATATGTGTATTGAATCTCTTACTCTAAGCAAAAGCAGTATTTTTACTGAAAAGAATTTATAATCAATTTAAAAATTTATAATTTACTTAGTTCATGTTACTTTTTTTTTTTTAAAATTAAGTGATGTAATTCCTTTATAAATTTAAGAGCTGGAGATAATTGTGGAAAAGACTTGCCTATATATTATTACTCTAGTTAGCTTAATTTTTTTGTTATGTTGTGTTTATTTAATTAAATAGAAAAAGCTATATATACTCTAGTAGCAATTTCATTAACTAAGTTAAACATTTTACATTAAAAAGGGGGGAATAGAGACAAATGCACTCAAAACGTTTCTCATGAATCATTTCCTTAGCTTGCAGTTCATTGAACTAAGGTTGATTACTGTGAAACCTTCACGATTGGATTGTTCTTGTATTTTCTTTTTTTTTATCATGATTTTTTAAACATTTTTAGACTCGCATATTAGTGACTCATTCTTTGACATACCTGCCACAAACTGATGTCATATATGTCATGAAAGATGGAACGATTGGAGAGGTTGGCTCTTACCAAGAGCTTGTAGATAGCAAAGGAGCTTTTGCTGATTACCTTGCACAATATGGATCAGAACTTGATGGAGTAGAAGATATAGCTGATATTCCACCAGAACTTGTTAGGTAACTATTAAAAAAATCTATCAGTTTTTAAACAATTTCAGATTTGAATCTAGAATTTTAAATCACATTTTTAAATGGTACTATGAAAAATAACTTGAATATAAATTTGGGTTTTATATTAAATTAATTAGACTATTTTATCATTTTTTACTTTTTTGTGTTAGGTATTTTTCTGGTTTTCCAAATCATTGAATAACCTTTGAGATTATTTGCTATTTATGATGCACTTGTTGATCACTCACATTTAAGATTATTCAGCTGTACCTTTTATCAAATGCTGTGGTGGCTAGCTTTTATATGTAAAAGAATGATTTTTTTAATTCAAATTCTGTACAATGATCAATTTTAAATGAGTGCCTTTATAACTGTCTTTATATTGACTCTTTATAACTAAGCTAATCTTAGATAAATTACAAAAAAAGTCCTGGGCGATTTTTAAATTGCTTATTAGCATCGTAACAATAGCTTTAACCAATGCTTTTAACCATGCGCTGTAGTTGGTATGATCTTTTACACATTGCTAATGATCAATTAGTCAATTGCACTCAACTTATTGGCCACTCCTAATCTAGTGCAGTGTAAAAAAAATGGTTTTGTGATATTTTTATTTATTAATAAAAAATTTGATTTGTGACGTAATTTGTAAATTTCTAGGTCAATTCTTATGAGAGTTTTGGAAAATGCATTTAATTTATAATTTATTACCATTTTTCAAGGTTATTACCATCATTATAGTTATATCAACTGTCATATTTCATATAGTTAAATTTTTATTTTATTTAGTGTGTATTTATATGTTACATTTTATTTATCTTGAATATCTGTGACATGATTCTTCATAAAACTTAACGTAAATTTGTATATTTGTATAGAAGCAAATATTTTAAATCATATGCTTTTACAAAATCAGTTAAAGATCAATATATTAGTTATCAATATATTATTTACTTGAATATTTTGTAATTAAATAATATAATAGTAATAATTTCAGTTTATATAATCAAACAAATGTGATGAGTTGGGATAAATCTAATTTAAAATTTTGCTTTAGGTGAATTTTTTTTTATTTTATGTAGAAAATATGAATTTATGTGAAATGGTAATAATGGGGATTATAAAAGGAATAATGATTTTGTGGTTCCGTAATGCCTACAGTGAGGAAGTATTTTCTATTTGTGTTATTATCATGTAAGAAATATTCAACAATCTTATATTTTGTGCATTGTAATTTGAATCATAGTATGAAATCCAAGTTGTTTCAGAAGGTTTTAGAAAATTATTATTGTTCAATCTCTTTTAATATGTAATAAGTTTTACTTTTTATGAAAATTATGTAGTAGATGCTTAGAAAACAATATAAGGTTAACCACATAAATCTTGGTTATTAATATTTATTGTGCTTTAACTATTATAATTAGACATATGTTTTTTTGTTTGAATGTATTGTGAGTATTTGAAGTTTTTTTGCAAGACCTAGCTTAGTGAATTGCAACGCGTGTCCCTTCGGAAGCTGAAGTTGTAGGCTCCAGTTCCTGTCAATTTTGTTTTAATGTGTCTTCTGTTTCTGCTATGCTTCCTGTTTCTTTAAATGTTTTATACCCTTCCTTAATTGATTTTGTATTAAGAATTCCATAACAATGTCAAAATTTCTGTTAAACATTAATGGTCCAATTTGCTTTTTAAAACCAAAGCTCGCATTAGTTTTCCTCATGCCGTTTCAGCTAAAAATGTTTTCCTTGTATATGTTCCCAAGTCAGTCTTGAAGGAGCACTTCTGTTATTTATTGCATAAAAAGAAATTACTGGAACTGACCTATCTAGTGATACTAAAGTTACTTTGTTATCTTAAACCGCGCGCATATTTTGTAATGAATTTTTATAATCGGGGCTAGATTTTCGGTTCACCCCATACAAAATTAAATGAGATGAAGCAGAGTTTACTCCTTAATCTTATAATTAATAGAATAGGTATATACTATATTATTTACATTACTTAAAATTGATTCTTTTTATTCAGGAGTTTATCTATAAGAAGTAATGAAAGTAGCCATGACTCTGAACTCGAAGATGGTCGTAAAATGTCAATCATGTCCATCAACCGTTTACCAGAAAAACGAGCCGATTCACTATCCCTTTCAGCAGATAAAACGGCATCTTTATCAAAAGAAGTTGTCAAACTGATTAATATTGAAGCAGCTGAAACTGGCCAAGTAAGTATTGTATGCATAGTTCTTATGCAAAGCTTCCTGAAAATGGGTTGGATTATTTGTTCTGTTCGGAAATATATTTGTTTCATTTAGTGAGGTATTTTACATAATTTTAAATTTTTTTTGGAGATAGTGAATGAGCTCAAATATTTTTTGCTATGAGGAATATAAGTGGTATGGGTTTGTCGTAAGAAATCAAAAGCCCTCGAGTAGCTGAATAGTGCAATGTTAATAATTACTCGTTCAAATCTAATACATTACTAAAATCTTATTTTAAAAACAATGTTTACAAAGTGAATTTTTGTCATCTATGTTCCTGATCTGATTCCCATTTTCTGAGGAGTTAAATAATAATATAAAGAAGTGGTGTTTAGAAGTTTTGAAGGTAAAGGTTTGACATTTTATTATGCTTGCAGTAACAAAAACTTACACTTCAGTTTATATACTGAAGAGCCATTACATTACAACTATTTATTTAATATGAAATATATAGGATCACCTTTCAACCTCGGAATCACCAATACCTGGTGAGTCATTGACTTGACAATGTACTTTAAGGTCAGAGAAACAAAGAAATGCTTTAAATTCAGTGACAACTAATTTTGTAAATTTAACCCAAAGATCAAAATGTGTTTGGTTTTAAAGAATTTTGAAAGGGGAACTTAATTTAATTCATTTCAAAAGCCCTTAATCGTATTGTGGAAATCTAGCTGCAATTCATTTTTTGAAAAGTAATATTAAATTAGTAGCACTAAACTTACAGATAAGGAAAGTAAATTTATTTGAAAATTACTTTATACAAATGATAATGAATTTCAGTTGAAATATTTAAATTTTAAGAAAAGCCTGGCTGTGTGATCTTTTAGAGAAGTTACTTGTAAAGGAAAAACCTTTTTTTTCTTTGATAAAATGTGTATGTGAAACACATTCTGTGATCAATGGAGCTATTTGTTGGATATACAAATGAATTGGACACAATGTATTTTAAATATATATTTTATTAAAGAAAAGTGGTTTTACTAGTAGCTTCTCTAAAAAAAATAGTTAATCGATCAATCAGTGAAATGCAAACACACTGGTTGTTTTATTCTGTGTACAATATAACTGGTTGTCACATCATACATATTCTTTGCAAATTTGTAATTGCTCTCTATGTGAAAAAGCAATGAACTTCAATTACTTGTTTGTCATGAGTTTCATTATTAAAACCTTTTAATATAAAATGTGTAATGTATCTGGAAAAAATATGCAGAGCAATACAATAGTTTCTGGGCAAGTACATTGCTCTAGGTGAGGGGTGGTCATAATGTAATGACTTTTCAGTACATATATATATGCTAACACTGGGAATTTGTTCTAAAAGAAAAATTTGTGAGATAACATAATATATCGGCAGTTGAATGATTGTAAATTCTATAAAATTATGCGAAGTTTCTATTAAAAGAAAAAGAAATCTAAGCAAAATGATTATTCGTTTATTTTGTAGCTAAGGCAGATGTTTTATTAAACATTTCTTTATCAAATATTTTTTATCAGGAATCATATTAATTTGCTGCAGACTTATTTATTAAACAGAAGAAATATGTTTTTATGGACATATAATTAAAATTCATGTTTTAAATTACTTTTAAGGTAAATAGTTATTTATTTTTTAAAAGATCATATTTTTTTCAGGTTAAAATGTCTGTGTATGGAAGTTATTTTAAAGCTGTTGGTTATAAATCTGTAGCTGTTATTACCATTGCATATATTGTGTGGCAGGCATTCTCTGTAGAAGCTAATGTATGGCTTAGTGAGTGGGGAAATGATAAGTTTATGAATGGATCTGAGGGTAAAGCACAGAGAGATTATAGGCTTGGAGTTTATGGAGGCTTAGGTTTTGGTCAAGGTAAGTATTTTTTTGTGTGTATTTTGATTACACATTTTATAAAATTTCAAAAATATAAAACAGAAGTTTTAGAAACAGAATAGTTGATTTTTTTTTCTAATTGTTTAATTGATATTGTAGGAATTTTTGTAGATTGCAATTTTATTAAATCTTTAATGTGTAAAAGATCTGTATATTTAGGTTTTTTTAAAAAAACTAAATATACATATTTATTTGATACCAAGCTGCAACCCGGATTCTCACATTTATGTGGAAAAAAATGTCAAAATGTTTATGAATATCTGATATTTAAGGAATTTAAAATTTATTTTACCTGAATCAAAAAATTACATTCAAGTAAGTTAAATTTTTCTCATCCAAAAATTTTTTTTGTCTTTCACGGTAAACGGTACCAGATTTTCAGTAGCATTAACATGGGAAAAAAGTGGCTTAGATTAAAATAAATAGGGGTAATAATTTTATATAGTATTTATGAGTATATCAGAGGAGCAGTCAAATGAAATTATAAAAGCTATCAGTTACCTCAATGGCACTTGTATAACCTCTAATTGTTTTTATCTCATTATCACAAGGTGAACTCAAATTTTAAAATATCACCTATCGATATCTAACTTTTTCAAGATTTAGTACGCTTGATAGATTTAATTTAATTGAAAAACAAATTTAAAAATGCTTGAAATATTGGTATTAATTTCATTAAACTTTTTGCAAAAGATACTTATAGAAATAAGTTTGATTTCACAGAATGTTTAGTGTGATAGTTTCTCTATATTTTCTCACTAAGTATAGAAGTAAACTTAAAATAATATGCAAATGTTTTTTTTTTTTTCTGAAATTTTTCTGTGGATATTAACTTATATACGTAACTTCATTTTTCTTTTCAAATACATTTTTAGTAAAAATATAAAATATGTTAAATGTATTTGTGTTAACTTTATCTTGAATAAAATTTATGAATGCTGAGTATGTATTGGATACATTTTTAACAAAAAGTATATTATCTTTTTTTATTCGTTAGTATTGATGATGAATGCATTTAGTAAAATTTTGCAATATTTCATTTTTGTAGCTTTGGCAATATTCATTGGAGCTTTTGCTGTTGCCTATGGAACACTTACAGCATCAAATGTTCTACATAATGAAATTTTAGTAAATGTTTTGAAGTCTCCCATGTCCTTTTTTGACACAACTCCATTAGGACGTGTAGTGAATCGTTTTGCTAAAGATGTTGATACCGTTGATGTTACCATTCCTTTGACTCTAAGATCTTGGCTATCCTGTTTGCTTCAAGTCATCTCTACTATTATTGTTATCACAATTCAAACACCCATCTTTTTGGTTGTTGTGTTGCCAATTAGTATTATATATTATTTCATTCAGGTGAGTTTTCTTTCTATTTATTTACTGTATGAATTTTTTATTTATTTTTAAGTTATAATTGCTCTGATTGCTTAGTATATTTGTATTTGGTTGTTATATTTGCATGTCGTATGCAGTTATTAACATAGCTGTGATATATAACTTTTTGATTATTGTAAATGAATTGTAATGTTAGAAATATTTTACTTACAACTCATTATCCTTCAATCTTTCATCATATCGTTAAAATTTATTTTATCATATTATTGGAAACACAGAAGGTTTCTTTGTTTTTATTTCTTTTACAATAAACTTGAACTTTTTAAATAATTTTGTGTATGATTGATATGCTTTTCCCTTTCTTTTTATAGCACTTCTATGAGTTGTGTTGAGAAATACTAACATTTCAAAATAATTATTGCTTTTTGTTTCATTGCATAATTTTATTATGACATACTATATTTACAATGTTAGTATTTTTCATAAATATGTTTAATTTTGATTGTATATTTCTAATTACAAAATTGTTTCTAAGTGTATTTGATATTGTATATTTATTTTGTAGCGATTTTATTTGTCAACAAGTCGACAGCTGAAGAGACTGGAATCTATCACTCGGTCTCCAATTTATTCACATTTTTCGGAAACTTTGTCGGGTGCCAGCACCATTAGAGCTTACAAAGCAGAAGAAAGATTTTGTTCTCAGTCCAATAATTACATTGATAATAACCAAATATGTTATTATCCGAGTATTATATCTAATAGGTATGTAGAGAATAATTTTAAAATCATTTTAGACAATTTAAAGTTTTGAATGTACCTTAATGTTATTATTTTTAATGTATGTATTTTTTATCCATTATTAAGTATTTGTATTTTTTTTATTGAAAAATATGATGACATAGAAGCATTTGAAAAAAATATATTAAAAATGATAAGAGGTATACAGGGGGAGCACAATAAATGAACCTGATTTTAAAAATTCATATTATCAAAACTAATACACATATTACAATTAGTGATACATGAATGTAAAGTAGGTGCATTTAGAAATCTCAATGGAAAAGATTCACCAACAAACAAGGGCATTCTGCAATGGTGTCATCAATTAAAGAAAACAGGTTGCTCATGCAAAAAGAAAAGAAACCGTCTGCTAAATGTCTCAGAAGAAGCAATGGAGAGGGTGAGGCAGAGTTTTGTTCAAAGTCCACTGAAGTTTATGAGAGTTGCCGCCTGTGAACTTGGAATGCCCCAGAAAACAATATGGAAAATTTCATGAAAAAAGTTAAATTTTTAGCTGTATTTGCAATTGACACTACAAATAAGCATTTGTGTAACATTAGAAATTATTGATAGTGTGAAACTTCAAAATGTATGGATTGAACTGGATTATAGATTGGAGTATGCCTTGTAACAAGAGGGTTTCACACTGAACATTTGTAACAGAGAAAAATTTGGTATGTTTCTCTTTACATTCATGTAATATGTGCAGCAGTTTCAATAATATAATTTTTTTAAAATCTGGTTCATCTTTTGTGCTCACCCTGTATATATATGTTAACTGTTTTTTCAATTTCTGTGTCTAATATTAGATTTTTCACATGTTAACAGAAGGAGTAGGATAATTTTTTTTTTTTTTTTTTTAGAATTTTGATTAAATTTCAAATTAGCTTTCATAATTTATGGACTTTTGATTTTGTTTAAGGAAGAAATATATCTGAGATAAATAATATTTTATTGTTGCATATTGTACCAAATTTTCTTCTGTAAATTATGTGCAATTGAGTTTATGCTCATAAATTTAAGTTTTGACGCTTTTTTAACTAATTTAATGTTACTTTTGAAAATTGATTGTAAATTTCTTTCTACTGTTTATTTTTCAAAAGCTTTACAATAAATTGAGTTTTTGCTTATTTTTATGACTTCTGATTTTTGATAAAAACTTATGACATTATGTGAAAGTTTCACGTTTTGCTTTTTAAAGATTTCTTAAAATGTACTTTTATTTTTCAAGGTGGTTGGCTATTCGATTGGATTTTTGTGGTAACATAATAATATTCTTTGCTGCATTGTTTGCTGTTCTTCAAAAGGATAGCCTAGATCCAGGGAAAGTAGGCTTATCTGTGACTTATGCACTTCTGGCAAGTATTATAATAGAATAACATAACAGCTTTTAACTTTCGAGTCTTTTACGTGAACATTACTTTTTTAGATACAAATTTTGAAAAAATCAAGATGTTTATAAACAGCAATTTTGTTCATTTTGATTCTCCCCTTTTTGTGACAGTTGGAAATTATGTATAATTGAAAGGCAATGGAATAAATACATTTTAGATTTTATAAAATTAATTGCTCAGTTAAATTAATAATTAGAGTTAATGAAAGATTTAGGTGTTGATGTGTAAATATTCAAAAGATGCAATTGTTGCATACAGTGATGTTAAGTTGATATTGTGGTTTCCATAAAATTATGTAATTTCAATCCAATGAAAATTTTAAGATAAAAATTTTAACCTAATTTTATTTTAATTGAAAACTAGAAAACAGTTGTGTATTTTTTAATTTCTAAAGGAAATTATTGCATTAACTAATAAATACTTTTCACAAAATGTATGGAAAAGTTCTGGTTATATTTTTCAAACTGAAATTTTATAGATTTAACTTGCATTATTTTTGAAGTTTAATTATTTCTCAGATATAATTGCAAACATTTTGTTAGAAACTTTGTTGTTCAACTACTCTTGATATAAGATGCTTTAATTTGCAATATAATTTTATTTCAGGTTACAGCTACATTAAATTGGTTGGTACGAATGAGTTCAGAATTGGAAACTAATATTGTTGCAGTTGAAAGAATTTTGGAGTATTCTAAAACTCCAACCGAGGTATAAATATATTCTTAATATGTGTTAAAGCATTTTACGTAGTTCAGTCAAATATTTTTTATGCCATATTTTTAATTTAATGATTATTAAAATATATGAACATTTTTGTTTTCAATCAGCCAATTTCTTTCTTTTATATATGAATATAAAACATAATTTTTTTTTATATAAAATGCATAATGGTGTATTTCTTTAAAAAATTATTTCTAATTGTCACATTGATCCAATAGGAAGCTGAAAAATTAACTTTGTAATTAATTTAATTTAGTATCATCTGTCAATAGTCACACACAAATTTTATGTTACAAATGTTTTTGAATTTTTCTACTTAATATTCTTTTCAGGCTCCTTGGATAATTGAAGGTAAAAAACCTTATGATAGTTGGCCTGATAAAGGAACTGTGAAGATGGACAATTATTCCACTAGATATAGGGAAGGATTGGATTTGGTGCTCAAACGAATTTGTTGTGACATTAAATCTGGGGAAAAGGTAAAAATCATCAAAATCTTTGTTAAGAAAACCATTAATTGATATATTTTTTTAATAAAATTTTTATACGAAAATTGTGTAAAACAAATAAAGCATTTGATGTGAACTTTTCTGAAATGTTTTTTTCTCTATAAGGACAAGGAATATATATATATATATTGATTTATTTTCTTAGGAAATAATACTGATTCATGCACATTGTGTGATATTTGAAAAATTGCTGTATTATGCAAAATTAAATTTCTTGGAAGAAAAACAAGATAATGTTATAATGTATTTATTCCCGGTGCTTCGGGACCATACTTTTTTTCTCGATTACTGTATTTAATAATAGTTCATTTGGATTGGTAAAGATAATGTTTTAACATTATTTCAATGATTCATTTTAAGTTTTATTTTGGAAATTTAATGGAATTGTAAATATTATATCACATTATGTTGTATCTCAAATATCTCATTAGAGATGCAATTAGTAAATTTTTATATAAGTTTTTAACTTTTTTTTGTAATATTTAATATTGCTTCACTAATTGGTTGCAATAATTAGGAAAATATTACATAGGTATTTTGGTAATATGTCAATTATTAATATATCAAGTATATGTCAATTATATTGTACCAAATAATGAAAAATAAAAATCTGTTTACTCTATTTAGATTTAAAATATTGATTGAAATTATTACACATGGATAGTTTCTTTATAAAATTGTAAAAAATTTAAAAGTTTTTTTTCTAAGTTAATTTTTTTCTTGCATAATTTATAGATAGGAATTGTTGGTCGAACAGGAGCAGGAAAATCTTCTCTGACTCTTTCATTGTTTAGAATAATTGAAGCTACTGATGGTAAAATTGAAATTGATGGTCTCAACATAGCAGAAATGGGGCTGCATCACTTAAGATCTAAAATTACTATCATTCCTCAGGTAATACATTTCATTTCATAAGTATGTTAAATGCAAACTGTATTTATTATAAAGTCAGCTCCCCAACTCTTGTGAATGGATTACAAATGGATAAACTGGGATAGTAGTGGCAATGCAGTCCTACAATTTTTAAATGGGTGGGGGTGAGGGGAGATGGATAGATACCACATGATTGGAATACATTGGATACATACATTCAATATTTTTTATTTTGAGTTTCAAATCTGCAAATAGAATACAAATAACATTTGTAATGGATATTAGATTCTGGTTTCTCTTAGCTTTTCAATGTCTTTTCTCACTTTTATCTGCAATGTCTTGCTGGTAGAGAGAGAGAGAGAGTTATATATTGATCATTTTGATTATTAAAGCTGAACTCACAATAATTAAATTTCATCCTACTTTTGCATATCTTTATGGAAAGATGGACATCTTATAATAGAAGCTACTCTTACGTATACATTTTTTCTAGTAATGGGTTTAATTTTATTGAGAAATTAAATTTAAAAAAAATGTGTAACATTTGTCTGAAGTAACTACAATGTTGGAAATTATCTATTTAATTAAATTTAAATTATTTTATATTAGTATAGCAAATAATATTAAGAAAAATTATACAGTGTATTTATGATGTCATTTATCATTTGCTACACTGCTTGATTTTTAACAAGCCATAAACAGATCCAAGAGTTATTGATTTGTAATTTAAATGAGGACAGACAGTTATTTTTTTTATTATGCATGATTTTTTCCCCTTTTAATTAAGGGGGATAGTTAAAATAATTTTTTTTTTACTAAATTGAATATCAATGTTTATAAAATAACTGTATTAATTTATCTTGCATCTAGAATCAGAATTGCATTTATATGTACATTTGAATAAAATAAAATTTTAAATTTATAAAGTTTTGTTAAATTCAAAAGAATAGAATAAATAGAATTATTGAGACTTTTTTTTTCTTCTGTAAATTTTACAAATACAGTTTATCATTATTGTTTGGCGGGGATTTTACATATTTTAGTCAATGGTGCTTGCATGTTTAAACATGAAATTTTGATTGAAAATTTTAAAAAGTCTTGGGCTAAAATGTAGTAATAATTGGTAATACTTTAAGAAATATATTCTTAATACTATCACTATCACCTCTTATTTTAAATGTTTTTGTTGTAGCTGATATTTTTCTTTAAAGTAAACTTCTGTTCATCTTTACAAATTGCCTTTTTAATTTCATTACGGTTTCAGGATCCAGTGTTGTTTTCTGGAACACTTCGAATGAATTTAGATCCCTTCAGCTGGTATTCAGATGAACAATTGTGGGCAGCTTTGGATCATGCTCACTTGAAAAATTTTGTGTCGTCACTTGATGAAGGCTTAGAACATGAAGTTGTAGAAGGAGGTGAAAATCTAAGGTAATGAGCCTCATCTGTTTTATTACTTTAATATTATAAAAATGCATTCAAACATTTTTAAAGATAAAATCAGGAAATACAAGAAAGTTAACTGGAATAAGCAAGTAGATACCTTAAAAATAGTTTATTCTAATCAAAAATATACAAGTAACAGAGCTTAAAGTTCATGGTTGATTATCCTTTTGCAAAAATTATACTTTTCATTTACTTGATATAATTTAAGCTAGTTTTTTTTTCATACAACTGTACTATTTTGTACCATTTTTCTAATTAAACTACCTTTAGTTAAATTTTTGAAAAAACATCATAATCTTAGTAAAACTTGGAAGCATTTTGCAAATGTATGCACAATGCTTTCAATGAAAACTAAATTATTCAGTCAAAAAAAACTAAACAGCATTGCCAGATCATTAAGCTACCCTAAATTATATAAAAGAAATTTAAACTACCCCATAGTTTAGTAAAAGATGCATGCATAAGAGTAAAGATTTTGTTTGTGTGTGTTTGAGAGAAAGATTAATAAAATATTAAACTAAAAGCCCCACCCCAAATGAGTTTCAATATTTTGATTCATTTTGTTTTGGTGAATGTTTCTTTGGTCTTATAGTGTCTTTTTAACACGTTTTTATAAGTTTCACCTGTATGTAATGGAATCTTTGAAACTCGATTTTTACCCACTTTAAGCTCTGATTAATTCAAAAGTTTGCACACTTGTCAAGGACTGATGACATTACAATAATTTCAAAATTTTGTTCCATTGAACCTGATCAGGATCGTCAAAAATAACAATTTTAAGGATTTCGACATTTGGCGACTAATTCATTATATCGTTTCCAGATTTAGCGACTAATTGCATATACTATTTCCAAATTTGGTGACTAATTCCATACTCCATTGTTAAATTTGGCAACTAATTCCAATTATGGCCACTAAAAGATCCTACCCCTTAAAAAGGTACAATCCTAAAAATGAAAACGCTTGTTGTTAATACAAATAAAACAAACAAAGAAGTGTTCTTTATGTGAGAAAAGAGGGAGGGTGTGTGTGTGTGTGTTAGAAATTTCTTATAATAAACAATCAAGTTTTTCTTAAAATGGAAATAAAAAGACTCGTGCACGTGAAAAAAAAAATTTGTTTTAACTGCTTAACTCAGATATTCTGTTTTTCAGCTGAAGTAATCTAAGAAAACCTTAATGATAGATGTACATATGTTCGAGAGATATGCGTATCCACGAGATCATGTCCAAATAATTTTTCTTTAACTACTTCTTAAATGGAAGTACATTTTTACGTTTATTACAATTGATAGTACCAAGTTTTTTATCCTAAATATAAATTATTTTTAAAAAAACCTAATCTATAAAACCTGAACGTTTTAAAAAATCCCCTATGAATAACTCTTGTAGAAAACTAAATGTTTTCTACAAGAATATAGAATTCCACGAGTAATCGACAATTAGTCGATTACTCATGGGAATAATAATTTCAATTCACTATAAAAGTGTGTTTTTTAGTTTTTTTAAACTATAATTTATTTCCATTATCCACTTGTTGCAGTCCGCATAAAATACCTGTCATATATATTTGACCCAGTGGGAAAAGGTTGAATACCATTGACCTAAATCATATTAAAAATCCAATAATTTTAAAAAGATTTCCAATTTTTTTTCCTTTTTTTAATGAATTTTTGCAGCTTTTTCGAAATTTTTTCTTCAGTTCTCAGAATTATATTTTAATCTCATGTTAACTGTAAGGATTCTCCTGTTCAGATTTCATTTTGTAATGTATCAATTTAAATTATTAATATTACGTTTGAAATAGATCTGTTGAAACTATAAAAATATCCTCCTATTTTCTTTGTGATAAAGTATTTTTATGAAGAATATTTTTCTTAGTACATTATCATATTAGTAATATACAAATGTTTTCATTTCTTGATTTTAATTTTTCATTTATATATAATCTTATTAATTCTGAATGCAATTATTATTATTTTAGTGTTGGTCAAAGGCAATTGGTCTGCCTTGCCAGAGCTTTGCTTCGAAAAACTAAAATTTTGGTATTAGATGAAGCTACAGCTGCTGTAGATTTGGAAACTGATAGCCTCATTCAAGGTACTATCAGAACAGAATTTGCTGATGCATCTGTACTTACAATTGCTCATCGGCTAAACACTGTCATGGATTATGATAGGTACCTTTTTACTGTTGTCCTCTCTCTTTTAAAAACATTTATTATAAATTTGCATTTATTTTTCAATATTAGAATATTTTTTAAAACTTAGTAATTTTGTAGGCAATTTATTTTCATGTTATCAAATGAAATCTTTCTTGAAAATAACTTAAAAATTCTAAGTATTTTTTTTTTAAATTTTGAAAAAAATAAATAGCAGTTTATCTGTCTAAATGCATGCATTAATTTAGCTTTTTAAATGTGGATTAAGAATTTCTTTAAGAGATATCCTGAATTAAATTGTGTCCTCTCAAATTCAAAGTTTGAACTGTATTATTGAATAACTCTTTTGGCAGTTAATTTGAAGTTTTACAATACGTGCTTCATTGTTTCCTCATAAGCCAAATATGTAACCTGCTCTCTTATTTCATCTATTTTTAGAACAAAATTGTTTTCTGAAAGGAGTCTCAATAATTAAATGAATCAATTCATAGTGTGTAAAATGTTTTAATTTATTTAGTTTCTTTAAAAAAACACATTTTTAGGTTTATAATACAGTTATTGAATTGTATTCAAAAGTAAAGGAAAAATAGTCCTGACATATTGATATACATTTTATTTTAAATTTAATAAAGCAAATCATATTAGTGCTTCAATGCAAATGTCAAATAAATTTTTTTATTGGGCAAAAAAAGTAAATAATTGATAAGTCACTTGTTATTTATATATAATTCAGAATTAAAGCTATCCAATTCTGTTTAAAAGAGAAGTAAGTACCTCTCATCTGGTACAGCAGTTAGGGACACTGGCTGCTGTGCCATTGAGCCTGGGTTTGAATCCTGGAGAAGGCATGGATGTTCGTAAATGTATAGTGCCTTTGCAGCATGAGGGTACTTTGCTGCAAGACCTCTCATGAGGTTGGTGGAAGGGGAACAGAGGTGGGAGGCTCCTGACCACCTCCAGGGTGTTCTCTCCCAAAAGTGTGGTGAAACCGAGCCAAAACGTACTATCACTTATATGGTGCTCAAAGCTACAGCTAACAATAGCTAGCCCTATGCCACGATGAGTTTCATGTATCTCGATCTGACACTGTTGGACAGGTGGCATTGGCAACAACAGAGAAGTAGAATGTTTTAAGAAATAGATTTATGTATAGCTTTTAAGTCATTGAAAAAATACTACATTTTTATTTATATATTTTTTATGTTAAAGCATGTACAAATAATTAATTTGTATGGGTATTTTTGTTATTTAGGATAATGGTGTTGGATCAAGGAGAAGTTGCAGAATTCGATTCTCCTGAAACCTTGCTGAAAGATAAAGAATCAATTTTCTATGGAATGGCCAAAGATGCCAACCTTGTTTAAGAACACTCAGTATTTCCTCCCCATTTTTTTTTCAGTTGCAAGATCTCTGTATGATCGATCTATTAAGTATTATGGACTAGCATGCGATGCCTTTTAGTATATGTTTCATTAACTGTTTGTATTCTGTGATGTTAACCAATCAAAACAGGAATAGGATTTTTTTAAAGATGTACATATTTAATATAAATGTACTTAATTTTTAAAAATTGTTTGTTTATTTTGTGCTTATTTTAAATATGAATATTTTTTTAAGCATGTTTGTTTATGTTCACTATTATTTGAATTATAATATTTTATCCAAAAGCACATCATTTTGTTAACTATATTTAATTTATTCAAATCATAGGCTTCAAACATATAATCATGCCAATACTGTTAAGAGACATTAAATTGTCAGCATTTGTGCATTCTATGTATGGTTTTCATTAAATTTTTACTTAAACTTTTTTTAGGAAGAATGTTAAAAATATTAAATATAAATTTGGATAATTAACCTCTGAAGTATACTGTATTAAATATATGTAACATAACTTTTTTTCATTTTTCAATTTATAAATTTATGGCAAGTGTAAAACTCATAAAGTTTCTTTAATGTTGTACAAAATTGAAATACATAATTTCCTTTTTTTAAATAATTTCTTATTGTTGTAATTACTTTTAATATTACATTATGCAAAAAGGAAAAAAATCATACTGTTCTAGTGAAAATCTTTACAAAATTATCTTACCATTATTTCTTCACAATAATTATAAAGTAGAATTATAAAAATTAAATAATTTCTCTGAATTTTGTGTTCCATGTAGAAATCATCTTCTAAATATTTTTAATGAAAGAAGTAGTAATTTTTCAAGTTTTGATCAGCTTATTTTGCATTTCTGGCCATTATACAATGATTGTATTCTGTTTTCTTTGATCAAGAGACTGATTAAACATTTTCATATGATGTTTGTCTTGTTTTTTCCTCCAAAGTAAACACTATTATCATATATTTAATTATTTATAATAATTAAGATTTTTAATTAAATTACATATTTATAATTTAATTCTTGTTGAAATTTTTCTGGTTTTGTATTAAAAATCACCCCCCTCCCCCGGGTTTTAAGAAGTGGATAGCTCTACAGTGACTGATAGATATATTTTTATATAAAGCTTTGATACTGCATAATATGTGTATCTTATAATAGTGTCCCTACTATCAGCTTATTGCAAAATCTCTTATTTGATTTACTATGGCTGCTGTGTTATGTCTCCTTAAATATTGTTTAAACTTGTGAAGGAAAATAATACTTGTATTGTCCTGTTGAGAAAAGAAATAGTTCTAAGTCAGTGGGAACACAGCCAGCTGAATTTTTATATTTAGCAATATGAACCTTGAATTTTTCTAGGTTTAATCAGAAACTAGTTATTTTGATGCCCTAATATAGTTATATAAGAGCTGGGTATTCTTGAAATGGTTCTTCAAGTTATATATTGTGTAATGTAAGAACTTCCAACATGGCTTGGAAAGTTATATGTACATAAAATATTTTTTTACTGTTGAATGATTGTTATATTTAGTGTTAGCCACTTTGCTAATTCCCATTATCACTTGCTTCCATGCAAGAGGACAATATGTTCTCTTCTATGTGATAATGAGAAAAGACTAGTTAAATAAAAAAAAAGTTATGTAGCTCATTAAGATTAAATTTTATTATGTTCCTGTAGAGTTGCCATAATGGACTATAGGTGAAAATATACCATGTGCAGGGATGTCTTAGGGCCGGGGTGGGCATTAAGTCGATCGCAATCGACCGGTGGATTACCAAGACATTTTGGAGTGACCCCCTTTACATAAACGATTCTTTAGACGCGCATACTAAAAGAAACACAGATGGTTACCAAGTTAATGGAAACACCCGTGAATTAAACTGCAACCCAAATTTGAGAGAAGTTTTCAAAAATTTACTAGACTAGAATCAAAAATTGCACTCATGGGGAAAATATAACTAAAAGTATGTTACAGGTTCTCTTTATCTCTCGAGGAAAACAATTTTTTTTCTCCTTCAAAAGGACGTAATTTGTAAAGAAAAACTTTTGGAATCTAGTAAACAAAGTAAAGTATCTTAATTTTAAAAAAAGCTGTTATTCATTTAACATCGTTCTTTCACTTCACCTATCTGTTGTGAATCTATGTTTTGAAAGAAGAATATATAATTAAGACAACATATTTCCGTTTCACAGACGGCCACTTAGAATCCATTGTAAGATTCGCAGTTAGTAATTATATACCGAGGTATTCAAGATTGGGGGCGGGTAATATGAAGTCGTCTGATTGAAGTCTTCTATGAGACTATAGCTATGAGAATTAATTTTAAGTGAAAATTGTTTATTTTTTTATGTATTGTGAATTGTTTGAAAATGCATCATTTGACATTATTAATCTTATGGGTATAGTTATTATGTATGTTTGTATTTTGCGTTTTACTTAAAGCTTAGTTTTAAAAGAGTATTTCTACTGTAGTTATGTAGGGAAGCACACACATGCTGTATTTATTATTGTTAAAATACAAATATTGTTGAATTTTTTCTTTTGCTCATCACACCTACGTCACAAGGTGGACCGCAACACCTTGAAAAAATTAAAAGTAGACTGTGCCATGTAAAAGTCTGCCCACCCTTGTCTTAAGGCATGGGCCCAAGTCCAGGGCCTCATCTCATTTTCGACTAGGCCCTAATAAGATAATGATTCGAGAACAAATTCAAGGTCAGGTGTTTTTTCCGGTTGTATTCTCTGAAAAACTGGAATTATAGGATGCTATATCGACTGGCTACATGTGATGATTGTTGTTTGTATTATTTGACAATGTAATGCTATGTGCCGTCTACTTTTAATGGTTGTAGATGGGGGCCTATGTTTGTGGCCCAGGGCCACAAGAAGTCTTCATACGTTCCTGACCATGTGATTTGAACTCTGCTAAGTAACATTTAAGCCAAACACCTTTCTCCTACTTTTAAACATGAGGAATAGATTCTGAAGCCACATCTGATTTATTAAGAAGCAGCCTTTTATTTTTATTGCACAATGAAATCCCCTACATTGTAGCTTAAAATTTGTTATTTGTCAAATCTCTATTTCTGTATTTTTCTTTACTAATAAATTAATAAAACGTTATAATTATGACAAATATTTAAATATACCGTAAAATCCAGCATATAACATGCACCTAGACTTTCAAGCTGCAATTTTTTTATTTTTAGGTATATTCGCCGTATACTGTGCACCCTATTTTTGTAATGTACGTTTACAATGCTCCTGTGTATTGTAGTCATTTAATCAAGAAAATATTATTCCAAGCTTTAGAAAAAAAATGTACTTCTAAAACTAAAACCCTTTAAGTTCATAAGGAATGTCATTTGTTGCCCAACCGGTATAGTGGTTAGCGACACTGACTGGGGTGCCGTGGGGACTGTGTTTGAATCCCGAAGAAGACATGGATGTTTGTAAATGTATAGTGCCTTTGAAGCATGGGGATACTTTAAATAGCCGTCGAGCCACAAGTCCTCTTGTGTGGTTGGTGGAAGGGGTAGGGAGGTGGGAGGCCCCTGACCACCCCCAGGTGTCCTCCCTCAAAATTGGGGTGGAAACGAGCTGATTCGTACTGTCACCTGTATGGTGCTCAAAGCTACGGTTAACGACAGGCATCACTTAGCCCTTTGCCATGATGAATTTCTTGGGCCTCGATCTGGCCTTTGCCAATCAGGTGGCATCAGTAACAACAATAGGAATGTCATTTATTTTAAATAAGTAGTATTTCGATCTATGTAGAAGTCTTAATTTCTATCAATGCTCATCTTTTTTTTAAAGCGTTCACTTTTATACCCTACTTATAACCTGCGAACCCTTAAATTTCAATCTTATTTTTTGTGTTCAGAGTGTGCATTATATGCTGGATTTCACAGTACATAGCTTAGGATGATTGGAATGATTATTAATTTTTTGTATCATAGATTATAAAAACTTTTTAGTATAATAAGAACACATTAAATAAAGTATTTTTTCACAGTTTAAAAATGCAGTTAAATTAAAATATTTAAATAGGTTTTCTATTAAATTACGAAAAAAAAATTGAGACTAATGGAAAGGTCCTAACATTAAATATGTTCAGCTTTTCTATAGTTTTATTGTTTTGTAAATATATTTTGTGTGGAATGAAAAAAGAATAACTAAAGAAATTGAAATTAATGTCAAATCATTCCAATATCAGAGCTTTTTGGTATTGCAACATGTTAAGGAGAAAACCATATTAAAAGAAAAAGATTAAGAAAAAATAGCTTGAAAAACTTGAGACTTCGTAAGTGCTTTGAAATTCTGCATTCGATTCTAGTTTTAGCTATAATTTTCGAATTTTTTTATATCATGTAAAATTAAGACTACACATTAATCATGAATTAGAAAAGATACCAAATTTTTTATGAGAGTTTTGCTTCAACCTCATAAATATTGAGATATTTTTGTTATTGCTATTACATAATTTTTTGAAAATTAAATGAAGTACTGGTTAAAGGCACTTTAAAACGATGGCACAAATAAACATTTTTTTTTTTTGCTTTATAAATTAGACAATCGACTCCCAAAACTGTATTTAGCTTATTTCTAGGTAGTTTCTAATAGAATATTTTGGTTCTTATTTATGTAAAAAATAGCTGATTCTAAGTAGTTTTCAATTAATCAAAATGCACATTTTCTGGAATTTTATCTTTTATTTCAAAATATTTTTCTTATCTGATCTTTGACTTACATTATTAGAAATCAAAAGCATGATCATTATTATCTAATTATTCTATTAGTTAATATTCCATTGTTTTTTGCCCAACCTACAATTGTCAGATATTTCTTTAAAGTTACTCATTTCTTGTAAAGAAAATAAGTTCAGGGGAAATAAATATGACTGTTAGTTAATTCTTTAATATCAGTTTAACTAACTATAACTGTCATAAAAACATAGAAATAATTGTATGAATATTGATATTCTAATTACTGCGATTTTTTTTTTTTTTTTTTTTTTTTGCTGAATGAAGAATTCTTTTTAGTGAAAAATCTTGAGTAGTATATTAAGAAATCAAATATATAACAATATTTTTGGAGCAATTGAATATTATGGATTCAGGAGTAAAATTTGAGTGCCTATTTGTTATTTAAATGTTCATTTTCTTAAAAATGCATTATTAATATATTACATTAATGTAACTAAGATTAAAAATTCATTTGTACTTGTTATGATAATGGTACATAATAACTTAATGTTTTCCTTGATTGCTAAATACTTTCAATTGTTTTGTCATACATTACTGAATTCATTAAAAAATAGAATACTACTGGCAACACTTCATATTATATCTGTTTGCTAGTGAAAATAACGGTCAGAATGTTTTAAGTATAAAAAATATGTTTAATTCATTTCACTGATAATGAACATCAGTTTAAGTAACTTAGACGAGGTTTTTCTAGCAGAGATTTTCTAAACTTTTTTTTACTACTGATTTATAAATCCTAAAATGATTACATATTTTTAATGCACTCACGTCCAAAAGTTAAGCATTAAGAGGAAAATGTTAATTTCCGTAAGCCAATCAGTATTAAAGAAACCGGCATTTGCTGCAAAGGTAGAAGGCAGTATGCAAATATGTGTGTATTTCAGGTAACAGCCAAACACGGTTACGCGTCGAGGAATATGATAACAAGGCAGTCGTATAAGAAGCCGGCATTGTGAAGAGTTATAGGAGTTGCACATGGAAGTGCCGATGAAATGTGATTAGAACATTCGTATGATTTGTTTTCAAACTAGACGTGTTTCTATGGCTTCCAGAAGATGAATGGAAAACTCTGAGCGCTGTCAGATGCATTGAAGCTGGACAGTCTATCACTGATGTTGCTCATTGCTTCGGCGTTTATTATTCCGTCATTTCACGATTATATAAACGATTCCAAACCACCCAAAAAGTTGTCCGAAGACCTGTAGCCGGTCGTTACAGAGTTACGATCCCCCCTTCTCCCCACGCTAGATGGATATATTTTTGTTATAGCCTAGCGGAATCGAAGGTCGACCTCCACACGTGTGGCATCTATGATCAGGGCCGGTTCTACCAGTTTTGCCGCTCCACTCCAAAAAGCAAATAATTATAATTAAAAAAGATAAATTGTTCATAAATACACACCTATAAAACTTGAATAATTCTTGAAAACAGAACGGCAGCGTAATAAATATGTCTTAAAAATTACAAATAATTCGAAATTAAGGACAATTGCATATTGTTTCAAACGAATAAAATGTAAGTGAAGGAATCACCCATTTCAGTAGGCCAATTTCTTCGAAAGAGTCTACTGATGGTGGGGATCACAAACTTTTACTTTAACTTATAGTAACTACACTCAAGTCTAAAATAAAACATCTCCTGGGTTCTCTTTATCTACCCCAAAAGCTCTTATTACTCCTGTCCCCTTTTGGATATCGAACATAGTACGGATGAAAGGAATGTCCGTTGTGACCCCGCTCCGGGATGGGGAGAAAGTTGCTAGTGAAATAAGAGCAAACATATCAAATTTCATGATTTAACATACACTCCCCACTCGAACCCTTCAAGTTTCCAAGGAAACAGACGTTAAACATATAAAATAAGGAAATAAGATTCATTGAATGAAATATCAAATTCATACTCGGTAATAATTCAGAAAATATACTAAATATTTATTACGAAAAAAATTTTTTTTTCTTCAAATTCAGTACAAATGCCGCCCCGGGTAGGGTTCCGGTTTGTCCGGCCCTAGAGGCTGCCCTTCTATGGTCGCAACAACCATTGGTAAGACTATATCTGCCACTACTACTCAAGCGAAGGATACACTTGAATGGTCCGTACACCCGGTTCCTACGAGTTTGTGCTCTTTTATCCGTCCAGAAGCACGAATAAAGTGTTGCCGCTAGTATGTGAATAGGACAGTGTCTGATCAAAGCAACGTTAGTTCACAGATGAGTTCAGATTTGCTGATCAACCCGGTGATAAGCGTGTAGCGATCTAGCGGGAACAAGGTACACGCAATCGGCCCGAGAACATCAAGCATTCCGCGGTGGAAGCATCATGGTCTGAGCATGGATTTCATTGGATATCGCACCGACCTGCACATCTACAGGCGCGGTTCTGTGACGGCTGAACGGTAACGAGATGAAGTCCTAGACCCTATTGTTAAACTGTACGTTGAAGCCGTTAGTTGTTCGTTTGTTTTAATGGACGGCAATTTGCGTTCCTACACAACTACCATCGTTCACGACTCTCTGGAGAGTGAGAGGATTGCGCGTATGGAGTGGCTGGCTTACTCCCCCGACCTTAATCCAACTGAAAATTTTTGGGATACCCTTGGCTATGCCGTGTGTTGACATTTCATCCATTCTCAGAGATTTAGAAACTGCCTTACGGGAGGAATGGTGATTCTGGACTCTGCGGTGGTTGATCACCTGGTAACAAGCATGATCATACGCTATACGCTTCGTATGAAGGGGAGATACTCTCGTATACCCTATTAACGTTGGTTTTGTTGTTTTAGATGCCACTTTGTTAATGACGCAAATATCGTGTCATCTTATAATACCTCTATTTTTTTATCTCTATTTTTTTGTTTTGTTTCATGAATAAACATAAAACTACTTAGTCGCAGCATTTCGTGGCAATCAAAACAGTACTTCTCCATTTTTTTTTTACATTTTACCGTTTTATGCTTAACTTTTGGAAGTGACTGTAGTTAAATTTTAAACTGTAAATAATTTGGGTGCTTACGCATTACACTGTCGACCTATTTCGCCAAATCAAAAGATGTCGCCAATTCCAAGAAAATGCTCAGGAATGGTTTCTATTATTGGCTGCATATCGTAGCAATTGGCGACGTCTTTGAATTCGACGAAATTGGTCACCCGTATAATTCGTAAGTATCTTAATTTCTTTTTCGTCTGTTTATTAAATTTAAAAATAAAGAGACCACGCTATGATTATTTTTCCACTATTTTAATCTAACATCCACAAGTAATGTCTTCATAATAGAAGTGAAGAAATTTGACATTTTCAATGACCTAGCACT
Source organism: Trichonephila clavipes (assembly GCA_019973935.1). NCBI lineage: Eukaryota > Metazoa > Arthropoda > Arachnida > Araneae > Nephilidae > Trichonephila > Trichonephila clavipes. The sequence goes on from BMAU01001028.1 coordinate 528,331, forward strand.
AAAAGTGAACAAACATCAAGTATCGATTTCACTGTACAGAGATTAGAGATATTCCATGTATGAAAGAGCAATTGTGTATTGAAATAACATGGAGCATAAAAAGTGAAGACAAGTAACAGTGAGAAAACATTATAGTTAATTACATTTGTTTTTTAAGTTGAAGGAAAGCCGACTCGTAGATGAATCGGGGATTAAAGTAGAGCCTAAATGCGTAGCCCCGGGAAATGAGGCAAGGCAATGTTGAGTGTGAATACATGATTCAGTTGTTCAGTTAAGTATTTACAGTCTCTACCAGCCAACGGAGAGTTGCGCTGTAGAGTTTCAGTGCAGGCCGTTGCCAACACTCGCCTGACACGTTGAAGTTCGTCGAGGGACTTCGTTGTCTCCACCGGTGGTGTTCAGGGAAGTGCTGGAAGCACTAACCACAGGGGATTTCATCAGCAAGGCCTTGATGATCCAAGCGTCGTTCTTGAATCCTTTGCAGAATTCTTCGCGGCTTAATTTGCCATCTCTATCCTGAAATTGAGAAGTAAATATAATTGGCATAGGTTACGTGGTAAGCTTTATTTTGTAAATTAGTTTACTCAGTGAAATCCTATAACCCGTTCAGGACCATGATCACATACATGTGATCACTTCAGGAAACATTGTATCATATTTGAGATTGCGTTTTGCCCTTTCTGAGACCCGTAAACATATTGGTGTGATCTTAATTTGGAATTTAGGGAATTTGTGTGGAATGATTATAAAGTATAAATTTCGGCATATTTTATTACAGTAATGATTTTTTATGAATTTTCAAATGAAGTTAGGCTTAACTTGAAAAATCGCCTGGTCCTGAACGAATTAATATGTTAAGTTTTGAAATTTGTGAATTTCTTTTGTTCTATTCATTCTATTTCTAGCAAGTCCAAGCTATTTTTCGGAGTTGTTTTCGTATAGTAAAATATGTGTGTGTGTGTACAGTTCTATTTATATTTCTTTTCTTTATTTTTTGAACTAATTTTTAATGGACTACACGAATTCTACAGCAGTTATAGATGTTGCTCAGGTTGAAAATTCTTTTCCATATTATTATCGTCTGCTTTAATTAATGTAACTCTAATTTATCTGATTACTTAATTTATTTGCTGATATATAATTGTTATTGTCGGAAGTTATGTTGCTTAAGTTGGCATCTTGTAATTATTCTAAATATATTAGTTCAGTTGGAAAAAAGAATTGCAATGCGTAATCGACGCGTGTTGAACTTAATATGCAATTAATTTTTGTATATTTTAGAGATATCTTTCATTCGATGATCATTTGAGTGATTATAAAAATAAAAGGCGTCCGTGGAATAAACTTAGGGTAATATTATTCCCAGTAATGATGCCATTCTCTGACACAATCGAAAGTTATAGTAAAATGAATTACATTATAAAGAGAAGCAGTTGTCATCCACCATTACAGCTTCATGTGGATTTAGTTTGGAATACGTCGAGCTCGCGTATTCAATTTGAAATTCGTATATCTTCTTCTTTTTCAATTTCTACTATTTAGCTCACACTCTTTATATTTTTATTTATCTTCGTGGAATTTTCAATCGTAAATAAAATACATTTTAAAGCGCTCAATTGAGCTGAAATTTTACGTACATGATTATTTGGGATGACAATACAATAATTTAATTATAATTAATAAAAATTAATTGATTAAAACTAATTATTCAAATAATTACAAGTACAGCCACGTTGGCATCATTTTTGGCGACTTAGTGACGGTTTTGCCGACTTGTGTCAAAACTTGAAAAGGTTTTTTCCCCACGTTTTAAAGCGCTAATTTGAGCTAAAATTTTCTATACACTATCGTTTGGGATAAAAATACGATAATTTTATTATAACTAATTAAAATTGACTGTGAGACTAATTATTTAAAGAATTACAGATACAGCCACGTTGGTTTCATTTTTAGCAACTTGGGTCAAAACTTTACGTTTCTCACGTTTTAAAGCATTTAGTTGAACTGAAATTTTACATACAGGATTGTTTTGAATGACAATACAATATTTTAATGATAATTAATAAAAATTAATTACCACTTAATGTTGTGATTCTGTCCTGTGTATATACATATTTATAATAACTACATTTAAACTCTGCCTTCCCGTGATCATTAGCGACAGCCAGGGGGCACTACTTGTTCTTTTGAGAAGGGGGAACTGGTTCTTCCCTCTCTTCTGCCCTGGATAGCCCCCGAAGACCCGAAGAAAGACGTGTACACGTGGAGTCAGAGAATGTCTGTTTCCCTTCTTTAGTCTAAGATTATTTTCTATAACTACTTTAATAGATGTGTTTGTTTTATTAAGTGACCCCTTGTGTTGTGGAACGTAAGAAAATTAAAGTAAGATTTGTGTGTGTGTGTGTTCCTGTAATGGAAAGCCTTCTTTATTCGATACAATGAAGACACGACACGGAGGATTGTCATATATTTATATTAATTGTAACTATTTAATAAAAAGTAGCTAAAATAAAATTTTTCTTTGTTGATCTAATTAGGAATTGATTAAGAATTTTTTTCATATATTACTTGTTTTTTTAGGTTGTTATTCGAGTAAAATAGCGCTCTAAATTTAGGGTAACAATTTATTGTTTTCCCGTAACTGTATTTAATTATTTATACTTTTCACAATAACATTGCCTTTTCAACTCTTTACGTTTTTAGAAATTTTAAAATAAATTATATATCGTTTACAGAAAAACCCTTTGAGAAGTATCGAACGGAGCAGTTATTTGACATCACAGGGGCAGGACCAATCCTAAGTGTCGGCCACCCGTGTGCTAAGACCTAATGTTCTCCCCTCAAGAGAATTTTTCATATTTTGATTAATAAACGTTTGACGTTATAAACTAATCTACCTGTATAAGAGAAAAAAAGAAAACATTAATACAAATGCAAATAGACACAAAAGTAACCTCTTTCCTCTATTTTTTTATATTGTAAGGATATTGTTAAATTGAAAAATTTTAATTTCCACAAATGTATATTGAGTTTAAACACTCCTATGTAATATTAACCATATTAAATATTTTCTTAAAGCAACTTTCGCCTTTTGAGACGCCTTTGTTAAACATCGATTCACAGTAGGCTGCCAGTACTATTAATAAGCAAAAGAAAAAAAAATCTTTTTGGTCTTGTATTGCCGGCTCTGCAACGAATTTTACTACCAAATGAAGAATGTATACAAAGATTAAGCATTAAGAGAATAGGGACATCACATACTTTGAAGAAATCGATCTTTCAATTTTAGTTCTAAAAATAGTGCTTATTTTTCTGAATATAAAACTGTATAATTTTTATATGTTTGTTGATAAAACAGCCCTAAAATATGAGAAATAAAAATGTAAACAAATGACCACGCCCTTTTGGACACACCCCTTTGAACTTTAAATATGTAGTTTCCCCTGTGTTTGATCTATATAAACTTTCTATAGAGTGAACAAAATATCTTTTAGTATGTAATGTCTAATTTTTTAAGAAATAAATTTATACGTGCAAAAAGAAAATTAAGATTTTCATAATTTTAAGGTTTTATGATTATTTTAAAGAAATTATGCAATTAATTCGTTAAAAAACTGGTTCATTAGGTATATGTTGCTGTATATATATGTGTAAATTTTGTTGTATATTCAAAGAATATTTTTGTAAGAAACGGTACCTCTACATGAAAATATGTATTACAAGATCTCGAAAATTATGTTCATGTTAACTAAAACAAAGGGGAAAAAAACTAATGAATTTAAAATTACTTTTGTAACTCTAGAAAATGATTACGGATTATTATTAGTCATATAAAAACAGGCAAGGAAAAATACTAATCAAGTGTATAATATGGGAAAATATTGTTTTTTTAGTTTTTTCACTTTTTCTCAAAAGCATATTTTTTTGCATTTAGGTACATTTTTAAAAAAAACCATTGCACTATATGATTCCAGATTTTTTATACTTCTATACAAGATGTCTTTGCGTATAGTAAACCTATTTTTTTTCTATTAAGATAGTGCCTAATTTTTTAAAAATAGTTTTATGCATAAAAAAAAGCAGAAAAATAAAAAAAAATTCAAAGTTTCATAATTTTTTAAAGAAGCTATACTAACATTTTGCTAAAAAATGGATTCACTGTATTTTATGTATTGTTTTATATATGTGTAAAAAATATTTTGCATAAAAAAAGGATACTTTTTTAAAAAATGGTATCTATTACAAGTATATATTACGAGTTCTCAAAAATTATGTATTACTTAAATTAAGTAGTAAAAAAAACTTTTCGAGTTAAAAGTTATTTTTATAGTTCTACAGAATAATTAAGTTATCTTTATTAAGAACGTAAAAAATCTAAGCTCTATTGGAAATTGTAAATGATATATGTCTCATAAACAAAGAGTCTGAATTTTGGCATTTTAATTTTTCGAGCATATCCTGGTACCCTTAATGGACTGTGGACCAACACACTATTTTTTGACGGGTCTATCCGCGCGTTTCTTTAAAGAGTAATCCTCTTGGGAAATATTGGGTCTTTAAAAATTGTTATATTACAAAGCTTCCTCCCGAAGAAGATGCGACCATGCAAATTAAGACTTGTATGTAAAGTTGAAACTTTCAGGTTAGAAGAGAGAGAGAGAGAGAGAGGTTAGACTGCTATCGGCGAGCAGTGATTAATTAAACGTGCAAAGTAGCGTGAATATTTAGTTGCTGATTATTGTGAATATTAAAGTTGACGATCCGTTAACTATAGGAATTAAACTAGATTAGGTAGCTAAGAAGTAGAAGCTAGTGACTAGACGTAAGTGATCTAATTATTTAAAGTCTTCTCGCATACCTCATTAATTGCTTTTCATATTTGATATTTAGGTGCACCTCTTAACTTTGGTTGGTTGAATTTGTGTTGTTGTTGATACTGAGAATAAATTGAGTAATTTCGAGTGAGGCTAGTCTTCTTTCCGTCTCTCCCAAACCCTTAGACGCGTCGGGCAGACCTTTACACACTATACAGTAACATTATATTTTTATTAAAATATGCTATGTTATTTTGATTTTTCAATTATTTAAAATTCAGCACATTTATTCCTTATATAAGTTTTATTTTGAGAAGAGTTGCAGTTCTAGAAGTATGCTATTTTTTTCTTAAGCTTGGAATATTACCTAGAATAAATGACTTCAGAACGCATATGAGCATTGCGCACGTCGGATTTGTGAAAAAAAGGGGATGCGCCTTATACGCCGGATTTTACGGCAAAATAATCCCATAACTCGTTTTTTAAACTGTATTGTGAAATTAATTTCTTACTTTATATGTCTAACAAGGGGAGGGGACGACTAAGGACATTCATTTGGGGACGAGACTTTGTGTAATAGTAGTACTCCCTTAGGGTGTTCAACCCTCAATGTGATTGCGCCGAATGGCCAGTCAATTCGGAGAAAATAGCCTTCGAAATTCATACTTGGCTTATATACAAATTATTTTTCTCCTGCTTCAGGGTCGCCGTGGCATACTCGGTAGCACCTCGGAGTACCATGCAGTAGATTAGGCTTCGAGTCACGCAATCGGATTGCTGCTTTTATTTCTTATTCTCCAATTTATTATTACTTATTTTCAGGATTAAATAAATTTACTTTTTAAAAAAGACTCATTGATTATTAAATGACATTCTATCTTTATATATATAAATCTTCTGTGAGTGTGTATGTGACTAAACTCCTAAATGACTGTACTGATTTTGATGACATTTTTTGTGTGGGTTCAAGTGAATTTGAGAAGGGTTTAGATTCAGAATTCGGTCCGAGATAGCAATTAGTTAAAAAGATATTAATTAAAAACCTTAAAACGCATAATTGTTTTATCCCTGTGTGTTGTTTATTCCGCTAATGCGTGGCAAGAAAGGAAAAAAAAAAAAGAAATAGCGGAAAATTTTGTTTTTTCGCACGGCCAGTTGTATGTTGCGTGTCCGAGATTCGGCAAACCATCGCATTTGTTTGTTTATACCTCTCAAGGATAAACCAAAAATATTGCGTATTCAATGACATTACGATAAATTTATTTATTGTACATTAAAAATATATACCTGTTATGAATATATATATATATATATATATATATATATATATATATATATATATATATATATATATATATATATATATATATATATATATATATGTATATATATATGTATATATATATATGTATATATATATATATATATATATATATATATATATATATATATGTATATATATATATATATATATATATATATATATGTATATATATAATATATATATGTATATATATATATATATATATATATATGTATATATATAATATATATATATATAATATATATATATATGTATATATATATGTATATATATATATAATATATATATATGTATATATATATGTATATATATATATATATATATATATATATATGTATATGTAATATAGCTCGAGTTTTATCTTTTTTATCATTTAATTAAAACAAGTTTAACTACTATATTCAACTTAGTTCATAGTAAACACATACTCACACGCAATCGATGGGTCGAATTGTGGTAACTGTGAATGTGATGATATTTCATGTATTGTAATAACATTTTTAATAAAAAATTTCATCAAAACGGTCTAGATTGGTACAACTTATTCAAAAAAGTTTGAAATTTTCGGATTTAAGACATGTGTACAGGACAACGTCTGTCGGGCCGCTAGTATAATTATAGTAACTATTTTACTTTTTTTAAATGCAAAATAACTGCTAGTTATAATAATACCTATACATAAAAAATAAAAATAAATTAAATAATAATATATAAAATTAAATAAATATAAGTAAAAAGGACATCTTTATTATAAAATATTCAAACTATTTATTTTATATGTAATCTATGTAAAACTATATCTATAGAAACTCTATGAACTCTCTTAAAATTCCAAAAATAATCTAACAAGGTTATATTGTAAAAACAGAGGTAAAACTGGCAAAAAAAATTTTAAGCAATAGTGTAGTAACCAAAATCCGTTATCCTACTGATTTCTCATTTTATTGGATCATTCTTTGTTTTTAAAAGAATTCTTCTTTGTTCTTAAAATAACTAAACCTGCTCTTTAAAAACAGCTGCCTTACTCTTAATCAAAACCGGTTTATTAAAAACTGAAGTAAAATTTTATGGCCATTTAGGTATAATGAATAATTTTAAAAATACAATCAGATTTTAATGACAGAAGTAATTGTAGTTACCATATATTAGTTGTTTTTGTATTTTAAAAAAGTAAAAAAGGTTACAATAATTATATAGAATATCATTTAATAATCAATGAGTCTTTTTAAAAAATAAATTTATTTAATCCTGAAAATAAGTAATAATAAATTGGAGAAAAAGAAATAAAAGCAGCAAGTTGGCCGAAGCCTGACCTACTGCATGGTACTCCGATGTGCTACCGAGTATGCCACGGCGACGCTGAAGCAGGAGAATAATGATTTATATATAAGCTAAGTATGAATTTGAAGGCTATTTTCTCCGAATTGACTGGCCATTCAGCGCAATTACATTGAGGGTTGAACATCCTATAAGAGTACTACTATTACACAGTCTCGTCCCAAATGAATTTCCTCAGTCGTGCCCTCGCCTTGTAAATGAGGAAAAAACCAATTGCGTATTAAAAAGAATCTTTCTAATTTTTAGAGGTACACATACAAAAATTAATGTTGAGATAATGAGAAAAAGCCTTCCGAGTTTGAGACACGCCCTCCTTTGTAATATGCAACAGCGAAAGACAACCCAATGTGAGATTAGTTGCGAGTACTAATTTCTAATCAAATTAATTCTGTGAAAGGACATTCACAAGAAGTTGGCCGGTATTTAAAAATCGACATCATAGGATTTAAAGTCAAGAATGAATTATAAGCTAAGTTAAGAATAACTGCAACGAATAATATTACCTTATAAGGCAATGTAATCTAATTAGAGATTTATTTCTTTCCTTGCTCTAAACAAATATTTTATGCTATATATAGCTATAATTTCTCGTGGGCAGCGCTAGAAAGTAAAGTGGAAAGGGAAGTGGCGTAACGTACGCTCCAGCATCGTGGGGAGACCTAGGATTCTAGGAAGGCCCAAAGCCTGACTAATGTGGAGTGCGTATTTCACTAATTTATAAAATGCTAAGGGCAAGAGTCTTCATAAAACCCAGGGGCCTATTCTTTCGAAAGACCTGTGTGGAATCCTATAATGAAGCAATTACTTAACCAAGTTGATTTCCTTGCAATTAATACCATGAATACCCATATAATACACTTTTCAAAATGTGTAACGAAATTATAATGGAATTTTTAAAAGTGTTTAAGAGGAACTTGTTTTCAGGGACGTTTTAAGACATAGGCCAACTGGGCTCAGGGCCTTGGCTTGGGGAGGGGCAGGCTTCATTCCTTTTTCGACTCGGTCTCAGTAAGATCATGATATGATCCGAATCGTCAAATGTTATTCCCGGACATATTCTCCGAAATACTGAGAATTTCGAACTAGTATATGCCAACTGGAAACAGTGACAAGACTGCATGTAACATGTCATTCGTAGGCCTGCCATCGTACACCATCATTACTCATTTGGTCAAAAGATGACAATCGGTTTGTGCCTAGATTTGTGAGATGGGTGAGTCATGCCCATTTATTTGTTACCGTTTGTATCAGTATTTGATAATGTATGCCATATACTGTCTTCTTGAAAAGGTCGTAGGTGGGACCTATTTTGACATTAGAGGCCCAGAGCCTTAAGAAGTCCTTGGACGCAACTACTTGTATTACAGTAATAATTAGGACTAAAAAATTTATTTATGACCCAGTACTTTAGGAAATAGCTTTGGCCCATTTTCTTGTTAGCATTATCTACAACGATTTTTTTGTACATACCGTATCGAGTTTGGTGAAGAGCTCGTCGACCCTCTTGTGTGCGGCGTCTCTTTCCGACGTGTCCCCGTCTTTGCCGTGCATCCTGTGGATTGCTCGGACGATGTCCAGCATTTCGTCCCGGGATACGTAACCGTCGCTGTCGAAGTCGTACAAGCTGAAGGCCCCTTTTTTCCAAAATAAATAAAAAGTTACAAATGCTGTGCGGAGTAATCTTTAATACCTGTGGTAAAACTACACAAAAGCAAATTTACTCTCGTGGATTTCTTAGAGTCATATACCTAAAATCAAGTTGCATACACAAGAGTGGATAGAGTTTGGGGGCTCAGCTACTCCTCAATCGACTAACATTTTTAATTTTTTCCCTAGATATTATGCCTTGGCTTTTTCTTCTACGTGTTGCTTAGAATGTCTCTCTGTCCTCCTCGCCGTAAGCGAAGTCTGCATGTGCCACTGCTAGTAAAGGTTTCAAAAGGTGTAGCTTTCGAACGTTGTTTTTTGAGTGATAGACTTGAACCAGTGGTGCACACAGGAATTTTTAAAGGGGGGAGGAATCCAGGGTTTAGAAAGTCCACCATTCTCGTATCATACCACAATACGCCGCCAAACATATCTTTTGATTTTGTCGATTATTGGGAACATAAAAAAAGTAAAAAATAAATTATTGAAGAATTAATTAGTAAAATTAATTATTAACAAATAATTAATTAAGTTTTACGTACACATAGCAGTACAATTAATCGAAAAAAAATCAAAAGCTAAGGGGGAGGGGTCTGGACCCGGGGATCCTCCTGCCTTGTGCACCACTGACTTGAACCAATCTTTTGCGAGAAAAAAAAAAGTAAAATATTGCTTGCGGTTATCTTTCTTATAGTTAGTTTTGTAAAAAGTGACTGATGGGGTACGATCAGGTGCATAAAAAAAAACGGATTTAAATAACTTTCCCCCCTCTCGTTCGCTCTTTTTTTTTCATTTTGATTTTAGTTTTTGTAATATTAATACAGCGTTAATCATTAATATTATTTTATTCTTTTATAAAGTCGCTTGTCTAGAATTACAGCTAATTGCAGTAGCCTACACAGACCTTTCTTATGGGAGAGAGGCTCCAAGACAATAGCGTCAAACGGTGAACTCTGTGGTAAAAATTAAAAGTCTTTTGGTCTATGAGGCGGGGTTGAACCCCCAACCCTACTTGCGTACGTCATTCCACAAACCTCTTTTATAGGGAGGGAAGGATTTATATGCTAAAAAACGCATGGATGAAAGCCCCAATGCGTAATCTGGTAAGAATTAAAAATCTCTGCTGATGTATTCCCAGTCTTCACCCTTGTGTACGCCAGTGAAATAGGGTAATATTATAGATGTAAATGCTTCGTTTATAAGAAAACAGTACTTACGCATGAACTTAGGATACTTCCGTGTGTCATAGTTCAAGAAATATCAGTTTCTTCCTGTCATGATTTGTAAAACAGATTATTTTAATATAATTTCTTTTAGTAATTACTACGAATATGTCCCATTTTAACTTTCCCTAAGGTTATTGAAATGCTATTTTTTTTTACAAAGTTATTATAATGTTTCACATAATATATTTCATATTTTACCGTAAAAAATTGCAATATTTCTTGACAAAGTCATCTAACTTCTCATTAATTCTTTTTTAATTGTGTAATAAATGATGACGCATATTTGAAACTTGAAAAATATTAATATTACTTCGCATCTTAAAGATGGAATATTAGTAATAATTCGATTCGATGTTCTTAGATAAATATTGTTTGAGAGAACGACATTTTCCATTTCCACTTTAATCACTGTTCGAATATGTTTCTTGTTACAAAACTACATTGAACAATCGAAAAAAGTAACGTACATTGCACGTTTATATTTTGGTACTTAGAGCCATTAGAAAATGATATTGCACGAAAATAATATAATTTCAGAAGTTTTTCTCCCTTGAAACTTATCATTTTCAATAAAAAGTGAAAATAAGAGCTAATTTTTATTCTACTCTCTTAAGTTAGAAACACACATTTGGGAAACAAACATGGCGGTAAAAATATTTCATAATTTTATTTTACAGTCAAATCTCAAGACAATTTCCGTTAAACCTTTTGAACTTTATATATATAAAAGCTTTTTTACCCTTTTAAGACTATTTTTAAAACTGACATACACATAGTTTACTTTTTTTTATTCCACTGAAATATTCCTTCGCTGTTCAAAAACATGTAAAAATGTTTGAAAAATACTGTTAAAAATTTTAGAAAAAGTAGCATATGCAAGTAAAAAAAAAAAAAAAAAAAAAAACGCTTACAAGCCATTTAGTTAGTGTTGCCATTTTTTTAGTTTCGAAGAATGTTTTAAAATACATTTAAGAGCACACACATTAACAAAAAGGTAGCATACCGTTTTGCATATTTTAATGTGTATCCCAAATAACTACCTTTGCTCAAAAATAAAAAAAAAAAAACTTTTGCAACTTAATTTCTATTTACGGCGTGAAAGTTGAAATTTTATTGCAGTTTTTAGTTCTCTTTTCCTACCAGATTACTTTTCCCACTGGAGTTGGGGAAAAAAAAGAATAAATATAAACCGCGCAACACACACAATCCTGTTGAGCAGAAAAGACATCCCCCCTTCCCCCAGCTCTCTTTTACGGATTCTATTTTTGGAAAGTGTGTGAATAAAACGCCTGGGGAATAGAAAAAAATGGTCCTTTTTGACAAAAATACTTTTATATCGCCTTTGTTAGTAATATTGTAGTTTATACTTAACGTGTGAGAGAAAGCAATAGAAGGCTTTCGAGTAGGTGTTCTATTCACAAAGAAAATGGTTCGGCATTTTCTGGTTTCTAATTTTAGCTTTTTGTTATACTTGAAAACTTGAAAAAATTTCATATAATAAATTTTTCCATTGATTTTGATATTTATAAACTAGTGTTTTAATGTTACAAATAATTTTTTAGCGAACATATTCTTTCATTACTTTTAGAGTTTTAATAATCTAATACTCAAAGGATAGTATTAATGGCATAAATATATGGAAAGGTAACATATTTTTGTATCTTTCCTTGCATCTTATATAAAAATAACAAATTTATTATAATTATAAAGTGTTGAAAAACTAATGTAGTGTGTACTTCAATAATTTTTTTTTACTATTCAATAACAAATGACTCGATCTCTAATTTTTAAAAATTATTTAAGAATTTTTTGACAACATTAAAAGCAAAGAATTTAATTAATAGAAATCTCATAAATATGTATGCTTGAAATGTTTTTGTGATCCTTTTTCAAAATTTTTATTCTAAATCTACATTTCGAATGAAATATGTATATTAACGGTTACTATATGATCTAAAAATAACATAGTCATTTATCGAAAAATAAAAAATATAAAAGTCCCTTTCTCCTAAAAAATTCTGCTAGCATAAGCTATTATTATAAATCTTATAAAAACACGATTATAATAATACAGATATATCTAATTTTAATTTAGTTAAAAATGCCTTGGATGATGGAAACTTACAATTCAGTTTCTCTTCCACTGTTCCTCGTGTTGTGATAGAAATGGCAAGAATGAATTCTTTGAAGGTAATTACACCATTCTGAAAAGATACAACAAAATATACAATCGACCATTTTGAAACAGTTTATTTAAAAAGTAAGATGCATTAGTAAAAAATTATCATTTCAAGATTTAATTTCGTGATTTCATGGACACACCTTTCAAGTAAGATTCAAGATTAAGTATACACTTTGAGATCCTACGGATTAAAAAAAAATGTTTAGAATTAACTTTGTTTATATAGCGTATTTTTAAAAGTATCTTTGTGTTTTCCCCTTTTATAAATATGGAATATTTTAAAGATTCATTTTTAGAATTCAAAATATCGTATACTTATGCTTCTTATTGAAGAATTTTCAGAGATTATTGGTAGAGAATTCTATTGTTTTTTTACCTCGTAATTTTTTGAATTCGATTTCCAATTCTTCAGGGAAAAAACATCATGTAAAAGAATTGTGTTGTATGTATGTCAATATTGAGTTAGGTAAGTAGCGTAAATAACATGAGAGGATTAACAGCTTCTACAGATTCGTGTTCGTTATCAAATGGAAACGATAAGGTAAAACATTAAGAGATTCGTCATGAAATAGACTTAATGTTATTCTGATATAAAAATACAAACAAAAAGTAAGAGGATCTTGATCTAAACATTACAAAATTAAATACAAAAAACATAAAAAAAAAATTTACTTTGTCCGAAAGTATGCAAGAAAATATGCAATAACGAATCAATAAATAAATAATAATAATTCTGATTTTAAAAATCGTTTGTTGAAAGCAGTTTATTTCAAAAGAACAAATGAAAAGAGTCTTATTTTATGAAGAAATTTGTAAATTTATTCTAACTATGACATTTGTAGGCCATAAAAACCGAGTGTGTTCCCCCCATTCTTTTTTACTTCAATAAAATACTAAGATATAAGGAAATAATTCCCAAGAAAATCGATTGAAATGGAACTTACTTTATCAATATCGAATACATTGAAAACATAATCTACGAAACGTGTTGGGTCTCCAGAAGGAAAGAATTGTCCATAAATGTGCTTAAATTCCTGTTAAAGAGAAACATTTATATTAGGAAACAAAACTCCGAAACTAAGAGTTTTTTACTTAAATTTACAATGGAAAAAAATTTATTGATTCATATACGAAATATATTTACATTACTTAAACATGTTTATATATAATCTGAATAAGCCCATAAAAGAATATTATTGAATTATGAAATCTCTTTTTACAGTACAAGTATAAGATAACTACTTAAAAATTTAACTAAAAACTTAATTGAAGAATAAAATTGAACCTTTTAAATTTCGGCCATAAAAATTAAAAAAGCGTAAATATTTATTACACAAATGATTTAGTCTGTTTAAACTAATTCAAATTTATAAATTGAAAATAACCATTGGGGACTCCTAATTTATAATTTAAATATAACGGCGCTCTTTTTACCGATTTTTAAAAATATTAAAGAGCGTATGTGTGTTTTTTTGAGGAAATCTATTTTTTATCCGTTTTGATCAAGTGTGGTTATGGTCGCAAACTCGTGTCCAGAGTTATCGAGTCTCGTGTTCGAAACCTAGTTTCACTGAAGACCCATCTTGTAGAGGGGCTAATGCCCACTTAAACTATCGAGGTTCTAACTCCTCCCCCTGGCATGGTGTGGGAATTTGGAGAAGGGATCCCAGCTCGGGTGTCCTTGTCACTCCTTGTCACTTGACCGTGGTGTAAAATTATAAGGTGGGTTGTCTAGCCGTGATGCTGCTTCAAAGTGTGAAGTAATAAACATTCACTTATATAAAATAATTTAAAAACAGAACTTTTCGGAAATAGGTTGATATCACGGAGAACGCACCAAGTAGTTGTTTATTCACCAAGGTGGGCGATAACATTACAATAGGGTTACCTTCATATTTTTGCAGTTTTTGGAATATTGTAAGTTTCAGAACTTTTTAATTGATGTTCATTATAAATATTAATATATATATATATATATATATATATATATATATTATATAATCATTTTATTAATCATACAATATAAAATACAATTATTATTATGTGTAATCATAATACTAGTTATTTATAATTGCATTTTTATTATATTTATTTATAAATTTATTACATGTTATTTATTTATAATTATTATGTTCTTTATCTATAATTATTATTTTGTTATTCATTTGTAATTATTAATATGTTAGTTATTTATACTTTTACGTTGTATGAGTATTCTCTTATGTATAATTTTTATAATATTACAATACGATGATTATTCTTTTTTATAATTACTATTAGATTATATGATATATGATATGATTATTATTATGTATAATAATTATTATTAAATCATACTATAGGAATATTATGTATAATTACTATTGAATTATAAGATAATTATATACTGTAAATATTATTAGTACATGTTACGTTTTATTATATTATATTGTTATTCATTAGTTTTTGATTGATCTTGGTTATTCTCAATCTCTTTATGTATTCTTCTTTGAAATATATTTCATTGTATTTCTAAACAATTCTTTAAAATTATCTTCCTAACGATTTGATACCGCTAGGCCGCCATCTTGGATTCCTTTTTCGCGCCAAGCAGCGCTTGGCGCCTTTCCCCGTCATATCAAACTAGCACCCACTTTTCAAGTAGTTCTATTACAAATTCCGTTGCAGCCGTGGCTGCAGAGGGGTCATTGTCGTGAAATAGCCGGCGTTCAAGACTTGTGGGTTCAATTCCTGGTGCTACTGAAAATCCACCGTGTAGAGGGGCTGATGCACGTTAAATTCGTCGAGGCTCAAAGTCCTCACTTTGATTCTGTGGGAACGTGGAGAGTGAGGTATCAGTTCAGATGTCGTCCTCGTCACTTGAACAAATCTAAATTATGAGGTCCTCCACTATTAGTCTTCGCGAAACTTTGAGTGAGTATTTATTAACATGACCATTTCAAGCAACACGAGGGCTGTTGACGACGAACCTTGAAATTTTGAACCATGGTGAAGTGACGACGACACCTGAGATGACATCCATCTCTCCTAACTACCACACCACACCAACGGGAAGACGTTTGAGCTCTCGACAGATTTAACGTTCGTACCACTAAAGACCGCTATGCGGCGGGTATTTAGTGGTACTGACGGTGGGAGTGTAGAGTGACTGATACGCGTTCGAGTCTTCAGTGTTACAAAGACTCGAATTCATGACACGACGGCCACGAGTCCTTGCCATGACCATTAGGTTAACGTTCAAGGGGCGACATTAATAAAAAAAAAGTCAACTCAAAATACATCGAATTATTGTATCGAATTTTTCAAAAGAAGTATCTTGCAACACAATTCTATCCAATAATTTTCCATTCCATGATTCTTTTTTTTTGAAATGAGCATACATCAATTCCAAAAAGTACTACTTTAGTGAAATGTAATTTTCTTTTCCTGCTAGCCTTCCAAAATGTAAATTGCCTCTAATGATCTGTTCAGTGTTCTCGCCTTCGGAAGAATTCGAATGATTCTTTATCTTCATTAACTCACAGGAGTTGAGTAGCAATTTATCTTTACTTTTTCCGTATCGTGTTTTTAAATTCAATCTAAGCTCGTCGATTCGAATAATGAAGTTCACGAAACGGCGTAATAGATTTTCTGATGAGGTTAATCGAAAAACGAAACCACTATTCTTGCAAAAGGATTTTCCATTCCACTGGATGGGTTGATAAAATTGAAAGTTGATTCTTAGTACGAATCTTCTTCAGTTGTTATAGTTAACATTTATGTTAATATGTTGTTTGTGTATTTTGATTTCATAAAATATATTATTTATTTATCTTCAGGCGAGTTTATTGAAAATAAATTATTTTTTATAAAACTGGATTTCAAAAGTCGTCTGCATTTTTCGAAAATCTGATCAGAAAATTTCAGTCGATACATTACGTTAAATATTAAAGGACATAAACAGAAAAGAAGTTAAGTTTATAGTATACTAAAATATTAGTCATTTTCAAATCCCAGAAAAACCTCATAATGTTATATTTTCCACAACTAGTTACTTCAACTTGGTTGGGAAAATATAATACTGAGAGGCCTTTCCCTCTCTCTCTCATATTTCGTAATGATAGTTATATTCTAGAACACTAAACTTGCCTTTTTCTATTTTTATCCTTTAATATTTAACATAATGCCTCCTTTGAAAATTTTCTGCTCAGACATTCGAAAAATGCAGACGATTTTTGAAAGCAAGTTTTCTATTTTATTTTTATTTTTTGTAAGTATTTTTTCTGTATAAAAATCACGTTTTCTTTTAAAACACGTACATGCTAAAAAGAGCAGAAACGTAAGAGAATATTTTGAATTATTAAATTTATATATGTAAATATTTGCATTGATTTTTTTCTTTTAAGAAAATTATCTTGAGATTTTATTACAGCGCTTTTCTGTACTATGAGATCAAGGAATAGTGTTACACAATAAAATTAAGGAAGTAATCTTTATGTAAATTGAATAATAAATTAGTTTTTCTCAATTAAATATTTTGTAACTTTAACACTAATATATGCATAGTATTTAATATAGATAATAGAGAATTTGGAAGAACTTAAGTGCATTTTCAAAAAATATGTTTGGATGTCCATATCGAAAGAGAATATTATATTAACTGTTATAAAAATTCAGATTCGGATTTTGAAATCTATGTTAAAATTCTTTCATTTTGTGAATGAAAATCTTATGTTATTTCCTGATACGGAAAAAAAGTAAGTTTGTCTGAAAGTGAAGAACTTCAACTCAACTCTATTCCAACTTTTTATATTCCAGATATAATATTTAGCTAAAAAATAGCACCGATTACATAGTAAAATTTATATTTTTTGTGAGAAAATATAAATTTTTTTTATAAGACAAATTTGACAAACGCAAATAATATACTACTTCAAACAATTCTTAGAAATTCAGTTATTGATTTCAAAAACAGATGTTTTTAACATTCATAAAACAATACAAATTACTCACTTCTTTGGTCATATATCCTGAAGGACAATCTTGAATAAAATCTTTGTACCTTGAACGGAAATTATACAAAATTCATAATTTAGAAATATAAATAATTTATCAATACAAAATATATATAAATTCCAATAAATAAAAAACACGTATATATAGTTAACAATTTTAAAATAAGAAAATGTAAAAACTACTAGTTATTCTATGCAAGACATATAAGACCTATGCGATGTAATTTTCGTAGTATGTGCTTAAATTAAGATATATATATATATATATATATATATAACTCTTAGAAGATATCTCTTTGTATAACATTTCCATTTGTAATGTTCTATACGTAATACTTCACACAACTCATCATCATCTATAAATTTCAAGGAGTGTTTTTACATTTATTATTAACTATATTAGCGATTATAATAAAAGTTATACATTTAAATGAATTATAATCCAATATACGAGTATGAAATATACGAGTTTCCAATATACGAGTTTGTATATTTTTTAATTGATGTTTTACTTTTCATGAAATTTTATTAAATAGGAAGAATAGTTAATATTTTTGAATCTAGATGAAATACTGATATGTTTTAACCTAACATCTTAAAAGGGGTTTAAAGTTGTACGGTCGTCTAAGTTTTGAAGTTATACTTTGTCCGAACACACATTAGCCACATTAAAATAATTAAGCCTAATCTCTAATGTAATTTGCTGTTTAAAAGGGAATTAAGCCTTAACACTAGATTAGAAAGCGTCTTCTGTGTCAGAGAAACTTCTGGAAAAAAGCTGCAATACAAATTAATTAACACAAATAAACAAATGAATTAAGAATAAATAACATGCTTTGCGTTTTTCTCTTTTATCGTAATTTTTCGAATAAAAAAATTGCTTTTATTTCTTGAATCGTAACAATTTATGAATAGTTTAGATTATGATTAACTATCTTATTAAATTTAAAAACTAAAAAAGAAGAATTTGGGATATTTTAAAACATTACTTACCATTGTCGTAATTGCTTTGTGTTAACTAAGCAGCATTAAAGTAAGATAAGAAAACAGTTAAAGAACATGAAAACACAATAATTTAATTAAAATTTTATTTCATTGGATCTAAAACTTTTTGATAAATATTTAAAAAAATTCGAATTTGCCTAGTTATATTTTAAAAGGACTTGGTGCCCTTTGAACTACTTTCTTTCTTCATGTATTTAAAAATTATGCTTTAACATTTTATATAATGTTTCTATTCAAGAAAGTGATACGAGATGAAAATTTTTACATATTATTCACACAATTTTAAAAATTAAAATTTTTTAAAGAAAATTCGGAAAATTTTAAAATTCTACTCCTTCAGTAATTATTAATTTTTTGACTTGAAATTTTTTTGTAATATTCTTATGGATGTTATAAACTACTTTAGTAATCGATTTTACAATAACTTAATTCGTTTTTGAGAAAAAAATAAAATGTTGACATGCATGCTAAAAATTAACGAAAAAGCCAATATCTCTTACATTTTAATTTTTTTTAAAAAAGTATTCAGTTCACAGCAAAGTGGAACCCTATTTTGCTACATGCTTTATATGCAACACACAGGAAAAAAATGGAATTGATTGGTAAAGAGTAGTGGAAGGAGTAGCATTTTGAATGCACTAATGTTTCAAAAAACACAAACTGAGAAAAACCACTTTAAAGTTTATAATAAGCTTAAATAAATTTAAAATACCACTTTAAGATATTAGTTACATATTTTCTTTAAAATAATTGCATTTTCATATTTTTTCAACCCATACATTTTTATAAATGATCAATTTTAAGAAGGTATTAATTGCACAAGAAAGTTCAAGAAAAATGTTGAAAAATTTTTTTTTTTGTCTCACGACAGAAAGTTTAGTTTTTTTCTTCACATATATGAAGTTTTTCATTTGTATGAAAAACATATCAGGAATAAGAACTGAAGTTATGAAATAATATATATATATAAAATGCCTTAATTCAAAAACTTTACATGCACACATTTCACGAAGAAAAATTACATTATTGTATTGCATAGGAGATATTCTGCTTTATATATTACACATTCTTTTTTATAGTTATTATTTCTCTTTATAAAATAGATTTTTTTATCATAACGCTTTTTTTAGCTTTTTTTTCTAAAAAGGGGGCGTGGTCGAATTGCCTAATTTGTTTTCAAATGAAATTTTATTCAGCTTCTAACTTTCCGACTTGCACAAATGATACATCAATCGAAAGATAATAATGCAAATAATAAGATTAAATAAAAATAAAAAAACCCCGATAGGTTGGTCATTTTTGGGGTACCAAGTCCTCTTAATGGGTTAAACTCATGACTGTCACATGATAAATCACGTGTTCTCCATTGAATTCAAAACCAACGTTAGACTTGTACTTGTCCTACTTGTAAAATTTAAATAAAATTTCAAATCTGATATTTAGGTAAAGATGTTCCAGTATAAAGATTCTTCAAAAAGTCTTTCAAATTTTTTTAAAAAAAATGCATTATACGTGTAGTTTTAATTCAAGTGTATTTCGTTTACTTATTTGCGTTACATACAAATATGTACTTTTTAAAAGAAAGTTTCTGTGTGCATAAAGCAAAAGTTGGCAACAGCGAAGTGCAAGAATTTATTGGCTGGAAACAAGTGACTGTAGTTATCATGCAACTATGACGTCACGTGAATTTATGAACTGATTGGCTGGAGACACGTGTTTGTAGTTATCATGTGATTACGACGTAACAGGAACTCAACCCAATTAATCAATTAATGCTAATCATTTCTACTTTATCCCCATTTGTAATCCATAATAATAATATTAACAACAACAAATGAAAGGAACGCAGGTAGAGATAAAAGATCTTATAAATTAAAAGCAGCATAAATTCTGAAATAGAGAATCAAGAACAAGAAACTTATTATAAAGTTAATGGACAAAAATGGAAAGCTATCATGTTTTTTAAAGTTGTTACTGACTTAAAAGTAGTGAAGTAGGTTAAGCTTGTTTCATGGTATCCTAACCTTCCTCTTCAGTAGAAAATGTATACATAATAGTCACTGGCGAAGCTAATTCTGAGTGGGCCCTGTATCAAAATTCCCTCGTGGCCCTTTTTTAAATATGAGTACCCTGTTAGTGGAATTGTAAATACAAATGTTGGGGCCCCTGTAGCCTGGGCACCTCGTATCATTGATACGGCTGATACGGAGGTAGCTACACCCCCTGATAGTAGCACAAAAAATACTGTAGAATATAAACGAATACTGAAAAACACTTAGGCCTAATATACGTGTATTCATACTGTATACTATTAGAGAAGAATAAAACAATTTTGAAAGAAGACTGTATAAATGGAACGGAATACAATAAGAATAGAACGAATAGAAGTTCAAAACATGCATAAAATTTTTAATACGTAAAATTAAAAACTGTAACCAAGAAACTAATAAAGGAAATTGTGCAATGTGTTGAAATTGCAATCAACAGGATACAAACTATAACTATGGCATCATCTGTATAACGAATTTGAAATTAATAGAATTTAAAGAGAGAGAGAGAGATTCGCGAAATTTTTAAGTTAAAAACGTAAAATTATGATAATCTAGTATTTATATAAAACGAATATTTAAAAAATTAAAGAACTTTGTTTAGTAAAACAGTGCTTTAAAATATTGATTGATTTTAAAAAAGAATAATTATAAGAGTTTTAATTTTATTTTACTAAAGGAATTTGTACAAAGTTAACACTTGTACAGAAAATTAGGTTTTTTGATGCTTACAGAAGTGCGGTAAATATAAATTTTTTTTCATTAGATTAATAATAAAAAATATAATATTTAAAAGTATAATGGTCTTTCCATATTATTTCTATTTAATTGAACAAATGATTAAATGACTATAGGAATCATAATACTCTACAAGATGATATAAATTCAAAATCAAAATACCATTAAAGAAGCATAAATTTAACTCCAAAAGATTTTTTAAAAATAAAATAAATCTTGATTAGATCTCGATAATACAACAAAAATGAAACAATACATATCGTTTTTTTTAAAAAGAAATGTCCTCCGAAAAATATCGATCCAAATAAATGGGTTAAAATTAAAAATTCACAACAGAGTTAATTATTCGATTTTACTTTTTAAGCATTAGAAACTTTATCGGGAAAATGCTAATTTAAAATGAAAATAAAAGTGTTCATGAGATATGGTTGTCATGGCAACCAATGTTTTATTTTAGACACTGTTAAATACGCTAGAATTCTTTATTGTTATAAACGTTAGATAAAATCTAAAATAAAACGAAAGAAAGACAAATTAGATTATCATAATTACCACTACTTATTTTTAGCAATATTTAAAAATTACTCGTTTTTTTATTATTATAAATGAAGGACTTCTAAGACACCTTTATATTCTGAAACAAAAAAAATGCTTAAAAAATATGCAATATATGATATATACAGTGGGCTTCAAAAGTGTTCGTACACTTGCAATTTCCAATAAAATTTAATATTTCCGAGTAATAAAAATTAATATATTGTAATTGTAATTTTTTTATGATATCTGCAACTTGTTCTTAATGGAATGACATAAATAATTTTTTTAAAAATAGTATATATAGCTATTTTTTTAAAAAAATTAATAATCAAAACGCTGCTAAAAAATTTCGCCATAAAAGTCTTCGTACACTTAACAAAAATCTCAACTTAGCTTTAAATATTGTATTTCTTTCTTAATTTAGTACTTAGTAGGATATCTTTTAGTGTCCACAACAGCTTCTGAGCGTGTTGGTATAGATCTAACCAGTTTTTTGTAATTTCTGCATCGATTTTCTCCATCCTTCTGTTTTTACTTCGCATTTTGTGTTTATTTGTCATGTTTTCTTTTTTGCATCAAAATCTCACCAAATATGTTCTATTGGGTTAAATAAAGTGATTGAGGAGGTGTTTTCATAATTTGGGAACAATTATAGAGACACCAGTGGCGTACATTGAGAGCAGTGCGCTTGGCGTCATTATGTTGTTAAAAAATGAAGTCGTTTCCAATATCCAAATTTTGGGTGGATAGTTTAAAATTTCTCTTTAAAATATTTACATAGAGATCATGATTCACAATATCAGCAAAAAATACCAAATTACCTAATTCTGTGGCCGATTTACAACCCCACGCCAGAATACCTTCACTTCCATGCTGAAGCAAGGAGTTGGAGGTTCTTGTTCCACATAAATTCATGGGATTAAACTCCTTACTTTTTCATTTACAAGATATTATAGGCCCATCGAAACCAAAAACGTTGAATTATCTGCCATCCCAATCAATTTGCTGTCAATTTTGAATTTTCTGAAGCTAAATCCCAAGAATCTAGTTGGATCAATAAAATATGGAGGTGGAAGTGTTCTTGCGTGGGAGTGTAAATCGGCCACAGAATTAGGTAATTTGGTATTTTTTGTTGATATTGTGAATTATGATCTCTATGTAAATATTTTAAAGAGAAATTTTAAATTATCCACCCAAAATTTGGATATTGGAAACGACTTCATTTTTTAACAACATAATGACGCCAAGCGCACTGCTCTCAATGTACG
The DNA here is from genome assembly GCA_019973935.1 of Trichonephila clavipes. Taxonomy (NCBI): domain Eukaryota; kingdom Metazoa; phylum Arthropoda; class Arachnida; order Araneae; family Nephilidae; genus Trichonephila; species Trichonephila clavipes. Next base: position 551,452 of record BMAU01001028.1, read on the forward strand.
CCACTGGTGTCTCTATAATTGTTCCCAAATTATGAAAACACCTCCTCAATCACTTTATTTAACCCAATAGAACATATTTGGTGAGATTTTGATGCAAAAAAGAAAACATGACAAATAAACACAAAATGCGAAGTAAAAACAGAAGGATGGAGAAAATCGATGCAGAAATTACAAAAAACTGGTTAGATCTATACCAACACGCTCAGAAGCTGTTGTGGACACTAAAAGATATCCTACTAAGTACTAAATTAAGAAAGAAATACAATATTTAAAGCTAAGTTGAGAGATTTTTGTTAAGTGTACGAAGACTTTTGTGGCGAAATTTTTTAGCAGCTTTTTGATTATTAATTTTTTTAAAAAAATAGCTATATATACTATTTTTTAAAAAATTACTTATGTCATTCCATTAAGAACAAGTTGCAGATATTATAAAAAAATTACAATTACAATATATTAGTTTTTATTACTCGAAAACATTAAGTTTTATAAGAAACTGCAAGTGTACGAACACTTTTGTGGCCCACTGTATGTATTTGCAACAAATTGTTGTAAAAATATCAGTTTTTTTAGTATAGAAAGTGATATAGAGAAAATTCCTTCTGTAAAAATTTAAAAGAATTAAGTAACGATTTTCCTATGTTTTTATCAAATGAAATACTTTTCTAAAGTATAAATTCGTAATTACAAAAATTATTACACATAATAAGAGTTTCCCGTTATTTAAAATTTTTATTTGACAAATGAAAAGAATTCAAGGAATTATTCTTGCTAACGTTTTATAGTTTGACTCAAGTTTATCAAAATTTAATTAAATTATATAATTGAGGATATGTATATTTTTTAATTAAATATGACTAGCTTTGAATTATATGTTCATTCTATAGCTACTACACATCTCTCGAAAAAGGAATAAAAATAGAGCAACTCAAGGTTATTTCTGCTCGTATATTAAAAGTTAGATTGGATTAAAATGTAACGTATCTTGTAAAATTCTGTTGTTTCTTGAAATTACAAAATGCTGGATTGAAATTGACAAACTCTATGAAACAAACTAAAAATATTTTTTTAAAAAAAACAGTACTCATTTTAAAACATTTGTAGAGAAACACGTCACGTACATTGTTTTCCCTGCAGCAATACTGTCCTTGCGAGAAAATGCGAATTACAGGCAAAGTTCGCTTTCTAGCGTGAAAATGAAAAATAAGATTATGGAAATCCAAGAATATGTTACCAGGACCACCAGATTGGTGACTTTATCATCCCTAGCAGCAAGTTTGGCGGAAAATGATATCGCCAATGAACCATCGTGAAGTCTCTTGGATTGAAGCTTATAGAAATTTCCATGAGGTTAATAAGGGATCTTCAAAACGAAGATCGATTCAGTTCAGAACTATGATAAGAGAGAAAGGCTTTATCTGTTAGAGTTCATGTTAGTGAATTGTTCTATAAAGCCATTTCTGGAGCGTTGTAAATTTTTTTTTATGACGAGTACGTTTTGAACTATTGTAAATAATTCCTTATATTTCTTTGTGTATATACGTCGATTTGTATTCGTCTAGTTACTTGTTTATCCTTGTCCAATAATAGATAATTTATTATTCAAATAACTGGAGTCATGTTGGCTGCTTTCCCCTCCCACTCTATGCAAATTTGCAACAGTATATAATAGAAATAATTCTCTATTCTAGAAAACGAACTAGCAACAACAGAAATAGAGTAAATAATTGCAGTAGGACGATGTAACAATATTTTCAGAAAAAATTGACATCAACAAACCGATATAAAAAAAATTCCAAGTATCATTTAGTGATGCTACATAAAATACAAATATTAAATGTGAAACATAAATTATTCAGATGGTTGTAGTTTATACATATTTCTGTAACAATGTGAAAAGATAGAGATTGAAACTAAATTGCCAGTTCAAGGTTAAAAGCCTTAACCCTAATGTTTGTGTTCAGTATCAACATTTATTCTCGATTGAGCAAACCAAAGTCAATAAATTATTATGTAGATGTCCCCTAAATATGCATAATTTGTTGTTGTAAAATTACAAAATGAATGGATTTGAGCAAAAATAGGCTAAAATAAATAAGAACAAAGAAGAGAGAGATTAAGCAAATTTTAAAAAATGGAATGAAATATTTCGTGATTTCAATCAGCAATGTTAATGGAAGTCTGCCAGAAAACTAAACAAAATAATCGTTATCGTTTTCAGTGGAATTATATGTAATTTAGAAAAAAACACCAGATCATATTCGAAAGTAATAAAAACTATAGCGGGAGAAACATTATATTCAGAACCTTGAAATTTTTTTTTATTAAACTTCTTGAAATCGATATTGAAGAATAAGTGATTCAGCTTTTAAGTCTATTTTAAAATTCAAAGCAGATGCAAACAGTATGTATTATTTCAATTCCTATGTGAATTTATCAGTTGGGTTACTATAGAAATAATTCTATGTTTTTATTCATCATTTTTCCATTCTATGTTTCATATTTCTCGCGTGACAAGCATCGGAGACAGGGTAGAGGAAACGTATAGTAGAAAATACAAAAATTTCATTTCCAAACGATTTTGGTGTGTTGCCAAATCATAGACATTATTTTCCTTAGCAGATCGTTTTCCTGTGTAGCTCGGCGCTTAATTTTTAGTTTTCTATTACGTCCCGCGAAAAGGGCAAATTTTTAGAAACTTTTGGAAATAGTTTAGAAAACCGAGTCATTGCTTTTCCCGGAGCATTTTGGGAAAACGTCCAACGCAAAACTTGATCCCTTTTCCGGGAAATTCCGCAATCTGCTCTTCCCGGAAAGATGAGACAATAATGTGTTTCCCGGAGAATATTCACTGTCTGGTGGTTTAAGATTCAAAAACAGGGAAATAGGGTCACTTAGAGAATCGTTTACAATGGTTCTGGGAATTCTAGAAATTGTAATAGATAAGTATGTTGGTAGGTTTCCCAGAGAATTAACAACATGTTTCGATTTTGAGTTTAAAAGTTGAAATTCGATTTCATGGAAGTAGTTGCTATTAATATCCTAAGGTTAAAATTCTAAGAATCTATTAATAAATTAGTTTCTGTCACAAGTATTTATATTTTTGATATTCCAAGAAAAAAAATAGCTATTGAAATGCATTAAGTTTTTCACACTCTCGTGCGCATAGAAACAATTATTAATATAATTATATAACTGTATTTTAATTTAACTAATGACTATGAACCGATTAATTTTGACTCAAATTAAAATCTATATACATCAACCTTAAATTAAAATCTCTCTCTCTGTATATATATGAGAAAAAAGCGATCCACTCATTCATTACGATATCTCCGGGACTGTTAGACCTACAGACTTGAAATTTGGTAGGAATATTCTTTTTTAGAGAAGAGATCCGCTAAGAGAACAGCTTTTTCGAAAATCAAACCACGAGGGGGAGGGGGGTTGCGAGTGATTGAAGACATTATAGATAAATATTCCCGTTTTTGAACTATCCAATCTACATACTTAAAATTTGGCAGATGTGTTTCTTCATGGTGTGTAGATCCGCTAAGAACTGGTTCTGCCTTAATCTACAAGGGGAGGGGTGAGAAGATTCAAGAGTAGGGGGGAGGATATAGATAAAATTCCAGACAGGTGAACTAATCGACAGACAGACTTTATATTTTACATGTTTCTTTTGTTGAAAAGGGATCCGTTAAGAACGGTTGCAATATCGATTCCCAAGAGGGGATTGAGAAAAGTTAAGGAGTCCCGTTTTCAAACGGCTAGACATACAGTAATGAAATTTGGTATCCATGTTTCTTTTATTAAGCTGAAATGCGCTAAGAGAGGATCTTACGGAGTTCGACTCCCAAGGAGATTACGGAGCATATTAGTAAAACATTCTGTTTTTGAACTATTAGACGTAGACCTGAAATTTGGCAATCATGTTAATTTTATTGAGTGGAGATTTACTAAAAAAGAGTTTTGCGGAAATTCATTTAGGGGAAAGGGTTTACGGGAGCATAAAAAAGACTTCGGTTTTAGAAATTCACGTCCAGTTCTTCTTAGATCAAAAGGGGAGAGTTATAAGAATATTTTTCGATACAATCGAGCGCTTAATGCTAGGACTTAGATATCATACCTATTTTATGTATTATATATATGTATATATTATGTATTATATATATGTATATATTATGTATTATATATATGTGTTATGTATATATACATACATAAAATAGGTATTCATACTACATCATGAGATATCCAACTAAGCGGGAGGTAGCAGCTAGTTTATAAACAGGAGAAAAACGACTCACTCATCACGAGATCTCCGGAACTTGAAATTTGGTGGGCATGCTCCTTATGTTGTATAGTGTTCCGCTAAGAACGGGCTTTAACAAAATCGACTCCCAAGGGGGAGTTACGGGGGCGTTACAGACAAATATCCAGTTTTTGAATTATTGCACGAACAGATTTGAAATTTGACCAACGAGTTTCTGTTATTGAGTAGAGATCCATTAAGAAAAGATTTTATGAAAGTCAATTCTTAAGGTATCCGACTACGTTCGGAACCGTGATTTTGCAAAAGCGCATAAATGGATAATTTTCATGATATTTAGTGTCACTTAGATTAGAATATGTGCATAAAATTGTTTTAAGGACATTTTGACAAAAAAATTATTTAAACACAATATTTTGAAAAAAATTAACTTAGAATAATCTTTTTTCCAAATGTTCTTCTTTTGTGAAAAATCCTTCTATTATAATAATATTTTGCCTGTATGTAGCTCAGATCTCTCTACAGAGGCTCAACTAGAATTTTTGAAATATATAAATTAGAAGGGGTTTATTCATATTTTACGACAGCAGAGGGGAGCAATTTTAAGAAAAAAACGCCAATAATTATTTCAAATGGTGGTAACTCTGAAAATAATGTGAATTTTTCAAAAATTCTAATTGAGCCTATGTAGAAAGGTTGGAGCTATATGCAGGCAAAATATTATTATAATTGAACTATTTTTCACAAAAGGAGAACATTTTGAAAAAGATTATTCTAAGTTAATTTTTTGCTAAAATATTATATTTAAATAAATATTTTGTCAAAATGTCCTTAAAACAATTTCATACATGTATTCTAATCTAAGTGACCCTAAATATCATGAAAATTATCCATTTATGCGATTTTGCAAGATCACGGTTCCGAACATAGTCGGATACCTTAAGAGGGTTAAAGACTTTATTGAAAAAAATAATCCAGTTTTTTTGAAAAATTAGATATACTGACTTGAACTTTGGTAAGCACATATTTCTTTTGTTAGGTAGATCTAAGTTAAAAATGGGGTTTGCGGAAATTGACTGTCAATGGAGGTTGAAAGGGGGGGAGGTTATACAGGGAAGTTATAGATAAAAAAATCTCCCTTTTCTTAACTTTTAGCCTTAGAAACTCAAAATTTGGCAAAAATGTTTCTCTTGTTAATAAGAGATCCAATAAGAACAGATTTTGTGGAAAACGATTCCTAAGGGGCTATAGGAGAGTAAATGATAACTATACCTCCATTTTAGAAATTAATGTGCTCTGTTTTTTTTATACAAAAGGCTAGGATTATAAGAACATTTTTAATACAATTGAAAACTTAATGCTAGTACTTAGATAACAATAACCTAAAAAAATCTATAATCTTATAATGTCATGAAAAACACAGCGAAGTAGGCGGCTAATAACTTGTATAATAGTTAAATAGACTATTTATAATAGAAGTAACTTGTTAAATAGATTTGGAACTGAAAATGGGACAAGATCATACAAAGTCAAAAAACCAAACTACATGTTTTTTTGATAGTTTACATAGCTTCATGTAAACTATCAATGTTTTTTCTTTACCTAAATTTTGCCAAGATATAATTAAATTATTCAAAAGCCTTACAAAAATGTATTAAAAATTATGATGTTATCAAAACAATATTGGATATTAATTAAATTATACTTCTAGAATATGCTTAATAGTAAAGCCCAGATTTTAAATATATTTTCACTTAAGAAAAATCCTGAGGTACTAAATTAGGTAATTTTAAATATTGCTATTGTGGCCCTAGATTTAAAAAGTGCTCATTTACTAGAGTATTAATCTTTATATTTTAATTTGTGAAAAAAATTTTGTAGCTTGAAATAAATTTGTTTATTTAGCCATTTTTAAGATTTAAATAATTTTATATTCATCTTTAGAAGCATGTTTAGAGTGCTGCTTAGGATAAGTTTTTGGCTATAATTTTTAAACCTTACATTTAGTCTTTTCATAAAAATAAGATTAATACGTGTTATAGAAATTATTTACCATTACTTATATCAAATTAAAATTTCGTTCTTAGAAATTATTCCTATCTTTTCTTCTCAATTCGTCCAAATTGTAGTTATTGATGTCCTAATTTATTTCGTGAAACATACATATGAAAAAATGTGAAATATTTGTGAAACATATATAGAGACAGTAATTGTTCACTTCTTCGCAATCTAACGTCTGCATGAGCCGAGTTAGATTAGAGAAAATCATTTTAGCAAATTAACAGAAATATAATGCACAGATCGAAATAAATAAATGAAATAATAAAACGTATTATACATTGAAAAATAATTATTAATAATTTTTAAGATGAATTTTATAACTTTATATTTAGGTATTTATAATTTACTATTCTATATTTTATGGTAACTAACTGTATTTACGTGTTTTTTTTATTTTTCCTAATTGTAAATATAATTCTGTTGTTAACTTTTATATAAAATTACATTTGATAAAATTTAAAATTATACTTGTAAATCTGAAAAAAATTTCTTTGTAACTTTTTTCTTTGCCAGATTGGCAACTGTCCAAATATTGACATATGCCAACTTGCAACGATTTTATTGAAGCGGTAGTTAAGCTTAACGAATAAAAGGTGATATTTCTTAGCTTTCTTCCAATTTTTCTGCTCTCAAACCATAAATGAACAATACATATGTATATCTAAACATGATAACATTATATTTGAATTTTCATGCAATTCTTTAATTTTTAAAAAAAACTTTATTTACTTTCGAATTTGTCTGAAAACAAAATTCTTAATATATTCTGTAAAAATGCTTTTAGTAAAACATCAAAAATCTCAAATGATTTTTCTCTTGATATTACCAGAAGTAGGATAAAGATAAACTGTTGCCATACCAAGGTTTGAAATATCTGAATCCTCCTCAAGAAAGGCTACGGAAAGAAATATGTCCTCTGTTGTCGACTTTTATTACTCTATTTGTACTTCAATCCCAAGGAATTTGGTCATCTGATTGGATCTATTTCTCCCCCATTATCTTTCCCCAGTGATGAAGTGTATCTTAAATTACCTAATTTTTTACCACGAAAGCAGAAAAAGCGAACGACCCAAAGGCGCCCTTGGGCCGTAAATGTGCGGGAACACTAAATAAACAACCACGTCACAATCTCCAAAAATGCTCTTAAAAAGTGGGAAAAGTTATCTGTTGTCCTCCGTCTTCATCAATCTTCAAGAACAACATTTACTTAAAGCGCGCCAAACAATCTCCGAAATGAATTGCTTTTGTTTTTAGTATTTTTTCTCGTAAAAGCTAACTGTATTTAAAAGGAAAGGCGCTTAATTTTCGTTATTAAAGGTTGTCTTATGAGTGATAAAAAGTACTTATGAAAAATGTAAAGGAAGAACTAAACAAATAGATTTGTTTTGTATGTGATATGTTTGTTACGTAAGTTTTTATGCTCTTTAAACAGCAATCATAAGTCTTCTTTGAAAAATGAATGAAATTATATTTATGTATAGTATAAAAAGAAAATAAGTGAGTATTCTTACATCATAATTACATTCGTTAGAGCAATAGCATAATTCATGAAGTAGTGTAAATTGGTATGCTCTTAGAAATAAAGTAATTTTATTACAACACCAGTAAAAATTAAAAAGAAACACCTAGGAATTATTCTTATTTAAAATTATAAGAAAGCGTATTGTTTGTGTTTAAATGATAACAAATGGTATTCGTGTATTATACTATCAACCAGTTTTGCCAAATCAAAAGGCGTCGCCAAATGCTGTTATTTTTAATATTGCGTTTGGAAATTAGGGTTAATGCTGCAGTTCCCACTATTGGCTACAAATCGTGCCCTTTTGATGTGAAGCAATTAGTCGGAGGTATAATATTTTTGCAAATTGACGTGGGTGGGATAACAGCAATAAATTGTTTAATAGCAAATCCATTGATAGAACAAGGACAAACAAAAGATTATACTAAAAGCAAACCAACGTATATACACAAATAAATATCAGAACACATATTTACAGTAATGGAAAAACGGGTACTTACGTATTATCGCAACAATCGCCAAATCTGGTTGCCGAGCTGGCAACCAGGTGCTTCGTTTCATATAATGTTGCCAATAGGTTGCGATAACATGTAAGTACCGAAAAACGCACTTTATAAACAAGTTTAACAGCGCTCCAGAAACAGTTCTGGAACAGTTCCACTGCAAGAACTCAGGCAGATAATGTCTCTTTGTCTTATCTCGCACAAGCAGATTCTGATTTCGACGGACTGGACTTCAAAACTTAGGAAATTTTTAGAAGAGTCAATGGCAGCGAGTTCTCGAGGACTTTTTGGGGATTTAATATTTCTCCAAATAAGTTACCAAGAGCGATAAAGTTACCAATTCGGTTCCCTTGTTTCGTCCTTCAGGGTTGCCATAATCTTAAGTTCATGCTAAGAAGCGAACTTTCCTGTAAAACTCAATTTTCCTCTAGAAGAGTGTCACTGAGGAGAAAACTACATACGCGGTGTATTTCAATAGGTGTTGTTGGTACTTAAGTCACCTGATCCACACAGTAACATCAGATCGAGAGCCACGATGTGCTACGCAGCAAAAGGGTACATTTATTAGAAAAGTTATATACCGTATTTACTCGAATCTAAGCCTCACTTTTTTCCAATGCTATTTCTACTGAAAGTTGGGTGTGGCTTAGAATCGAAAGAGGAAAAATTCGTTGGATGGGGAAATTAGAGCAATTACACGTTCATGTATGTATTTGAAAGTTTATAATACTGGCGAAATAACTCATTATTCACTTCTTATTGATTCTCATTTTAAATTCATTTAAGGTATCCGACTACGTTCGGAACCGTGATTTTGCAAAGCGCATAAATGGATAATTTTCATGATATTTAGTGTCACTTAGATTAGAATCTATGCATAAAATTGTGTTAAGGACATTTTGACAAAAAAAATTTATTTAACTATAATATTTTGGCAAAAAATTAACTTAGAACAATCTTTTTCCAAATCTTCTCCTTTTGTGAAAAATGCTTCTATTAGAATAATATTTTGCCTGTATATAGGTCAGACCTCTTTTCAGAGGCTCAACTAGAATTTTTGAAATATATAACTTAGAAGTGGGTTTATTCATATTTTACGACAACAGAGGGGAGCAATTTTAAGAAAAAACGCCAATAATTATTTCAATTGGTGGTAACTCTGAAAATAATGTGAATTTTTCAAAAATTCTAGTTGAGCCTCTGTAGAGAGGTCTGAGCTATATACAGACAAAATTTTATTGTAATAGGAGAACATTTTGAAAAAAGATTATTCTAAGTTAATTTTTTGCCAAAATACTATATTTAAAAATATTTTTTTCTTCAAAATGTCCTTAAAACAATTCTATACATGTATTCTAATCTAAGTGACACTAAATATCATGAAGATTATCCATTTAAGTGCTTTTTTAAAATCACGGTTGCGAACGTAGTCGGATACCTTAACGCACTTGTCAGAAAATTAACTTAACTTAATTAAATTAACTTTCAACGAATAAGAAGTATAAATTTTCTAGTTCAATTAATATTCGGCTACGATCAGAACTATTTTTCATTCTGACTGATTCTTTTGGAAGAAATCGTTCGCATTAATCTTTTAAAAATATCTTTGTGTGCTATTTTTAATAATATATTTATATTTACTATATCGTTCTAAATATTCTCGTTCAGAATGAAGAATAATATTCTGCAACACTTATAACCTAATTAGTGAAACTTATGTTAATCTAAATACCCAAAAGAAAGTAGGCGAAGAAAAAGGTGTTTAAAATCTGGGAATTATTATATGTAGTTCGAGGCAAGGAATATTTTCTATGGAAAATATGTCAATTTTAAAAAGAAGAAATTGTTTGGTAATAACATTATAAAAAAATATATGTATATATATTTTCGTATTAAATAGCATTAAAATTAAAAGTTCCCATAATTCCATGTAGTATTGAACATTTGAAAATATTTTATATTTGTTGTTGACTGAATATGCATTACGATACATTAATTTTATCGAATGAAATTATTTCATAGTTTTCCTGGCAGTTTCTCAAGCTAAAATTTTGTGAAATCTCATGTTATTCTAATAATTTAAAGTAAAATAGTTATTCTTTTTTTCTTGACTTGACTTGAAATTAATAAATATTCTGCATCTCTGAGAATAGATTCTTTTATTCTTCAAAATTAAATTTGAAATGTTCCACTTAAATTATTCATGAACAGAAAAAATTTATGAGTTAATTTTTATTAAAAACTTAATTTTTTGATATAGTTAAATTTAAGTGAAATATATATATATTCAAACGTGCAAAGAAAGAATGTTAACCCAAAATAGATTTCTTATATATTTGCCATTTTTGCTGAAAAATGTTTTGAATCGTCTTTCTATAAATATTATCGGTATAAAAACACTTTTTATGTTGTTTACTTTAAGGTGATTTCTATATAAGCGTAAATAGAATATCTGTATATTAGACTAGAGATCTTTACAAATACACCCACATATTGGTGGGCGTACTATTGTAACCTATTTTCCCCGCATGTACTTCATATGTGTATAAAAGGAGTAACGTAATGAAAAAGAATTTTTTTATTTTTTCTTGGAAAGGATGAAATCCATAAAAGGACTTTAGAAAAAGGAATGAAAACATGGCTGAATTTATATGATAAAATTTTTCGAGGATCAAAGAGCATAAAATATCTTTTTTAGCAAAGATAAATTTTCTAGACCAACATTTTTTTATTATTATTTTTAGTCTTAAACGTTTATTGGATAAAAATATTTTTATCACTTTATGAAATTATTTATTACTCTGCAGAAAAGTTACTGATGGTTGAAAATAAGAGAAATAAAAGTAAATTTCAATGATATTACTTTTCATGAAATATGAAAAAAATATGTATTTAACTATATTTGAAAATAACCGAGCTTAAGGGGTGTTGGAAAGCTAAAATCTTATTTTTTTGACAATTTGAGATTTTTACATTTTCAAATTGTATTGATTTTAACCTTTTCAAAAATACCTTACTTTAACCTTTAGGGTATTTAGAAGCCCTTAAAACGTATTTTTAAATAATCGTTGAATTTGGGCCACGCCCATTTTAATGGCGAAAATTGTAAACAAATTACTTTGTTTTTGCTTAAAAGTGTAACGACTGATATAAACAAAAACATGTATCTTTTATTTTAAATTGAGCCTTTTATTTTTTTATTTCCTAGCCAATTAGAAGTCTTACTGTATACATTAAAATCAATTTATCTCAAAATGTAAATTTTAATGTGCGATGTACCTTTTCTGAGAAACTACTGTTCGCAGGTATGTAAATTTTTTATGAATTATTTATAATGATGTCTAATATATACTAAAATGAGCCTTTTGTAAAAAAACTCAAAAGTGTTTAATTTTTACAAATTTTTTAAGTAAAAAATAGGTCAAATTTCGCAATGTTTGATAAAATATTTCATAATTTATTAAAAAATTCAAAACTAGCTAAAAGCTCATTTTAGTATAATGAGAGAGGTGTACTTTAATAGTATGAAAAATTTCAAGCATGTACATAAAACAGATTTTGAGAAAAGGTACATCGAAAACAGCCAATTTAACATTGTCAATATATATATAGAGAGAGAGGTTTCCAACACCCCTTAAATATTAATTGCAATTTTGAGCAACACAATACTTTAACTCGTTAGCTCTTTATCCGATATTTTTGTGGAATGCAAAATATTTATTTTTGGAATGAATAAATTGAAGACCTTCATAGTTTTTATTCGACAAATTTTGAAAATAAAATACAAACATATTTCTCTTATTTTAAAGTAATAAAAAATAGTTAAAAAAAAAGGTACTTACTTATTATCGCCATCTGTTGACAACATTATATGAAACGAAGCACATGATTGCCAATTCAGCGCATGCAGCACATGCGAAATTCGGGTTGCCAACTTGGCGAGTTATCTTGAACGTTGGCGATTGTTGCGATAATACGTAAGTACCAAAAAGAATTAATATACTGCTTTTTGATCACTTCAATGGATTTAATTTACAGTTAATGCTTATAATACAGGAATAAACGAGAGAATTACTTATTAACCCCCAAATAAAGGAATTTTGGAATCTTTACATTCACAGTTACTTATTTGGTTATAAGTTTTAAACATGTTAAAATTTTAATGACTACGCTATTTGTTAAGTTTCTAATGGGGAAATTTGCTGTGTGTGTGTCTTTCATAACTGAATTATATTTACTTTTGATTTTTGTTACTTGAATAAATATGTTTTTTCCAAAAGTATTTTAATACTTATTAATAATCGATGTATATATTATACAGGGCTATTACTAATTTCTTCAAAGGTTTCGAAATGCTATAATGAAAACAGTAAGACGAAAATAGTAAAAAAGGTCATTTGAAAGAATACAGAAACAATTCAAGTTTTATTTATTTATTTTAGATGCGTTATGTGTGTGAAATATTGTTTACATGGCTTACACCAATTGATAGTCTAGTTCATGCCACATTCTACTCAACATGGTATTGATGGCCCGTGTTATCTTTTCATGCAATTCTGCTACATTACGTGGCAAAGAGCGTACAAAAACTTGGTCTTATGTGAAAGTTAAAGTTTTCAGATAACACGTGTTGTCAATAACGTTGCTAGTTTCATGTTGAGTTGTGTAACAGGAACTGGACTATTGCATTGATGTAAGCCGAGTATAACTAAGATTTCATACATAGAAAATGTGTAGAATATGTAAATTAAACTTTAATTCTTTCTATATTCTTCCAAATGTTCTCTCTCTCTTTTTTTTGCTGTGTTCTTAGTTTTTTTAATATAGCGCTTCGAAACCTTGCAGGGAATTATGAATAACCATGTATATAAGTCAACAACAAGATGGATTTGGTAGCAATAATAGACTTAATTTATATCTGCATCTATAAAGATGCAGATATCAATTCGATGCAGAATTAAATTATTTATAATTATAAAAAATATATCATTAGTACCGATTTTTATCTATGTTGATATTTGATGTTTTAATACTTTCGAGTAAAAATAGACAGTATATACGTAATATTATACACTTTTTTTCCTACTTACTTAAACCTTGTTAAATCTAACAATAACCAACTTACTGGAGCTTACCTAATAAATTGAGTACTCATTGGGAGTTGTGGAATGTATAACCATGTCGGGTTTTAATTTCCAATATTGTAATTTTGAAAGCATTAACTCCCTTGTCTCCTTTTTTTTAATATTAATCATGAATTGTTTTATTATAGTTTTCCGAATAATTTCAAGGATATTTTTTTGTGTTGTTGCCTAAATTGATAGATATAAACATTGCTCTTTTTTATCAAAGCTGTAACATATAAATATACACAAACCGTAAAATACGGCGTATAGTGCGCACCCATACTTCCAAGCTGCAATTCTTAATTTTTAAGTATTTTCGCCATATATAGTGCACCTCTTTTTACGAAGAAACCTAAAATGTAAGTGTGCAATGCTGTTATGTTTTGAAGCCATTTATTTAAGGTATTATTGCAGGCTTTAGAAAAAAAACAGTACACTTCTAGATCTACAACCCTTTAAGTTCATAAGGAATGTCATTTCTTTTAAATAAACAGTATTTCGATAATGTATAAGTCTAATTTTTCCTATGTTAATCTTTTTTTTATTTTTAAAGCTCTCATTTTTATACCCGGTGTATAACACTCACCAGTCAATTTTGATCTTATTTTTTACATTAAAAGAGCACATTATACGCCGGATTTTACAGTAATTTAAAATACAGTTTACGCTCATTTATTAATAAAAAATAACAGGTATATTTTGTAAAAAAATCGTATTTAGAATTCTTTTTGTTTATTCTTTTACTCTTTTAATACCTATATTTTCTTTTTCATAAGAATTAATCATGTATTATATCAGTTCAATATAATCTTCACAAAGAGAAAGTTTAGAAACTCTCTTTTTTTCGTTAATAATGTATGACATTCAATACTACATTTTTCTGAACATAAAAAACCCCCATTTTTTTTAAAAAAATCTATTTATTCAGCTTAAAAAAGTCTTTCGCCGTTTAACCGCCTCGTTCTTTAGAAGAATTAAAAATTCCTATCACGTAAATCTTGTCAACAAACCATATTCATTTAAAAGAAAACTATCACTAGACTAATTCATTTCAACACATTTGACTCTTTCTTAAAACTTTTTAACATTCGAAGGTTGAGAGGGAAAAAAAGAACACAAAAAATGCTATTTGAATAAAGGTTTTCGCTTAATTGACTAATTTTCTAATCGAGACTTGTTATTCCTTTGTTTTAACATGAAAAATGAAGCTATGATCTCTCCCAACTCATTCTATTTCTTTGTTCATTAGAATGGAAATACACGGACGGAATTAATCATTTTTGTTCTTTTCCCCTCTTTTTGCGCGGGAAAGCACTTAAAAGATTAAGAGCCATTCGGTTATATAACCCCACCCAGATACCGAAACATCAGGCTGCAATGAGAAGCCTAATGGTCAAGGTCCAAACTCTTTAGAAGACATCTGATTTTCCTATTTGAATCGCTGCCAAGTGATATTTGATGGTGACTTCACTTCAGCGAACTTTCGTCTAGTCATACGGAACTTGGAATGTGATAAAGTATTCTACTGCCTTACCCAGTACCACACATTTCATTACTGGCAACGGTACAGTTTTCGTTTGATTAAATTATCAACTCAGTATTTATGAGTGACAGTTGATGTTAAAAGAATGTGCATACTTTTTATTTGGCTGTGACAATGAAAAATTGTCTCTCAACTATAAGCTTCTGAGTTAATATTAATTTAATGCTGTTCCTAAGTGATTTTTTGTTGTTGAAGGACTAAAAATAAAAAGCAGTTCAAAATATGAGGCAATATGAGATTTTTTATAATTCTTTAGAACGGAGACCCTTTTTTTAAGCAGGCTCAAAAGTTGCCAAGTACATTCGGAGTTGGTGGAGAATGGTTGCAATGTTGGTGAATCGATCTATATTTGGCGATTTATCACTTACATCCAGATAAAGGAAAAGCACCACAAAATCAAATTATATTACAAATAAAAAATATATTCTTACATTTCAATATGGAAATACAAAAAAATAGTACTTATGTATAATAATTTCGAAAAATTTCGCCAAATCAAAATGTATCTTAAAACGCTGTCATCGAATGCACGTACAAAATTTTATTTGTATATACATTGCCTTCCATTATTGGCTGCATAACATAGAATTTGGCGAGATCTTTTCATTTGACGAATTAGTCATTGATACCGGATGATAATTGTTAAGATTGTCAGTGAGATGAAATGTTAGTTACAATTGTTAACAATCCATAGAGAATAATGAGATTTAGTATAAAGAAAAAGAAGGTATTTTTTTACAGAATGTATAATTAAAGCATTTCTTTTATCTCAGATACGGGAAACATCATCCATAATCATATTACATGTTTGAAAAAAAGTAAAGTTAACTAAATAATTCAGTATTATAATAGAGTAGAAATAAAATATATTTGACTTTACCATTATTTTTATTTCAAAAATGTTTGATCAAGGAAGAATTTTTTAGACTAATTTTATTTTTAAAATGAGATTAATCCAAAATTTTACATTCATTCATTCAATTTTATAATAGATCACCATGAAAATTTATTAATATATAAATTTTTTTGCCTCAATATTGTTACGAATTTTGTGAAATTAATGCTTAAAATAATGTAAATAATTTATTTATGGATGTTTAATACGTTAATATTATTTTCTGTTGTATTCATTTTATGATAAAGTTGTAATATTCGCAAGCAATGCCATCCATCACATTATAAGAGCGTTTCAATGAGAACTTGGCGATTCAGCCCAGTTAGCATCATTTTCGCCACCAAATTTTGTAACTTAGTTATTATATGGATGTTTCTGGAAACTACTTAAAATCTACTAACATCACGATCTGTGATGTAAGCGGAATTTTTGAGAAAAAGCTAAAAGGCAGCCACACAGACTACAAATAGCACTCGCTCGCTGAAAGTGCTATTTGTATCACTTTGATTGCTGAAGATTCGACTAGTGAGTATTTGCTTACGAATAAATTTTACGCATTTGTGTTTTTAAACTCTGATAGTCGTGTCTGCGTGTTGTTGGAGGTGTGAAAATCTTCAGGGATTTATTGTGTACTGTTGCATTCTGCATTTTAAGGTTTGCTTTTCGACACATTAAATGTTCATAACTCTTAAAGTACTGTTTTGCTCTTTAAAATGATAACAAAATCCACGAACCCGATCTGTGTAACAATATTATACATTTCATTGATAAATTCATAAAAATAATTTTTTGTTTCTTTCCGAGTCAATATTTTTACAAACCTTTTATGGAAATAATATTGACACGTTTTAAATCCTTTTTTGAATGTTTATTATGCAAGAAAAATACATATTTTGGAGCTATGAGCTCACAGTATTGCTTTACGGATGCAATTGAATATTTTTCGGTATGAAACCGAAATGTTGCTAAACTTAGTTATTATGTATATTTTTGTAATTGTGTGATATAAACTGTTAAAATACTAAATAGTATTGCCCCGGGGCGTGACGGAGAATATTAGGGCCCCCTACAAAGTCAGGTTTTGGTTCCCAAGCCGGCTCTTACAAAGGAGTGCAAAACTATAAGTACATGGCATCAGTCAAACTTTGGGCCCGCGCGTTGCTGGGGTGTACGTTACGCCACTTTGGAGTGATAGTAAAGCTGAAATTGCATAGGAAAAGAATAAAGTGATGCTATACAAAAATAATATTGCTCTTTCAGTATCAAAAATAGTCCAGTATAAGTTCAGTATAAAAAATAAACACTGGAACGAAAAAGTTAAAAATACAAAGAGTAAATAACATTTCTATAATGTGTCACCAAAAGAAAAGGATTTTAAAAAACACGAAGTAAGATATCAGAATTAGGAATATAAAGTTGGTTACAGTTTCAATTATAAATGTAATCAAATAAAAAACGTTGGAGGAGGTAAAATATTTAAGACCCCTGTGGTATAAAATGGCCTAATTCCAAATATATTTTAATTTGCCTATATTTACTTAGAGTATCCATTTTGTCAATTTTATGTATCATAATTTCCTAAAATTCTAACAGATTTCAAAAGCAAATAATGCGTTATAAATTGTAATTGGTACAAATAAAGTTTACTTGGAATGTTTTAGTTTATTGAAAATGTGCTTTACTTTATTTCCCCCAATAATATTTTAGTCTGTTTCATTAGAAATATGCGACAAAAAATCGTAAGAGAACTTTCAGTTTCAGATGTCGAAGAAAATGAATTATAGATATACAAGGAGAAGCCTAATTTAAATTTGATTTTTCTGCTTTTGATTTTCTTGAATTATTTTCAAATTTAGAATTTATTCTCAATCTTTTAAAGTTCAAGAGAATTCTTACAAAAACCGGAAAAGTATTCGGGCAGACTTAAAACAAAAGTTTAAACTGATGGCTGCCCGGACCCAAAATGACCTTTCAACGTGAAGATTTAAAATATCATGACAGTCTCATAAAAAAAAGGAGGTTCTGCCATTTTTCATCATTTTATGACATCATCGCGTGTGAGGTGAATTGAGAATTGGGAAGGTCTGCAAAAGAATAGACTGACGCTCTTTACTCTTTTTTTTCGTTTGATATGCTAAGAGGCCCATAAATGTCACAAAGACATTTCATAGCTCTTTTTGCATATTTTAAAGTTATTAGATGTATTTAGTGTTAATAGTGATTATCTTTAACTAAACACACCCACATGATCAATAATCACATACTAGATAGCTATAAATCTAATAGTGCAAGGCAATAAAAAGAACTATAGTAACACAGTATATATAGGTCAAAAATTGTTGTTGTTACTTATGCCACCTAATCGACAGTAACATCGGATCGTGTAAAAGGGCTAGATTCTTACGCCTGTCGTTTCCTTTAGCTTTGAGCACCATACAGGAGACAGTACGAATTTTCTAGGTTCCACCACAATTTTGAGGGAGAACATCCTGGGGGGAGTCAAAGGCCACCCACCTCACTTCCCCTTCCAACAACCTTACGAGAAGACTTGTGGCAAGATGGCTATTTAGAGTAACTCCATGCCGCGAAGGCTCTATACATTTACAAATATCCATGCCTTCTCCTGAATTGGAACCCAGGCCCTACGGCACCGCAGTCAGCATTACTAACCACTATACCGGATGGGTGGCTAGGTCAAAAATTAGATAGCTACAGTAGTATAATGGTAATTAGCTTTAGGAAGAAGGAATTGAAAGATTGAAGGGTTAAAAAAAAGTACTGTTTTAAGATTAGTCAACTTTTCTCTATATTTGCCTATACCACTGGATTAGGAGGAAAAGAAATTTGCGTAAGCATCAGCGGCGCACACAGGAATTTTTCAAGGGGTGGGGTCGAGGGTCGAAAATCCACCCTTCTCGTATCACGTACTATATCTTACGTACTATATATACATGATTATAATCAATCAAAGCAAAAAAAATCAAGGGCGATGGTGTGTGTGTGGGGGGAGAGTCCGAACCTCCTGGACTCTCCCTCCTTGCGTGCAACACTAAGAATAATTTTCGAAGAATATTAATAGATTGCAAACACAATACTGCAAAATAAATGCTGAAGATACTATATGAGAAATTCCATTACAAATACTACCATATATATATACCGCAAATTTGTATCCATTTTGTGGTTGTAGTCATAGCACTCCGAAATTCTAGATATATGTAGATCAAATCATCGTTTCCTTTGACCATGCTATCCGCTCAAGTGCCAAAGAATAAGATAAGTTTATTCCTTTTCTGCATTTTAATACATGGAAAATATGTTGGGAAAAATATAATCTCGTATTCTCAAGTAAAGGTAAATATAACTTATTTTTAGAAATTGTCAGAGTTCTAGGGAAAATTTTCAATCGCTCAGTAAGGCACGTGTGAGATATTAAGAGATTCTTTTACTGAAAATAGCTAATAAATCCGTCGAAAGCTCGTAGTCTAATCTTTTAAAAGAGGAATTACGAGAATAAATCTGTCGAAATACAGGTTTAATACTTTGTAGTACTAATTCTATAATTATTTTATTTTTTCAACAGCCTGGGTTAATACCTCGAAAAAATTTCAAAACATAAGATAATTACATACGAATATTTCAGGTTTTTTCGTAAAAAAGAGTGTATGTGCGTTATACGGTGAATACAACAAAAAATGAAAAATTCAGCTGAAAAGTTTAAGTGCGTCTTACACACCAGTGAGCGTTATACGCCGCATTGTACGGTAAATGGATAATTTTTTTGAAATTTAGTTTCAGCTGAATTAGAATAAACAGTAATACCTCGACTTACGCAACTCTTAAATTACGAATACGGCTTGTGCGAAGGCGAATCTTTCGACACACGACTTATGAGAACCCGGAGTTACGCGATTTTCAAATCTCGTTGATTCTTTTTTTAAACACTACACAACTCGATTAATCACTCCCCGCTTCCTGTATAATGAGTTTAGTGAATGAGGAAGTTATCGATCTTGCCAGGCAAATAAAGTTGGAGGTGGATAGTAATGACACTCAAAAACTGCTTATTCTCACAAGATGACAATTAATGAGCTTATAGAAATGCATGAGTAAAAACAACACCTTAGAGAACTTCAGTCTTTAGACCTAGTTCAATCAAAAGATGGGATGACGGCTGGGAATTTGACAATAGGTCTCAATTTATTTGAAAAAGGGTTACAAAGTTTAGAAAACATAGACTCCAATGAAGAGTGTATTTTTCAACAAAACAAGAAATAAAAAAAATTTATTAGCGTGTGTCACGATTAAATTTTGCGGGAGAAAAAATCTTTGAGCCTGCAGACTACTTTATTAGATTTTATGAAACTTTCTACATCATAATAATTCCGTTTTGAGATTTTGTATTTGTGTTACCTAACATCTTACTAAACATTTTTTTCCGTTATTATTTTCTTTCGTCTCCGCTCCCAACCAAACAAGATTTATCTGCATTTAAAGGCGAAATTATACTCCGATTTACGCGACTTAACGAATTCGACTTACGCGGTTATCACTCTGTCCCACCAATCACATATGCCCGTGGTAGCTTTCTGTTCAAGGTAATGGACTCGTGCCCCCGGTGTGTCATGGGTTCGAACCCTGTACCACTGAAGACCCGCCGTGCCGAGGAGGGAAGATGCACGTTAAACATGTCGAGGCTCAAACATCCTCCCATTTGTTCGGTGTGAAAGCTAGGAGAGAGGGGCCCCAGCTGAGGTGTCGTTCTCATCTCTTGACCATGGTTCAAAATTACGAGGTTCGGTTAATATTCCTTCACCCACCTATCGCATATGTTCGGGGTATTACTGTACATATAAAACTGTTTTCAGAATATTATTTCAAGAAAAGTGATTTAAATGCAATTTTTTGGCAAAAAATGAAAAAAATGACATATTTTCAAGACATTGACATCCATTCATGGAAAATGCTTCTATAACAATTATACTTTGCCCTTGTATAGCTAAGACTTCTCTACAGGACCTAAAATAGGATTTCTGAAATATATAACTTAGAATGGAACTATTCAAGTTTTCATGCGTCAACGTAAAGAAGTTTTAACAAAAATCACTGGTTATTATTTCAATTAACAATAACTCTGAAAATAATGTAAATTATTCAAAAATCCCAGTTCAGTCCCTGCGAAGAAATCTTAATTAGGTATAGGTAAAATAGCATTATTCATAAAAGGAGAATGTTTTGAAGATATGTCATTTTTTTGTCAAAAAATTGAATTTAAATACTTTTAATGTTATAATATAAATAAGCAATTTTATATGTAAGGTAATTCGGGGGAAGATGCCAGTTTGTAAATAGTACTTATACGCGTCGATAAATGGTAATTTTGAGCCACTTACGTGAAGAGTCTGGTCTGACATTGAGTGGGGCTTGTGAATATATTTCAATCAATCGTCTTTAATCGGCCTTACAGTTCAATCTTTTGAACATTTTAAGTGGTGAGTACAACTTTTATAATATTCCGTTCTTCATATTTAAAGTCTATAAACGTACTTGTTATTTTTAAGGTATACGACTACGTTCGGAACCGTGATTTTAAAGAAACGCATAAATGGATAATTTTAATGATATTAGTGTCACTTAGATTAGAATACATGTATAAAATTGTTTTAAGCACAGTTTGACAAATTTTTTTTATTTAAATACAATATTTAGGCAAAAAATTACCTTAGAATAACCTTTTTTCAAAATGTTCTCCTTTTGTGAAAAATGCTTCTATTATAATACTATTTTGCCTGTATGTAGCTCAGATCTCTGTATAGAGGCTCAACTCTGATTTTTGAAAAATTCACATTAATTTCAGAGTTACAGCCAATTGAAATAATTATCGGCGTTTTTTTCTTAAAATTTCTCCCCTTTGTTGCCGTAAAACATGGATAAGCCCACTTCTAAGTTATATATTTCAAAAATTCTAGTTGAGCCTCTGTACAGAGGTCTAAACTATATACTGGCAAAATATTATTATAATAGAAGCATTTTTCGAAAAAGGAGAATATTTTAAAAATGGGTCATTCTATCTTCATTTTTTGTCAAAAGATTGTACTTAAATAACTTCTTATTGTAATACTATTCTTAAAACAATTTTATATACATTTTTTAATTTTAGTGACACTAAATATCATAAATACACTCAGGAACATTGAAAATAGCGACCCAAGAAGGAAGCTAAGTACAATCGCGAAACTTTGCAAATAAGTTCAGCGTAATGTGATATGCAAATTATCCAAGTTTTGTGCCAATACGCATGCTCATACACGCCGAGGTGGCGCTACAATCAGGAAGAGGGTGCTATATAAGCCAGCGCAAATTCGAAGATTCATAAAGGTGACGATTACCCGCCAATTGTAGGAACACTTTGGTAAGTGAAATATGCCAGGTAAACGTGCTAGAAGACATTTCTCACAGTTAAGCGAGTGTGAGAGAGGCCTGATCATCGGGATGAAACCTGCAGGTTGGTCGATGCGCCGTGTTGCTGGCCAGGTGGATCATTCGGAGTGTGCCGTTAGAAATTGTTGGGAGCAGTGGAAAACTGGGTTTGGAGCGACCAGGAAGACCACGAGGAGAGAGGATCGAAGGATCGTGCGGCAAGCACTTGTGGACCCCACAGTGACTCGTTCAACGATACGAGCAGACGTAGGCGTAGCAATTGTTCCACAAACAATTTCCAGACACCTTGCAGAAGCAAATCTAAAATCCAAGCGCCCTTTCCGTGAACTCCCTTTAACACCGGAACATCGGCAACTGCGTCTACAGTGGTACCAAGCCAGATCAATGTGGAATGTCACAGATTGGCAAAAGGTTGTGTTTAGTGATGAATCCCGGTTTGTTTTGGGGACAGATGATAACCGTGTACGGGTGTGGAGGCGCCCTGGTGAGCGGTACAATTCCCCCCACACTGTTCTACGTCACACTGCCCACTCAGCTGGTGTAATGGTCTGGGGGGGCCATAGCCTATGATAGCCGGTCCACTTTAATTGTGATACGTGGAACCTTAACGGGCCAACGTTACGTTGATGATATTCTTCGACCTCATGTAGGACCTTTCCTAAATGGTTCTTCAGGGGCAATTTTCCAGCAAGATAATGCTCGTCCGCATACAGCAAGAGTTTCTCAAGACTTCCTACGTCATTTTCAGACTCTTCCATGGCCGACCCGCTCCCCCGATTTGTCCCCTGTAGAGCACGTGTGGGATCAGCTAAAATGGCAGATGCCATCGTGTCACTCTGTACATGATTTAGAGTTTGCTTTTCAAGATTTGTGAGTCCATCTGCCTCAGGACAACATAAGGTGTCTAATCAACTCAATGCCGGACCGTGTGGCGGTATATATTGCAGCTGGAGGTGGTCCAACGCGCTATTGAAGTTTCCCAGTATTTGTGTCGTTGCACACCCTGTATTCGTTTAATTGTCTTGTTTTTGAGATCAAGTGAATCTCTCATCTGTGTCATTATGTGTATTAAATTTCGTTTCAATGCGATGCTTTCTTCTTGGGTCTCTATTTTCAATGTTCCTGAATGTATTATCCATTTATACGCTTTTGCAAAATCACGGTTCCTAACATAATCGGATACCTTAATATAAGATATTAGCAATATAAATGAGTTACACATAATGTTACGCATACGGTGCATGTAGAAACGGGCGTTAAGGAAATAAGTGTGTTGGGCATCTACACATATACTAGGGGGAAGATGCCACAGGGTTCAGAAATAAAGGAAATGAACTTTAAATTTTCTTTTTCATTTTATAACAATGTATATTATCGTGTAAAAAATAACTACAATTAATACTTAGGCTGCCACAGGGGATTAATGATTCATGATTAATGACACAGGGGATCTCCATAGGACGAGGATGTGCAAAGCTGTAGTCGACTACTACTTCAGCCTGCTGTAGATCGCTTCGCAGGAAAATTCGTTTTTAGCAAACAAGTTATGAAAGAATTTTTTTTTCTATAGTTATTGTTATTTCACATTTAATTTGGTAATGTTTGTCTTATTTTTTATTTTTTTATTTTTCTGTGGCGTTGTTGCATCTTACTCCATGAATAGTGTGGAATATATGTGGGAAGATGCCGCAATTAAAAGAATTTCTTCAAAGTGTTAAATTTCTAACTTATTTTCATACTAAGAAGAGAGCCAATCTGGTTACATAACCAATTAAATATTGAAAAATAAAGATACTTTTTTCAAGGTCTTGTCGTTTCAATTTTCAATGTACTAATCGAAAAATCCTCAAATGTGGCGTCTTCCCCCGAATTACCTTATATTCTAATTCAAGTGACACTAAATATCAAACAAATATTCATTCATACACGTCTAGGTAATCATGGTTGCGTATGTAGTCACGTATCTTATTCGGAGTTAATATAATTGTAATCATTAAGTTAATTATATATAATTATTTTAAAGACTCTAGGTGAGACACGAACTTTGTTATTTTTAACCGAGAACATTAACAAAGATAACACTTGAACACATCCAAACTTCTCTCATCTAACTTTCTCATTACGGAAGGTAAATATTTTGAAACCTTGTTCCATTTCACATTGAAAAGCTCCATTATTCCACGCGATAAGTTCTTGATGATATCGGCATTCGAGTCTTCAACTCGACATGAATATAGTCAGTTATGAAAAGCTCACTGTCAGGATTTTTTTTCAAGACTGTCCCCTTAGCTATTAAATATTTTTCTCTTAGTTAATAACAAAAAAAAAATTACGGCTTTTTAAAAATTTTTTTAATTAATCCCAAATTCTGTACTGATTCCTCGTTTTATGTAATACAACATTTCGTAAGAAACTTTACGTCAGATATAGGGTGTTTTTTAGAGGTATAGAACTTTAAATTGCAATAAAACAACGATGTATTATTCGATTGACATGAATTTTTTTTTTTTATTCGAAAGATAATCTTGTGGCATTACATTTTAAATATGATCAAGCAAGGCGTAGATTCGTCGAATGGGCACAATTTTTTTCCACGTCTGTTCATCACGTGATAGCGTTCATAAGAGCTTTAAAGGTTTTGACGCGTGTGGACAGTTGTTGTTTCAAGTCAAAGTTTTACAGAAAAGATTTAATAGACGAACATAAAATTTTTGGCATGTCTTCCCGACATCACATAGATGATTTTATGCGTGGCCGAATTATTGGAAAGATAGAAGAAGGGCGAAAAATAACAGATGTTGCCAGGGTGTTCGACATCGCTCACAGCGTTGTTTCACGGCTGTGGAAGTCATTTAAAACTACTGGAATGTGTAGTAGACGGCACGAGGAGGTCGTGTTAGAAGTACGACGCCTGCAGAAGACAGATATATCGTCCTATCAGCAAAAGGAACAGGCGCACCACAGCTCAGCAGGTGGCAAATCAGTTTCTTGCTGCCTCAGGAAAGCAGATCTCCCGAAAAACTGTTGCCAGACGTTTGAGGGGAGGAGGACTATACGCACGCAGACCTGTTTGTGTCCCATTGACCAGACAGCACCGTACTGCCCGTTTGCAATGGTGTCGTGAGCATCACAATTGGACTGAACAGGACTGGGCATGCGTACTATACTCAGATGAGAGTAGGTTCAGTCTGTCATCAGATTGTAGACGCCAACTGATCTGGCGCGAGAGTGGTATTGCTTATCGTCCAGAAAATATCCAGGAAAAGGACCGATATCCGACATGCAGTATCATGGTGTGGGCCGGCATCATGATCAATGGCCGCACGCGCCTACATGTGGTTGCGAATGGGACTATGACGGGCCAACGATACATTGATGAAGTTCTACTTCCTCATGTTCGTCTTTTCCGTGGTGCTGTCGAGGATAAATTTGTTTTTATGGACGACAACGCAACATGTCATCGAACACTCGCTGTTCAGGATTGTCTAGACAGCGAGGGTATTCAACGTCTTTATGGCCAGCGCGTTCTTCAGATCTAAACCCCGTTGAAAATGTGTGGGATGCTTTGGGGAGGCAAGTTGCTGGTCGAAACTATCCTCGGACAAACAAGAACACCCTCATCCGTGCACTCACAGAGGAATGGGATAAATTGCCTCAACAGCTGCTGGATAATGTTGTGCAAAGTATGGTACGACGTGTGGAATGTTGCATCACACTCCAAGGTGGACATATCCCGTACTGATACCTTTCTTTAAGGTGCCTGCTGACTTTTAGATGCATTGCTCCATTTCTCCGTACGCAGATCAAATGAACATTTTTTTTTTCTTTCAGATGTTTCACAGCTTTTGTACTTTCCAGAACAATAAATATTCTTTATTCTAATGTCTGAACAGTGTGGCAACTATATTTTGTCCTACTAGGCCTCATGTCTCGCTTAATGTTATGCTACATAGCAATTTGTGATCCGTCCTTAGCAATTGTCCAGCAGTGTATATTTAGAGAGCCATTTCTGAAATGTTGTAAGACTTATTTACAACGACTGCATTTTGTACTATTGTAAACAATCTATTTTTTATTTCTTTGTGTACATACTTCGATTTGTCTTCGTGTAGCTATCTATTCTGTTCATTAATAAATCTGTTACTATTCAAATAATTTGATTCGTTGGCTGTTTTTCCTTTCACGCAAATTTGGAAGAGTATTATTAGTTTTCAGCGATATAAGTGTCGAATCGTGAGTTCGAGTCCTGGTACTACTAAAAATCCACCATTCAAAGTGGCTGATTTAATTTAAATTATCAAGGTCAATTTGGTGTGGTGTGCGAGATAGAAGAGTAGGGTTTGAGCTCAGGAGTGTTGTGTCCTCACTTGACTTTGGTTTAAAATTATAAGGTCTAATTAAAGGTCTTATTAAAACAGTCTACAATGTAAGTCACACAGGTTTAATTAATCAGTTGAAATATTCGTTCAATTTCAAACATATATCGCAACATTTTCTTCTATCATTTTAATGAAAAAACCAAACAATGTAACATATAGAACAACGACTAGAACAACAATATAAAATTAAAACATAACGTTACTTGTAGCATGCGATTTAATAAAAATAAATCGCTACAAAATGCTCATTGCCACTGTCCAAAAGAAAATAATCACTTTTCTCTTAACTGTTTGAATTTACCCATTGGATAGAGAAGATGCGCTTAAAATTCCCTTTCGTAGAGATTATCGAGAATCAGTAGCACGCATTTCCCCATGGTGCTTTCGAAAGTAAATTATTCTCAATGATAATTCTTAAAAACAGATATCATCTGCAATGTTTTTAATTTATACCATTAGTTACATAATTTTTTTAAAGTGATGGACCCCTTTGATCATATATTTCCCCCATACATTCGGTAAATAGTATAGTCATCTTTTAGTGGACCTGTGTTTGGTGCAGTGGAGCTTGAATGTATATAAATGCATTGTTTGGGATATGACCCTATGGTAAGTAATGAGAAAAATAACACATTTCATAATAACAAGCTTATCTTCAATAGCTTATACAATTGATCTCTGATGGTTTATTATTAATTTTCGTGAACACACACACATACGGAACCTAGAAAGAAATATTTAGAAGGAAATAGGAGTATCTAACAAGAAATGAGACTTTTGGAATTTGTGTCAATGACAGGTTCTTTTCAAACTTGACACATTGATATAAAATCACAGATATAATAAGGCATGAAAGTTGCAATTCTTTCAGGTATTCTTACTAAAATTTCACTTAAAATTTCACATCTTTTAAACAACAAATGCTTTTAAGATATGAAATTATTATTGCTTCCATTTATAGGTTGAATTTTTTTTATCTTTTGTTTGTAACAGGTTTAAAATTTTTTTTATCTCTGAAGTTTTTATTCTAAAAGAAGGAATCTTTGCGTAGACTCAGGCATCATAAAACCTTTCTCCGATGCGTATTTTTATCAGACTATGAACGAAAAGGAGATGGTAGAATGGATTTCTTTCAGAGAGGTTGTTGAGAAGTTTCTCGGTAGCATAAAGAATCCCAAGAAAACATGAAGGAACGCATTTTGAAGGATTTTCAAATACAAGGTTGCAGCAAAAATTTGGAGATACAATTCTTACACTCGAATGTGAACTATTTTTCGGAAAACTTGGGGAACGTCAGTGTAGGACAAAGGGGAAAACTCCATCGAGACATCAAAGAGATGGAGTGCAGGTATCAGAGAAAGTGGAACTTCAATATATGATGGCGGGCTATTGCTAGATGCTACAGCATGAATCATCTGAAAAGCACTACACCCGGAAGTGCATGGAAAGATGGATCCAAGAAAATGAAACGCGTTTTCATAAAAAGAAATAATAATAATTAGATGTACGTTGTTGTATACTCTGACAAGCTGATACTTGTACAAATTTATACACTCGGTTTTGAAAATAATACGGATATAAATAAAAATTTTCAACCGATTCCGTTTTCTTTTATTGTTAAAACTACTGTGCGTATATTCAAGATTGAAAAATTCTGTTGTGATGGAGAAAAATAGACTTTATTTTTGGTTTTAACTCACCAAAAAACACAAAAAGATTCCGACGATATTATAAAATCAAATTTCGAAAGGAATTTTTTTTAGACATTGTGCCGTTTTAGCGTCACATAGCTGAAAAGTCGGTTTCTTTTTGTGGATAGAATAAAGCCGTTCCAATGCACACGGGCACCTCTAAATACTGCGGGGTCTTGTCATCTGATATCACCCGGCAACTTATGACTGGCTGGACACCTGCGAGCCGAAAACTCCGAGTATAATTCGAGGTGTCAGAAAGAAATCCTCTCCATCCCAAGACCATCGAGTAAGGGGATTCCGTGGAAAATTACCAAAGAGAACGGTTGTGGTGCCTCCTCACAAATAACATATTCTGAATTCTAATGAAATAGTCAATATAATGAATAACTTCAATGTAAATGTGTATACTGTAATTAATAGCTGTGCCGTAAATAAACCAATTACCGTAAAATCCGGTGTATAGCCTTCACTTTTAACACAAAAATTACAATCGAAATTTACGGGTGCGCGTTATACGTCGGGTATAAAAGTGAGGGCTTTAAAAATAGGTAGAGCTTTAAAAAAAGTTGAGCATAGAAAAAAAATTATACTTCTACAAATATCGAAGTACTGTTTATTTAAAAGAAATGACACTCCTTATGAACTTAAAGGGTTGTAGTTCTAGAAATATACTGTTTTTTTCTATACCTTGGAATAATACTTCGAATAAATGACTTTAAAACATAACAGCATTGCCAATGTACATTTCAAGTTTCTTCGTAAAAAGGGGGTACGCGTTATACGGCGAACATACCTAAAAATTTAAAAATGCAGCTCGAAAGTAAAGGTGCGCGTTATACGAAGGATTTTACGGTATTTAATTTCCTAACTTTCCCGCTACCATTAATTTTCTCAAACGTCCCAACCTGAGTAATAGATCAGCGAAATATTATTTTTATAGTTTATTAACCATTACATTTTTTAATGTAAATTATGATAGAAATAAAAAAACCCTGACAAGTTGAAGCGTAAATTGCATTTAATATTATCATTAGTACATTAATCATAGATATTAAGGATCATAACAAGGTAGTCTTAAGTTATGGGCAGCATACGAAATTCTGCGAAACCGCACTCAATTTAAAACACCCCTCTTTATCGAACTAAAAAAATAAATCGTTTGCGGTTGGTTGGCAGCGACACCTTCAAGCCATTAATCGACATCAGCCCATTCTCCTCGGAGATTTCACACACCTCACGTGATCACGTCTTGTTGACCGGAAATCGCCCAATCAAGTCACTCACTTGACGAATGATTCGGAAACGGGTGTCGCGAAATCACGCGCTGTTCGTTAATGATCACGTACCGTGGGGTCTGATAAGCCACGTGCGCCCTACGAGAACAAAAACAAGAGGTTGAGAAAACCAACGCCCTTAAACACGGAAAGGTTTCCCGATTTCTGGAATGTTCCTTCCAATAAAAGTCGGTTTGATACATCGAGAGGGTAGTGGAGTGTTCGCACGATTCGAATGAACAATTAATTCATACTTTCCCAACCACCCTTTGTATTTTGATTCACCACACCCCATTTGTTCCACATTTGGGTCATGTGATTCCCCAGAGTCTTGAAGAAATGGCGAGAATTTACCTCTGGAAATCTAATTTAGGGTATTTTGGAGTGTGTGATAAGCATTTATTAATTTAACTGGTCGTTGATTCATAGTTTTCAGTTTACGAGTGAAATCTAATTTCGGTAAATAAAATATAACATGATTAAAATACAATAGCCTCTTGTTCTTTTTTGAAATAAATGAACTATTATTAGGTAAGAGAAATGCTAAAGTGAAATATTAGCGTAACTTCAGGAATATGTTTTATGTTGAGTGTTCTGAATGTTTTTGTGCAAGAGCATATATAGAATTTAAGAGAGCAGTTGGAAACCTCTCTCTCTCTATATATACTGATAAATGTTAAATTGGCTGTTTTCGATGTACCTTTTCTCAAAATCTGTTATATGTACATGCTTGAAATTTTTCATACAATTAAAGTACACCTTTCTTATTATACTGAAATGACCTTTTAGCTAATTTTGAATTTTTTCATGATTTATAAAATATTTTATCAAAAATATTGAAATTTGACCATTTTCACATAAAAAATTTGTAAAAAATGAATTTTTGAGTTTTTTACAAAAAGCTCATTTCAGTATATATTAGAATCATTTTAAATATGTCATAAAAAATTTACATACCTGTGAATAGTAGTTTCTCATTAAATATACATCGAACATCAAAATTTACATTTTGAGATAAAATGATTTTAATGTATACAGTGAGGTTTCTAATTGGCTAGTAAATAAAAAAAAAATAAAAGGTTCAATTTACAATAAAAGATAAATGTTTTGGTTTAAATCAGAGGTTTAACTTTTAAGTAAAAACGAAGTACTTTGATTATATTTTTCGCCATTCAAAAGGGCGTGGCCCAGTTTCAACGATTATTTAAAAATAGGGTTTAAGGGCTTCTAATTAACCTAGAGGTTAAATTAAGGTATTTTTAGAAAGGTTAAAATTTATACAATTTAAAAATGTAAAAATCTCAAATTGTCAAAATAATAAGATTTTAGCTTTCTAACATCTCTTAACAATTTGAAGTGTTGTGTATCTTTTCCTTTTCCCACATATAAAAAAAAACAGTCGAAAAAAATTAAACATATCTTTTATGAGCGCATTCTTACTCAACAAAAGGCATCATCTAATAATGTACGAGTATGTATATTTTAGAGCAGTTGAAAGAATGATTTCATCTTAGAAAAAAAGCGCATGACCAAGTTTCAAAATTATGAAGTCTGTCACACACAATTCTCGTGTTGCCTTAGAGAGCGACGTTAATAAAAATAAAATCAAACCGACATTAAATGGGATAAAAATAACGACGAGGAGCTTGATAGATGATCCAGAAAAAGGTATCTGAACTAATAGCGTAATGCTCATTGTGTCTACTACCTTTTCATGTGCGTTCAGAGACAAGAATGCTTTCAGTGGTGGCGCGCTTATTCGAGTTGGAATTTCAGTGCCCGGGATAGAATTTTTTCCACCTAAGAGTTCGGAAGAAAAAAGAAAAGGAAAGAAAAATTCTAATGACCCCAAAAGGTATTTGGAGATGTACATACAGTGAGTGGATGTCAACCTAACTGTCCTCCTCCTCATCCGTGCATGCATAGTCGAATATAAACATATGTAGGGGAAAAGAGGGAGAATCACTCTCTCATCACGAAT
The DNA here is from genome assembly GCA_019973935.1 of Trichonephila clavipes. Taxonomy (NCBI): domain Eukaryota; kingdom Metazoa; phylum Arthropoda; class Arachnida; order Araneae; family Nephilidae; genus Trichonephila; species Trichonephila clavipes. The sequence goes on from BMAU01001028.1 coordinate 583,135, forward strand.
CCTTGGAATTATTAAGCAAACATGTATGGAATTAGATAGACATGTTTCTTTTGTTTAATAGCGATTCACTGAAAGGGGTTTTCCGGTAATCGACTCCCCAAGGGAAGGAGGGCGGGGGCGTCAAAGACAAACTAATTCCTGTTTTAGTTCTATTAGACCTGGGGTGTCAAATTCGCGGCCCATTACGAGCATTTTTGCACCATATATCCCCACGAGCATTTATCTCACACAGCAATACATAAAAATTTTTTAAAAAACTCTCCCGAAATTGGAAAGATAGCAGCAGGAAAAAGAAGTCAAGTTTTAGGATAATAACATTATTTTTTTTGTTTTTTTTTTTAAATTTCTGTTTACTATCATGTATTATTTGAAATAAACCAACGTTTCTATGAATATTGATTATTTTTGCATACCGCCTAAAGATAAACCTTGTGTGCTTGACCCGAGTCAACTTTTGAGTTTAACACCCCTGTATTACACTAACAGACTTGAAATTTGGAAAAAAATGTTCCTTTTTTTTTGTTTGGTAGAGATTGATTAAGAACGGAGTTTGGGAAAGTAGACTCAAAGCAGCGTTAAGGGGTTATAGAATTAAAAAATGCCGGTTTTTGAACTATATACCCCCCCCCACACACACAGACTTGAAATGTGGCAAGTATAATTCGTTTATTGCGCTAAGATTGACCAAGAATAAGTTTTACGGATATAAACTGCTAAGGAGCAACTTACAGGGTTGTAAAAGATAAGTATACTTTCATTTAAGAAATTCGAGTGATGTTATTTTAAATCAAGGGGAGAGAACACTCTTATATTATTAACGGCAATGTTACTCTATAGCTGTTTTTGGCCTAGATCATGGGCAACTTCCATAAGTCATTGATAATTATCGAAATACACATCGCAGGTATAGTAATTATCAACAAAAAATCAGCTTGTTCTGTATTAATTATCAGTCTTCATAAATTATGCAGTCAGTCAATTTTATAACAAAAACTCAAGTCTAGATTAAATCTTAAATTTTATTTCTGGATTTATTTAAACAGCCTAAAAATTTTTCATAGTTCCCTACGAAATAAAATCAAATTTATACTTTTAATATCATAATTTACAAGTATATTTATAATGATATATTTCTAGAAATAAGTATCCTTTAATCCTGAATTATTGGAGAAGCCAACAAGAGAAAATTCATGTCCTTTTTCATTTTTAAAAAGAAAAAATATTCAGTACATTTTCTTTTATTTATAAATATAATCCATAATAAATAGTTAAGTTGACATACACTCTTGCACACTTTCCACAGAAAGGGTTGTAATAAAAAGAATAAAAGTTTCTAAATTCGCTTAGATCTAGGACTATAATAAATCATCATATACTGCACTTCTTAGTTGAATAAAAGACATTCAATAATCTTTACATTGGGAAAAAAAATTATGTTATTTTATTGCTCGGGTGACTGGAATATATATATTTTATTTAAAAAATAGATTCCTATTTACAATGAATGATTTAGGTTTATATAGATTTATACGATACTTGCATACTTTACGTCTGCAGTAAATTTGGATTTTTTTATGTTTCAGTAAAATAAGGAATTTGCGAGTATATTTTTGGATAAAAGTTCGGGGGTAACAATAAATAAATCTTCACTAGTTTAACTAAAATTATTGTGCAAAAAATAAAGAAATTCTAATTTTATTTATTTATCGCATCAAAAATGCTTTTATACTACATTAGCGAAAATAATAAATAGTATTCAACTTTTTCCTCATCAGAAAATAAGAACATTTCATATACACACACGGTGCATTCACTAACATAAGTTTAATAATTTTTCTATGAAATAGCCTATATTTTTCAAAGGAGGATGAAACGTCTTGCAGAAAATGAATATTTTTTAAGTGATAACTTCTTTAGGCGCGTTTTGCTGGAAAGTGAGCTTGAATGATGGGTTTTAAAAAGCCAAGGACTGTTACGCTCGGGTTTGAAACGCTCGTAACAATGGTAACAATACTACTGAATCATTTGGGTGGAATGAGTCGTGTATCGGAGAACTTTGTGCAGCAAAATGTAGAGCAGAAAATGGTCAAATAATTCTAATGGTTACTATTTATATTTCACCCAATCAAAGTGGAGAGAAAATTATTGAATTCATTCACAAAAATTTAGTTGCCTACACTGAAGCCAAATCACAACTGTTCTGAACAAATTGCCTATTATTTTAAGTGGGGATTTTAATGTAGATTTTTCAAGAGATAAATCAAAGCCTTTAGTAGATTTTTTAAAATCAAAATTCAATTTGATCATGTTAAATCAGCGTTTCTCAAACTGTGGGGCGCGCCCCCCTTAGGGGGCGAGGCAACTCTACAAGGGGGGGGCGAGCATATTTTGAAAAGTCGAGAACAAAAGATTATTTAAAAAAATTATTAATTTAATGAAAGTAAACAAAATACATTCTGACATAATAAAAATAAAATACACATCTACACTCATATATTACGCTTATAAATATATCAATGCTACACAATGTATTTTATAATTAATTTAACAATACTAAGTTAAAAATAAGTTTATTAATTACCAGTGATCCCACATGGGCTTGTCATATATATAATTTAAAATAAAAATTAACACTTATCTTGATAATTTTTGTACGGTTTATAATTAAACCTTGACTACCTGATCAAAAGTTTCGCGATTCTCTTCCAAATGCCAACCGTATATATACGTCTGGAGATATAAATGTTTTGGCCTTCCAAGATGTTAATATACACAGGAGGGGTCTAAAAGGTTAAAGTCGTATCGTAGTTTTAACGTCAAAGTATAGTGTTATTGAATTCAGTATATTGTTATTGTATGGGGGGCGTAATGAAAATATGATTGAATATTGGGTCACGAGTATTGCAACTTTGAGAAGCACTGTGTTAAATGATCCAAATGAAAGCACGACAATGTTTGGAACAAAGCTTGGCCGAGTTTTTTTAGATATTTAAATAATTTTGAATCTAAAGTATTTATAACCTATTTCAGCTACCATAAACCTATCGTTTCCTTCTTGGAATACAATTAATTCACAACTATGATTATATATCGTGCAAAAAATATTACTTTATGAATACAGACATATGAATAAACAATTTTATTTGACAATACTAAAATCTCCTTGTTTTTTATTCACCTAACTAGTCCTTGAAATAAAATTACAAAATTCGAAGTTATCACTTCTATCGTGTGTGGTCACACTCATTCTTTTTTTCTTCTTGAAAAACTTGATTTGTTGTAATGGCGTACCTGAGAATATTACTCCCCCCCCTCCTCCCCTGAAAAGTCAGGTTTTGGGTCTCAAGCCAGATCTTACAAAGAATTGTAAAACCATAACACCAGGCTTTGGGCCCCTAGCATTTTCATCCCCCCTTCCTCCGAGACGCGGGAGTTGAAGGGCTGTATATTACGCTACTTGTTCCTCGTACAACGAATATTTTTATCATGGAATTGGCTACGGTATTGCTAAGGTCCAGCGCTGTTAAGGCCGAATCATTCCTGTGAAAGGCTACTTTAAGACGACATTAGGATGCTCGTAGGTGCTAGTCTTGATGGGTCACTGTAGGCCCGAGAGTTCAAAGGAATCTGGAAGTCAGTGGGAGAGAGAATCCGTTGGAGTGTGCAGAAGCGTCGTAGAGTATTGAAACGTCTGTGAAGCTCCGTAGCGTATCGTGAGTCCCTGGATTTATCTCTTTTGGTGTCTATTTAAAGGTCGAATACGTCACGCCCCCAAAAGTGACACGGGAGACAGAATAATTTCTGTTTGGACGTAGACGGGATTACTATCTGGCTATTGGTCCTTTTCACCCCTCACACGGTGGAATTTAAAGCCGGAGATTGGTGCCCCGGTCACTTCTCTGTCGACTGGATAAAGAAAGATCAAAGGTTGACTTGCCTTAGAACAAAAGTGTCAGTGTGTCCGGTCTCGAATACTTTCCCACGCAAAACTACAAGACCATGGAGACGTCACTATTTACCTAATAGGAAAGAATCCTTTGGTGGAGACCGCCTAGCATTATTAAAATTTCAAACTTATAGAACACTCTATCAAGGGTATATTATTTACAGTAAACTCTTTTATCCAATATTGACGAGGGATCCTTTTAGGCCTTGATTGATTGTTTATTAACGTCACATTTTGAAACTTTATTAGGGCTCTTTCTGATGGACCTCACAATTTATAACACGTCAATGATGACAATGATACATGCCACACACACATAAGAACTCTGAATTTGACCGATTTAACTTGGATTATTCTTTCTACATGGGAGTTTTCAGTGTCACCAGGACTCAAACCCATGCATTCATTACTCGATAGAAACACCGGTGGTGTGTTCGTTAGCATAGCCATTAGTCTGATGTGGTTCATATAAAGACTTAGTAATTGACGTCTTAAGGCTTTTTGAGGCCTTAAGATTATATGAAAAAGTAGAACTTTACATGCGACCCTTTTCAATAGACTTCATAGCATACATCGTCAAATACTCATGCAAAAGTTAACCCGTGACAAATAAATTGGCGTGACTCACAATATAACAAACCGAGTCGACGGCTTGTCGCTTTCGAATAAATGAGCATTGATAATTGGCCTAGCTTAAACACGAACGATTGACTTGACATAATTATGCGATCTTGTCACTGTTGTCAGATGGCCTATAGCTCGAATCCCACTTTCTCGGAGAATATGTCCGGGAATAATATTTGATCATAAATTTATTCACGCGCACGCTTGATATTGTTGAGGCCATATCCTTGACGAGGCCACCTGGAAGTCGAAGGTCTGGACTAGGGCTAATTTAGACCATGCTTTCCAATCAACACATTCCTGACCCTAACACTCTAATCATAAAACTTTTTCCAGGGATCCATCTGAAACTGTTTTGGATTTTATGTATTTTGTAATGCTTGTATCTTGTGGACGGTATCTTATCGTACTTTCTTTACTATCTATTCAAATAAAAGTTCTATTAACACAAATTTTGATGATTTTGCTGATCAAAAAATAGTTTGAACATCAAAAAGGCAATTTATAAATATTCAAACAATATGATCTAGTATAATGTTAGAATTAACCTGAAAACGATACAAAGTTACACAGAATGTCATCAACTCATCTAGTCCAAGCTGTGTGCAAAATGATCATTTATCGCATGACATATTACTTCATACCGTCTAACTAGAAGTAATGGTTGTGTAATTTTGTGAATATAAGCTTATATAAGAGCGAATATCTCCTATTTTTATATATATTTCAAACCTGAGGTGGACTCATTTCCCGGTGCCATTTTACCACCAATAACGAATATCGAACACGATGTCACTATAGATGAAACTGTTAATATTGGAAGGTAGGCAAACATTTTGAAGGGTCACATGTGTATAACACTCCTTCGGCCCTCTATACTTAAAGCGCTCTGCTGTATGAGATAAAGACTCCTTTGGAGTTGTTAACATTTGTCACATTCTCAATAGATCGCCTTGTTTTCTAACACCTTGGCATACCATGTTCTACCCCTTTTATAGAAGGGGGCGCAGACTTTTCAAATGTACGGGCTATTTATAAAGTTTTTAAGGTGGTGAGGTCCACCCAGTGATGTAGGTGTGTCCATTCTGTATTAAAATTGTATGTTTTCTTTTGTTAGCACTTGCTTTCGACAGTATACTTCTTTTTTTTTACAATATGATAGATTAGCTTCCAAATGGAAAAGCGATTTGGATACTGTCTGATAGTAGAAGTGCAATACAGCACTTGTCCAATTGGCAAAGTGTGAGAGATAATGCTGGAGTGTCAATACTCACCAAGTTAAAACGACTTTCCACATTGCATCAAATTCATCTGCCGTGGATTCCCTCTCACATAGATCTAGAGGGAAATGAGATTGCGGACACTTTGGCCAAGGGTGGCGCTTCCAAGGTACCAGAGCCGTCAGCACCCCTCACTTTTTTGGACGGTCTTGTCCCCCCAAGAGCACCATTGGTATCAATGTTACCGTTCTGGAGGCTCTCCGGCTCAAGATTTATCAAGACAGGATCAAACTCTTCTAGCCCACTTTCGAAGTGGCCATATCAAAACAATGAAATTTTCCGAAGGACGCAGGAGCTTTGAAATGTGCACGAACTGTTCTTCTGAGCCGGCCACGCCTGCTCACATCCTCGAGTGCCTAGGTCTCACCAAGCAGGACTTAGCAGACGTTCCCTTGCTGGTGTTGGACTTTCTGAAAGTGTACGATGTCATGGACCTGGTCTAGCACTGCTGACCAATGGGGGTGTGCAACAACAACATTGTTTTTACTACAAAAATACAAGTTCACAAAATTGTCAACTTGAATGTTTGAACGACGATGAGAGAGACAGAGACGAACTGCTAGACTGGGGAGCATGGATGTATTTAATGCAACGAGCAGCAGGGAATTAGTGAACCGATGAATTTGAAACTGACGTATGTGTTTAATTTGTTCACTACGGAGTCCCACAAGACAAAACATCAGCACGAGAACCCAATCCCGTGGAAGCATGGGGCGTGGGATGACGTCTTAATAGCCAATCCCGTACTATCATGGGAAGAGCTGATCATCAACATTTACTCTCCCCTTCAGTCAGCGTGAGGGGAAAAATTCATTTATTGGCTTGCATTGCATTGATTGGTTCCCCCCCTACAGTGGTAGTGAACGTGTTAAGTGTCATCGTTCCCTTCAAATTAAGGTACATGCGTCATCTACACACTTATCGAATCATTTGCTTAAGTGAACACAGTCGCATCGATTGTGAAAAGCCGATTCTCCAGTCTATCTGGCGTCGGTGTTCGATAAATATATTCCTTTTAGTATGCGCATAGTTGATCTTAGAAAAGGCGGTCACCCCAAAATGTCATAATGGTCTACCGGTCGTTCGCGATCGACTAAATGCTCCTCCCTGTTTTACAGCATTCATTATGCCAGCAGCTTAGCGGAATCGTATCCATGTGCCTTAAGTCGTGCTAGTTGTATGTTTGATATGTCCATTCACTTCTATCTAAATTTATCTCATTTATTCGGAGATGTTGAGTTACTTGTAAGATTTCCTAGGGTGTCGTAATGGCTTTATTAATATGAAGAGAAAAGTTGAGACAGCTCGCAATGCTTAGCTGTTCTATATCATGTCATATGTTCTCAAAATAAGCGCAGTGGCTGAATCTAACACACATTCTGTGATTTAATAAAAATCAATCATTTACAATCTTGAAATAGAGTTAGGTTTCTGACATCCTCTCAAATTCAAAAACTTAAATCTATCCAAAAGATTTACCTTTTAAAAATCACGAAACCTCTTCCTCTGATTATTTTTTCCGGGATACTTCCTGTTCATAATACTATTTCTTCTAATTTTTTTAAGTTCCAAATTTGGAACAACAGACAAGGTATCTTCCTAATGTTCATTTCCATCTCTTATTTGTATTTCAATATTCCCTCTTTTCTTATTTTCTCCCTGAGCTTAAATCCTTCTTTTTTAACACTTATGAGGCCGTCGACATAGGTAGCTTAACGCTGGCGGCTCCAAAATCGATTCCAAGACTGGTTTCGTAGAGTGCATTTTCTATAACAAGGCTCTCTGTTTATATATATATAAATCCTGTTTATTCAAGAATAACAGCTGTAATACTGTTTTTCAGGAAGAGTTTTCAGCTATCGGTATCTCGGTTTGTTGTCTTCATAACATTAAAACTCGCATTTACACTTTTCATCCTCTCCTCTACCTTACTTATCAATAATATATTACCAATACACATGTAGCTATCTAAACTCAATTAAATACAAGCCTTCTCCATAAATTTTTGTTTATTTGTATATTGGATTAATGCGGTGTCATCCCCCCGTTATTAAAAAAAACTCTGTTCTTGAGGGTGAGCTGTTCTTACTGTGCCAGCTTTCCTCTCTTTTCTGTACAATTATTTCAAAAATTTTATAATTTTATACACAACTTTTGTAATTCCTGCCAATGATTAGGAAACAGGGCGAAAGGTTAAACTTTTCATAATAAATCCCAATATTTATCTCTTCCTCCCCCTTCCCCATATCTAGGCATTTTTTTTCCGTACCATTTACGACCTTTTCCTTGTTTACCTCTACAGGTTCGAATTGCTTTCCATTCCTAAATGTTTATGCGGTTCTTCCGGTTCATCTGTCCCCCCTCCACAATGCCCAATTTCATCTTGCAAAACCTACGTAAGAAGCAATTCCTTCCTGGTTATATTCTATTTTTCATAACAATATTATTCACAATAAATTACTTCCCCTTTCAATATTTTCCAATCTATCTATGGTAGACAGATGCAAATTTTGTCTCCTGGAAAATGCATTTTTGCTTCCTCCTTATTTCTTTATTTTTGCACAGGGAATCTTTTTTTAAAATTTTTTTACTGAGGCTTTCCTTTTATTATTCAATTCCTACTATTAGTTCACACTCTTTCTATGTTTATTTATTTATCTTGTGGTTGAGCTTTGAATCGTTAATAAAATACATATTAAAGCTCTCAATTGAGCTGAAATTTTATATGCATGATTGTTTCGGATGACAATACAATAATTTAATTATAATTACTAAAAATTAATTGATTAAAACTAATTATTTAAGAAATTACAAATACAGCCACGTTGGCATAATTTTTGGCTACTTAGCGACCATTTTGGTGACTTGTGTCAAAACTAGAAAAGGTTTTTTTTTCTCACATTTTAACTGAACTGAAATTTTATAGACACGATTATTTTGGATGACAATACGATACTTTAATGATAATTAATAAAATTTAATTACCACTTATTTATTATATAGTATTGTTTCCTATTTCTCTTGGAGGTCCAGTTGGTAGCTTTAAATTCTGTGGGCGAGTTTGATTCTTCCAAGTAAATTAATAAATAAATCATGAAATAGAGAAATTTGCATAAAAATCAAACATTTTTTGGTATCCTTTTAGTACTTTTTAAAAAGGTAAACGTACAAATACAGAGTGTAAATATGATAGCACAGATTTTTGAATTATTGATATTGAAAATAAATATTAGTAAATATAAGCGAATTATTGAGACTTTGAATTATTGAAAAGAATAATTTATTATAAATATAAACAGACATGTAGACAGTTTAAGGTAGTCTGACAATTTCATTTGTATTAAAGTATCGATAGTAATCCTATTTCTACTTCTAACAACACATAATCGTCATAAAAAGTATTTTTCTTGAATATTTGCTAAAATGTTGATGAATTATATTTTCCATGTAGTTAAGTTACCCAAAATGTAATTCAAATTACATTAAAACTCTTACACTATGAAGAAAAGAAAAACTTTCATAATGTTCAACACATCTGGGAAAAATTAGCATAAATGTTGATGATTCGAAGAATATTCAGTTTTATGATGCCATTAAATTAATTAACGAATTCTTTAAACATTATAACATAATTTGCAAAAGAAAACTTTTATTGTTGTGAGTATTGTATTTTTAATTGTAAATGGAGAATTATTAGACCGCTAGTGTAAACAAAAGGTATCTAAGCAGTTCGTAAATAAAAGCATCAAAATTTGTATTATTGAAGTCTTAACTGTAATATAAAACTCTTTAAATCTGGGATGATATTTAATTAATAGCCAAACATCTACTAAAATGAAAATTTAAATATTTTGCTAGTAAAATGTATATTTATTTAGAAAATTACAATTAGTAAAGAAATCGCATTTTACCTTGCGATTTTAGCCCTCTGCATCCTTTACCGTAAATAACGAAGCAAGTTATATACTATAAATATTTTGTATTCGGATAACGCAGAGAAATGGAGAAAATGGTGCCAAAAATATCCCTTGAAATATAACAATTTTAATTTTCTGTGTTTTAAAAACAAATGTGCCACTGAATAGTTCTAATTCCAGAAAAGAAATTTGCTTTAATATATATATATATAACTCCTATATGACAATTGATTTCCCAATTTTCCTACAAATGTTGAATGTGAAAACTCACGCACACACATGATTCTCTCATACAATTTTTATTATTATGACTCGGGCGCCATCTTTCTGGAAATTTAAAAGCTGTTCAAACTGATTATATTTAGCACATATTTTATAATCACAGTCATGAATAAATAACTACAAATATCCCTTAAACAATATATCAGCATCAGATTATAACAGGGGTGGCCAACCCACGGCACGCGCGCGCGTGTACCACGTGGGGGAATTATAACTGCGGCAAGTGAAGATTTTTTTTTTAAAATTGAAAAATAATTTAAAAAAAAATTATTTTTATAATTTTATTGAAAAAAGGTTGTCTCACAACCCTCCATCTCAAAATTCATTTTAAACTCACTTAAATTAATTACAAAAGAAAATGCTCATGTAAAGGCTCGTCATTATTTGAACTGGCTTGTGTGTTTCAAGTTACTCTTTTTTATTTAACATCTAACCTAACTGATGGTAATCTGTAAAAAATTTGTTAACAATAAAATCTAACAAAAAATTTATACTTTTTCTTATTTATTATATTATTTTTACTTTCCTCTTCTTAGACTTACATAAAAAAAATGTTCCATTTGCGTAAAAATCCAATAAGTCTATAAGTAAACTTTTTACACCTTTTCATATTTATTTCTTGGAAAAATTGTGTTGTAATGAAATTGCACGCGTAATTTCTTTTAATCAGATAGTGGCACTCTTCCCTAAAAGGTTGGCTACCCCTGGTTTATAATAATTTATTTTTTTGACTACAATATTTTCAACAGAGATCACTGAAAACACGCCCCCCAAACTATGTTCCAAGTGGTCATTTCTGGATCGATGAACAAACTATCTTTTTTTTCCATCTTCAATTTTGTCTGACCATTTTCTTAATACCCTTTCCCTCCTCTGCCTTCATAGAGCCACTGAACGCAAATGTCGCACTCAAATGGGATCTTAATCGTCTCAGGTCACTTAAAGCAGCTGACCCACATGCCGGAATGTCCCATGTTAATGGCCAGTAATAAGAAATTCCCTTTTTTTCCCGTGGCTTTAAATGCCTTGGCAGGGTGCCGCCGGGTTAGGATGGCGAGGTGTTCCTTTGGCGCTCACGCTCCATCAAGTACCATAGGAGTTGTACACCAAGAGGAGAGATAAATTGTGTTGTGACAGAGAAAACTTTTTGTGAACTATTCGATCTACTGTTGGCGATAAACTGGGACGGAAGGATCCTTTAGTTGGCGGAAATGGTTCGAGAGTAATTGAGTTTAAAGATGTTTGGCGTAATGTTTTGTTTGGAATTGCTTATGCAGATGTTTTGTTGAGAAAGGAAAAGAAAGATGCCAACGTGACTTAAACCCACAGAATTGCAAATCATGATATATAGTAGGTCTTTTCTTTTCGTTTTCATTGGTCCAAGAATTTTAAGAAAAATTTAGTCTTCTAAAGTTTAAATGATATTTTTTGAAATAAGAAGTTTACGATTGAGAGTTTGGGTGCCATATTGAGGTTAATGACAAGAGTTCAAGTAAAATGTTTGGTGAGAGAAACAAAAAGGGGAAACACGTGAATAATCTAATTTAAGGGGTACTAGTACTTATTTGCATTTTTATACGAAATGACCTTCAAATATTTTGATAAAATTTTATTAATCGAAATTACATTTTCTATAAAATTTGGTCCAACCACCTGGAATCAAGATGAGAAATTAAGGTTTTTTTATGTTCGTAAGTCAGAATCAACCAAAAAATTTTGGTTCCTAAATTTGATTGAAAGTATTTAATCTTTCTAGTTTCAGAAACTTTCTTTTCCGAGAATCCTTAAAATGTTAGAGAATTTATTACATGGAACACAAAATGAGTCACGACTTTCAGTTATAATTTTCGTGTTTCAATTTTATAAATATATTTTTAGAAAATTTTATCATACAAAATAATTCTAGTATAATTCAAATTTATTTCAATTAAATTATGTTTTTAGTAGCAAATTTGTTGAATTCAAATAATTGGTACCTTGTACAATGTTTCTCATTTTCAAAAGAACTGTAATATACACACACACACACACACACACACACACACACACACACACACACACACACACACACACACACACACACACACACACACACACACACACACACACACACACACACACACACACACACACACACACACACACACACACACACACACACACACACACACACACACACACACACACACACACACACACACACACACACACACACACACACACACACACACACACACACACACACACACACACACACACACACACACACACACACACACACACACACACACACACACACACACACACACACACACACACACACACACACACACATATTCGTATATATTTCCTTTTTTTTCTTACATTCATATATGTATTTCCTCCAAAAAAATTGCTGAAGTCTATTTATCACTAGCTGATTCAAATATATATTTCTTTTTATTTTAAATACCATACAGTTTATACAGACAAAACAGAAAGAATTTTTTCATTGCATTCATACCTCTAAATAAACATTTCTCACTTTTCAAAACATCTTCAAACGCTGAAACTCATATTTTTAGGGATATCAATAAATATTTTTATAGCTTAAAGATGAAAATTATTTTTAAACTTTGAAGGCAGAATTTTGTAATATTTCCTATACATCCACACAAACATATAATGTTTTTAAATTTAAATTATTTCGATGGGATACAAGTTTAAGCTATACATTGTGTACACAAAAAAATGAAATATATTACAAACTATGCATACGAAAATGTATTACAAATTCTTCTGTATTTTTATGACTTTTATGCCCCAACAAAAAGAAAATAAGTGCAAAAATAATGGTATGGAGCATGAAAGGTCTGAAGCACAGACTTTGAGCATTATTTACATTTTTGTATATGAATCTACATTTATTGCAGACTTATTCAATAACTTAAGAAAGTACAAATCAATAACTTTTTAAGAATTAGATTAAGTTCAGTAAATTTACATACACTGACAGAGTACTTCTTATTACGGGCTTAATTTTCGTTAAAATTACACGTTTCACTTAGCTCCGTAAAAACCTTTTCTTATCTTCTTTACAAGGTACACTTAAAAGTTTTAAGTTAATTTAATTATTTTTTTCTTACTGCAAACTATTCCAAAGAGACGAACTTTCTTCATCAATAAACCGTTCTTACATTAAAAAGAAGGTTTAGTTAAAAATATTTTGAAAAAGAAATCAATTTAAAAAAAACAGAAACTTAATCAGAAGAACGGGCTTCTCATTTATTTATCGGCGAGGAAAATTAGTACTGTATAATACGTTTTCTCCAATTTCATTTATAACAGTCTTTAACCATTCTTAATCATAAAATAAGCTTATTCAAGGAAGATTTTTTTTCGGAAGACGTGCTCTGATGTTTGATGAACTTTTATCATTAAAACTGGTGGTGGTGGTGGGGGGGTGTACCTCCTGTTCACCTAACGGCGGACCAATCTCCATTGTACAAACTATACAATTGTTCATACTCATTCCACACATTGTAAAACTGTAACTTACATATCATAGAGCAGGGGTGTCAAACTATCGGCGAACAACGAACATTTTTGCAGCTCGGTCAGTATACCAGCACACAATAATTTTTAGGGTAAGTAAAAATGAATATAGCGATTACAAACGTATAACTTTTGAATGGAAAAGAATTTATCGATAAGATTTACAAAGATTGTAGACGGACGTATACGTACATATGTATACATACAAAGGATGGACAAAGATGTATACATACGTCACAGATGCTCTGCGTGACTTCCCCTTGTCACGCGGACAACATCTAAGCCAGCTATACTCAACCTTGGGCCCGCAGGCCTTTTTAAGTGGCCCGATCAGGGCCCATTGCTCTGAGAAATTCCTTTATGAAAATTTGGTTGGAAATTCTTTTTGAAAAAATCAAATATATCAATTTTGCTTTTTGCTGTCGATCTCGTATGAGTGCGAATAGATGTTTTTTTTCTTTTCTGATTTGTGATAATAGTAAAGTAGCGACCATTTAATGAGTGGAACTAATTTGCAACTATCTTTTATACCTTACAAGCGAAAAATATTCGAAGAAAATATATTGTTTCAAGACGATTGGGAAGTTGACTACATTGTAGGGAAAAACAAGCATGGTTCAGAAATGGTTTGATTTGTCACGAAAGTGTATTTTAAAAATACCAATAAACAGGAATCGTTCAATGACGTTTTTACTCGAAGATCTCTTTCAATTCATGATAAATAAGCTTTCTTGGATAATTTTTACAACAGCAAAAAAAAAGTGTTTTGTCAGTGGTAATGTCTCAGCAATAACAAAGGCCCCCCAGGAAAATTGTTATATCATTCGTAATCATATTAAACCATTTACTGATGCAGAAATTGTGATTCTTAAGTGCTTCCAATTTAAAAAAATTCAGCGACAAAAATTAAAAATAATAATTAAAAAAAGCAAAATAAGAGTTTTAATATTTTGATCAATTTCCACATTTTAAATTTTCTATGTTATCTTGGTCTTAAAGTATCTCCCCCCCTCTATTAATCCTCAAGTAGCGGCCCGCGTGAAATAACTAACTTCAGTATGTGGCCGGCAGAAAGAAAGGTTAAGTACCTCTGATCTAGGTGATATTCCATTTCACGACATACAATCTGAAACATTTGTGCAATCACCGACGCAAGCGTATTACAAATGCGTACTTTCAGTTATTTAATTGTTTTGAGCATGGGAAGCACATACAACCTATCTTTCACATGTCCTACCCAAAACAATCGGAAACTTTAGGATGATTTTTAGGGCTTGTATAAAAACACAGACTTATAATCTTGATCTTGGTTTTTATTCTGAATTTCGTACAAAGTTCTATATTTTTCCTCATATGAATTTTTATTCATAGTTGGTTGTAAAACTTGCAATACATCATCCCGATTAACTATTTTTGCACGTTCATGCAAAGCCTCGCCATCATTATAAATGTAAATTTGACCAAACTTTATTACAGCATAAACAAAATTTATTACAGCATAACGAAAAAAAATTTTGTGTAGAGGAAGATTATTTTTGGTTCAATATAAACTAATAATTATTTATAAAAAACGAGTTTTTAAATTAAGATAGCTATGTGAGATTTTACCAATTATTCATAATTATTTAGAAATAAGAATATAAATTTTGCTACTTATTTTAACTGTCACTTGCTTAAGTTGGCAGAAAAATTTTAAAGTCGGTCGTAATCGACCTGTAGACCGCCAAAACATATAGGGATGACAGCCTTCACTATGACCTAAGACGCGCTTACTAAGAGAAACATATTTGTGGAATACCGACACCAGCTGGACCGGAGAATCAGCTGTTCATAATCGATATTCCGGTCTATCATTCATTACTTAAGCAAATGAATCGATGGATGTGTACATGACAAATTTACTTTCAATGGAAGCAAACAATGACGCTTAACACGTTCACTGCCACTGTTGGTGAAAAAGCGATCATATCGATGCCAGCTGTAAAAATGAATTTTCTCCACACGCCAAATGAAGGGGAGAATAAATGTTGAAGATCAGCTCTTTCCGCGTTAGCACGTGATTGGATATTGAGACTTCAACCTACACCCCGCGCTTCCACGGGATTGGGTCCTCGAGTTGTGGTCATGTTCTGCGATGGCACGGTAATCTGTAGTGAACAAATGTAAGTACATATGTCGGTTTCAGATTCATCCGTTCACGTAAGTTCTCTGCTCGCTGCATTGAATACGTTCATGCTCCACGGTCTAGCAGTTGCTCACAGTTGTTCAAGCATTCAATTCGACAATTTTGTGTTATTTGAGTTTTTGTAGTAAAAATAATAATCTGTATTTTAAAAGATGGGTACAATATCAAAAACAATTATTAAGAAAAAAATCATAGAGTGGCCCCACCAACGCCCCTGATTGGACCTGAACACCATAAAATTATTCAAATTAGTCCGTACCCTGGAAAAGTCTACCCCCCTGAACTAAATGATTGGAACAAAGCATAATATTTTGATTCAGTTTATTTTTTCTTCATACATTCATTTAACATTCTTGCAAAACTAAAGAAAACATGCGAAACTACTAATTAGTAATAATAATAACTATATACATCGAAATGTGTAGAATCAAAAGAGCTTTCTGCCTTGGTAATAAGTTTTATTCTAGGTGCATTATGATGGATGTTATTCTCGAAAGACCGTTATATATATATATATATATATATATATATATATATATATATATATATATATATATATATATATATATATATATAGTACGATCAACATATTTCAAAACAATCACTGTTTTAATCCCTGTTGTTCCTTTTTTCTGCAAAAAAATAATAAAAATAAATCATGATATTTTTGAAAGCTTTTTTCTCAATACCACTAGAAGAAATGCCCTGTTTTAGCTTATAATTAATCTCTCGATATAGAAGATATTTTTCAAGGGAAAAATGGAATGCAAAATGAGAAGTTTCCTTAATTTATTTAAATAAACCAATTAAAAATAAATCCTTTAAGATCATAAAGCAATATCCAATGAGAAATTAAACATACTATGTTTTGTCTAGGTGAAATTGCGAAAATGATTTAAGTTATCTTTTTTCCTTTCTTCGTTTTTGAGGATAGCATATATACACATACCTCTGAAAGTCTGCGTACAGGCAATAATCTTACGTGTTTGTGCTATAATTACTATTAAAATCTCGCTGCAGAAAATCCGTATACCTCTCAGACATTCTTCAAAATTTCTTGATTCAAACCACAGCAATAAAATTCCTCGTAACATGAAA